>CAHIKZ030000027.1:250000-660000 GCA_903632075.3 Acanthosepion pharaonis
GTAGAGAGTTCGACAGTAGCTGCGAAAAGTCACAGCCTCGGGAGAGCAATCTATTCGACTGTTAATATTTAACGCCTCCTCCCACGAGTGATGTATGTGACACAAGGCCGAGTTTACCGTGGGTTCTACCGACCCCGTAGGCTCGGCTAAAAATATTCCATTAGAACCCGCATAAACGGATTCAGGGACTATCTACCTCCCTGGATGAAACTTTGCCCTTCGGAAAAGCCTCGTCCGGGTTCCTTTCTGCTCAAGGCAGAGAGTTTAACAGTTTGGCACTCTTCCCCCAAGACTTTCCCTCCTACTAATTTTATAGTAGGCGGAAGAGTCCAACATAATCTCTTTAGAGGGAGGACACCACAACACCTTATGCACTCATTGATTTTTCTTAACGTTTGTTGTTAGATAAGCTGTAACCAAACAAATGTTGAAATATCAGCATTTTGAATCGAAGCTCTTTTTTAAAGTGTCCATCAACCTGATATGGTACTTTTCCGAATACTTTTAGTCATAACGTGTTTGCTATGATTGCTTACTAATGACGATCTTAAGATTTTGTTGCGAGAAACAAAAAGTTATCTCCCTTTGACTAACCCTTTAAAAAGCTGAAAATAGATATATAGATATATATGTTGATTGTTACTAGCAGAATACGTACGTCTTTCTAGTTTGACTGCAAGGAACAAAAGAAGATGTTTGACTTTCGCGCGTAACGAACTCTCGGGGAGTTCATGAGACTATATATCTATTTTTATCTTTTTAAAGGGTTAGTCAAAGGGAGATAACTTTTTGTCTCTCGCAACAATTTCTTTTAAATAGCTTTTGTGTTCTTCTAGACTGAAAGGAAGGAAATAGACTCATTAAATTTATGCTCTCACTTTCTCTCTCACTCTCTCTCTCTCTCACACACACTCTCTCTCTCTCTCTCTCTTTCTCTGAACAATGTCTCTTTATAGCATGGATGTTGTTGCTCCATTAATACTTGCTCTTTTATAGCCTCTCTTTGTCTTTGTCCTTCTGTCAATTTGCTCAAACTTGCCAAATATGCTTACCCGCCGTTAACCTTCTTTTCTGTGGTTGCAACATTTTTACATTTCCTCATAATATATTCCAATAATTCAGCTGTCATTGTCAGCAAAAAATTATTTGAGTTTTATATTCGCCTTGAAACTTCCTCATTTATCACGTGATCTGTCCATAGTATTATTAGCATTCATTGGCAGAATTATATCACGTCAGTCTCTTTCTTTCTTCATTTGCAGTGAAATTATTATATCACGTCAGTCTCTTTCTTTCTTCATTTGCAGTGAAATTATTATATCACGTCAGTCTCTTTCTTTCTTCATTTGCAGTGAAATTATTATATCACGTCAGTCTCTTTCTTTCTTCATTTGCAGTGAAATTATTCAGCATTCAATTCTTTTTTTAAGATTAGACATTACATAGCAGACTGACACTTACTAATTATTTTTTAACACTTTTTTACTTTACTCATTTTCGGAAAACTATCTTTTGTTATTTCTATAGACTTTCGACTTTTGATTGTCTATTACTACACTACCCACATAATGGATTTTCCGTGTCTACTTCATTTTGTCGTCCTCGATACTCATATTTTGGGCTGTCTCTTTTGCTTACAATTCTGTCTTCTTACAATTGAGGTTTCATTGACTACCTTGTCTAATAGTTCTTTCACCTTCCTTTATAAATTTGTAATCAGCTCAGTGCCATCTGCTTAACATCTGTTGTTAAGGTTACATCCGCTAACGAAATAAATTTGTTAGGTTTTCTCGTCTGTAGAGGTTAAATAAATCTGGCGGGAAAACACATCTTTTTTTATTTTGGTGTGTTCACTTGATTCGCTCTCTATTTGCATGTAAGCCATTTATGACCAAATTTAAGATATACAATATAGTATAAGAGGGCAATGGTTTTTTTTTGTTTTTGTTTTTTTTATTATTATTATTGCGCATTCAAAATCTTTTAAACAAACCATATACAATAGAATAGTGAAGGTGAAAACTTAAAATAGACAACATTATTTTAATATCTATCTAGACGTATTAGGAGGTGCAAGGACGCATCCCAAATACTGGACAGAGTATTTCTTTGGTAACAAAGAAAAGAATACTGAGTTATTACGTGACATCTGTCATTCTTTACGGCAGCGAATGTTGGACGATTTCCTCAAAGATGAAGAAGAGACTTGAGGCGACGGAGACGTGGTTCTACAGAAGGATTCTAAGGATATCATGGACCGAACGTGTGAGCAACGATGAGGTCTTAGAGAGGATGCAAACAAAGAGGGGGCTTATACCTAATATCAGCAAGAGGCAGCTGAAGTTTCTGGGACACATAATGAGGAAGGAGAGCCTGGTGAATCTAATACTCACGGGTCGAATAGAGGGAAAGAGAAACAAGGGAAAACGGCGCGTGACATACCTGGCAGGCTTTAAACAAGTGGATGGCAGAACGTGGTCTGGGGGAGGTGGCAAAGGGAAGGATTTGTTGAGAGCTGCAAGGGATAAGGGGGGGGGTAGAGAACCATGATCACCCACGTCCTGAAAGGACACGGCACATAGAAAGAAAGAATTTTTATCAGGGAAAAGATGGCTCAACTCACGTTCGATGTTTATATAAGAAATATTATTATATAGAAATATTATCAAAAAAATGTCCATTGTATCTGAAAAACAGACTAAAGAAAAAATTTGAAAAAACATTTAATAATTTAAGAAAAACATACCATCAAGTTTTGGACAAAAGATAAACAAACATTTTGAATTGCTTAGTATGCATCTGTAAGGAAAATATGTAAGTGAAAAGTTAGAATTATTATATAATCATATGCAATTTGAAAGAGAAAAAAGTTGGCTAACGACCAGGTAATTCAATAATCGTGAGATGTAGAAAGAGAGGCGAGTAAGCACATACCTACAATTTGTTATACCAAAACATACACTGGAAGTGATTATTTGTATTAAAATAGACATAAGTACACACAAGAAAACATAGTAAGAGACTTTCTGATACTAAGAATAAAAACGTTAAATCGGCTTAATTCAAGATCTTTTTTTCTCTTTGTAACTTGGAAGAAATTTTAGAGTCGGGTAATAAATCATTGGAAAATATTTTCTGCAAATTATTTCGGTGGAAAAATATATATTTTATATATTTCAATAGCAATCAAAGTTTAGTTTGATAGGATAGACTACATTATTTTCTTTGATGAATGATATTAATGGTGTAATGTTCTATTCTGTCAACAATGAAACAATTTTCATTTAGCCATCATGGTTTCTTTATTCAATCAATTCAAGATAGAATTCTCGAAAATATCAATTATGCGTCTCAATTTAGTCAGCCATAATAAAAAAAAAATACATATGGAAGCATTAAAACGTACGTCTAGAGATAAAGTTCCCAATTTACATAATGGATTTTTTAACGGCAGAATTACCGCAGACCCATTATTATTATTATTTCTATTTAACCTTTTTCGCTCAGTTTTCTATCGTTTACCAAACTTATTTATAAAGGAATTACTTATATCAAAACACAAATATAATATATTTATGTGCGTTTTGCTTCATTGTTTATTCCTTCAAGTTTTCTTCGTTTATCTCCTTTTAATTGATCTTGTGACATACTAGATTTTTTGTGCGTTTCGTTTCATTGTTTGTTCCTTCAAGTTTTATTCGTTTACTTTTTTATTAATCGTATGATATTGATAGAAATCAATTGATAAGTCACTCATGTCCTGATCAAATAATGTTTTTCATTTTCAATGATTATAGCCAACCCATATCGTATTCATAGTGTATTTTATTTTATAATTGCTATGTACTTGTTTTTATACTAATGAACGTACTTTACTAATTAGAAGTCATTTTTAATAAGTTATAATTTTTTTATACATTTCTGCAGAAAATGACAACAATATGGGAAAAGAAAAAGACAAAAAGGAAAAAAAGCAATGAATCCAGTTCGTCATGGAAAATAAAAACTGTGGAAAAAAGAAAGGGTGAGTATATGACATGTAAAAAGAGGTGTCTCCTGCACCAAAAATGTTTATCATGTGTTTATGGAACATTTGTTTGTTTTCTGAGTTTTAATTAGAACACTGGGATAATTCCTCACTTTTGATTAAAAAAAAATTGCCATTGAGTTGCGTAACTAATACATTGGATATTTCAGATTTTTCATTGCAAAAATCTAATGACAGCTCGACAGATGAAAAATTGTCTGGAATCTGTCCTCCAAGAAAGACATCTTTGTAAGCAGGCCATTACTGGAACACTGATTTTTTGAGCGCTTGATGAAATCTAAAACATTTCTTGTACTGGATATTTTCTTCTGTACACAATTCGACGCGGATGGGAAACAAATAGATGTTCCAAGTAGCAGTGGTAGATTATTGATACAGTGGAACTTCGGTTCACGAATTTAATTCGTTTCTGAAGGCTGTTCGTAACCCGAAATGTTCGTAAACCGAAACAATTTTTCAAAAATAAAATGTAAAAGAAAAAATGTAATATATTAAAGAATAAAAAGAAACACTACCACATCATCCGCAAACTTTACGTCTTCTGTCATCACATAGAGAGAGAAAAGAAAAATGAGAAATAGAAATGTTTCCCGGTAACGGCAGGGTTTCAGGGAAGTCGGTCTTTACCTGAGATAAGCCACAGAGACTTATATTAAATTTGTTATAACTGATCCATACACTGAGGTATTTGAAATGTTTAGTATTTACTAATTCTACATCCTGAATTTTTATGATAGATTCGGGATACTATTCCAATTCAATATCATTGTTTTATGTTTTGGAAATGTCTATCTTCAGTTTCGTGGAATACACTGTACAGAATGTTTATTTTTGTACAAGATCATTTTTCCTATGACTACTTATGTCTTCAGCATAGTTGCCTTCATCATCAGTACATTGGTCACCGAGTAGAAGACAGGATTTATGTTTCAAGTAGATTTTATTGTTTCAGTATCAATCGGTTATACGTTTCACATTAAAGAAGCGGTATCCAAGTGAATATATGTCTCGGTCCTCTGAATGTAAATATTTGCAATATAAATATAAGGTGTTCCAAAAGTCATACAACAATTGGCAGAAAACATAAACTTGTGAAATAGAAACCAGAGGGAATATGCATGATATCATCTTCCATAATTCAACCAATACAATTTCTTAATAATATATTGTCACATACAGAAACACAATTCAACCAATACAATTTCTTAATAATATATTGTCACATACAGAAACACAATTCCATTTGGTAAAAAAATATAAAATCTACAAGGTTATCAATGGTAATGAGACTTTTCGAACACCCTTTGTATCTCCAGACACAGATAGATAGATAGATAGATAGATAGATAGATAGATAGATAGATAGATAATACACTTTAAATAGTTTATATCTTAGTTGGTGTCTTATTGAACAATCAGAATTATATTTATATATACTTATATTACAAATACTAATTCGCAATTCTTGTTTTCACATAAAATATACTTCAGAATACATCCGATATTTGCTCACATATTATAAGTTGGTTCATTTAATTTGAACGAAACTATGTATTCTGGAATTGAGTCGACATGTTCACTGTCTTAATGTTGCTTGGTCGACTGTGAGAAATAATTTGATAAATCAGAAAAGAAACTGTTTGAACAAAGTTAAACTACAGAGTGTTCCACAAGTCGCGGGACAATTAGCAAAAAACATACACTCGTGAAATAGCAACCAGAGAGAATTTGCATCACATCATCTACCATAATTCGAACAATAAAATTTCTTCATGATATATTGTCACATACAGAAACATGATTCCATTGAGTAAATAAATATAAAATTCGCAAGGTTTTTGAATGGTAATGCGACTTTTAGAAGATATTTGGAATTGAATTATTTTGATCACATTTTGACCATTAGGAAGATTAAGAAAAAAAATACATTCTTTTTCTTATTTTTTAAATACTTTTAATCTCAGCGATTTTTTATTATGATGACTTAACACAGGTGTTTACATACAAGTGAAATCGTTTAATTAGGTGAATTTATCTATCAGCTATTAAATACATGTAAAATTCCACTTACCAAAGTGAAAATCTTAGTTATCTTGGAGGTTTTCTTGATTTTATGATATAGTCTACAGTTTACAATTATTTTCACCTGACAAGATTGGGTGATCGTTGAATGTCCAATATACTAATCAGATATTTGCGCAGTATATATATATATATATATATATATATATATATATATATATATATATATATAATTATGAAAGCGGAGACTTAAGAAATCCATGGTAATATTTTATTTCGCAAAACTGATACTTCAGTTTCGTCTCATCAGACCAAAATCAATTTCAACAATAAATGGATTTAAAATTTTACCAGGCACAAAAGAAATATTCAAACATAAATTATGTTTTAAAATATAGATTTAAAATGAAAGAAGGAAAAAGAAAGAAAAAGAAAAGGGGAGAAAAACAGAGAGATGTCTGTCTAGAGAAATATATAGAAAAGGAAACCTTTGTGGATGAGAGTAGACAGGTTGACCTATTTACATAGGATGTGAGCAGTGAAGTAGAGAGGGTATCTTCAAGGGGGAACAGAGGAAAGAGACAAAGGGAAGAGAGCAAAGGAAAAAGAAAGGAAAGAGGAAGAAAAGAGAAAGAAAGGGAAAACTTGAGGGATGATTCAGAACAAGTAATCGTCGATGTTTAAAATCGAATATATTCGAAAACTTTCTGTTCAATGCATGTAGTTATTTATTGATGTAGTAAATAACTACATGCATTGAACAAAAAAATTTCATAATATACCATATAAATATATATCTACATATGAGTAAATATGTACACTAAATACATTTATATTTACACTAGCACGTATACAACTGTACGTGCTAATATATGTTAAAAAATATAATATATATGTGCATGTGTATTTTATTGCTTGTATGTATCGATATTTTATTCCTATATGCCTGTGTAAACACACAACATAATTGTAGGCATACACAATCACACACACACACACACACACACACACACATATATATATATATATATATATATATATATATATATATATATTTATTATAGAATATTACATTCGAACATATGTAGCCACTACATCACGGCATCCGTGTTTCGATGCCCATCAGTAACATCTCATCACCGCCCGATGAGATACTATTGATTGGCATCGAAACATGGATGCATTGATGTAGCTGTTACATATGTTCGAATGTAATATCCTATAATAAAGAATTATCGCTCTACTATTGTATCGAGACCCCATTTTTAAATTAATGTATGAACGTTTGAATTTATATTTAATTGCTCTCATTTCATTTGGGTATATATATATATATATATATATATATATATATATATATATATATATATATATTTACTTATTTACTTGTCTGGTATGCGTACGTATGTTCTAGTCATTCGCTTTTGTGAGTAGTGAAAGTTGTAATAGGCTTAATTTATCTCGACTTCCTATCCGATAAAACTCCAATGGACGGCTGCTTTGGATCACAAATTATATGGCTGGTTTAAAAAAGAAAAACTGAAATGAGTAAATACGCAGCATCAGCTGAACACAACTCCAGATACATTTACGTATACAACACCAACACACACACACACACACACACACGCACATACACATTTATATACATACACACATGCCTTTTCGTTTCTGTTCACTTAAATATGCACCCACGTACACATTCTCATAAGTTTCGGTTCTGAAACACCAGTGACACACGTTGTTCAGGTGAGTGTAATTGTATCCGTTTTCTATCTTTCTGCGCTAGAAGATTAATGCGACTGCTTAAGCCACTGCATATTTAATCCCTGCGATTTACGCATCCACTACTGACATTTGTCTGACAGTAAGATTTTTCTAATGTATTTATTCATTTTAGCACTTGTAAAGAGATTTAAAAATCGGTCTTCCACTTCACCTGGCTTTTTCCCCATGAAAAATCATTTTATTCTATTTTCCATATTTCAAACAAAAGCAAAATGATGCCATATGTATTTGTAAATGTTTTTATCACAGCAAAATAACAACGAAATGAATCGGTCACATTTATCAAATATGTATAAACGTTAATACATTTTCCCCTTATAAAATATTTTTCTTCAATATTTATTTCTACTTACGATGATCTGACTTTTATTCTTATTAAAAATTTTTTTAATTGTTTGGCTTATACAATAACTGCACACATTGTAATTCTTAACATACACACACTTAACACACAAGAATAAGAATCAACACACACTCACGTAAATCTTGAAGCAGTTGTACCTGGTTTGCAATGTTGCATGTATGCATTTTTCATTTCTCTGGGATTAATATACAAATATCTCACCTTTTGTTTTCAAATTTCGTTCAACATTTTAAAGAATTTTACTTATTCATAAAATCCGTGATTTTTTTTTTTTTTTTTTTTGCTTGTTTATCACGCCGAATTGATATTAGATTACTACAATTGTAAATGAACTAACTTTAATCTACTTAATTTTTTTCCGGTAAAAAAATTGATATTTGATAACGGTGATCAGATCAATGAAAGAATATAAGTAAAATTAACCTTTCCCTTGATAAGGAAGTTGTGAGCTAATATAGGATAGCGGCTCGAATTGAGAAATCAGAGAGCCGAGTTCAAATTTCAGTCGAAACCATTACATTCATTTACATGCTAATACTCTTGGGAAAGGTATGTATCCTCTTCTTCTCCCCCCCCCGGCCAGTAAATACTATGGGTAAATAGCAGGACAGACCTAATTCTATAGCCTTGGATGGCAACTGGTCTACCGCAGAAAGAAATGGCAACCTAAAAAAATTCTGTCTCGTCAGTCATATATACGCATGGCACATAACTATAATATATAGCAGACTCATCTGATTCAATAAGCACTAAGTTGCGACTTATTTGTTTCTTAAGCACCTATGATTTACTTGATCACAAAACCGATATATTTACTTATAGACGAAGGTTTCGTATCGGATTGAAGTGACTCAGCAATATTTTACTAAATGAGTGAATGTGATGAATTTCCTACCATTCTTTACAGTAAAGATTTTTCTTGAAGCCGTTCTTTATAGAAATGTTTACATTGATTAATATAAATATGTCGATATATTGGTTCATAGATAGTAATTCTTTAACAGCATGTGTGACAATTCCCTCACTTCGCCAAAATAAAGTTAATGCTACATGTTGCCTTATCAAATGACGAATGATTATTTTTGCATAAAAATATCATTATTACTAGCAAATACCATCAAAAGTTAATTATTCTTAAAACATACAAACTTTCAAAAAGAGTGAAATACATATGTTAAGATCTGTATTTAGCAACACAACTTCTAGAAGATTTTCCTCGTCTGAATGATTGCAATAAAAATAATAAAGCCAATATCAAAAGCGCAAATCAAAAGAAAATACGTTTAATGATTAGTGAAATCATTTAAAATTAAACATTAGTAGAAAGCTTGTATTTACTATTGATTTTTTATTGTCTAAAATATATAAGACATATTTTGTCTTCTATTGCAAAGGTGTTTCTAAGAATATTGATAGGTTCTGCTAATTCAGATTAATAGTAAAACGAAAAAGGTTGAAGCATTTATGAGAATCACCGTAATTTCTCGAAAATAATACACATTTTTTTTACTGTAAATTACAGGGGTGCGTATTATAAATAGGTTTAAACAAAAATATTTTTCCGTTATTTGATTTATAATAATAAATACGTACTTGTTGTTCTAAAATAAGAAAGATATCATTATTTTCATTTTAAATCTAACAATAATAATTATAACATTTTTTGTCAATAAATTTGTTTATCAGTAACTGTATTTTTTATTTATCGAAAAAATAAAAAATCTATATAAAGGCCAATTTCGAAGAAAAAAGGATATCAAGTTAAGAATTTATTGAAATTTTAATTTTCATCATCATCACTTTCTATTATAGAATCAATATCTAAATTGTCATTAAACAAATTATCATTCACAATATTATCTTCGTCCTGTTCAAAATTATTTTCGGCCTCTTCATTCACTTGCCAAAGGATGTCATCTTCAAAGCCATCCATGGCTGTCGTGAGTCAACACTTGTTATATTTATCGGGAAAACCGCATCGTAATTTTCAACATAATTCTAGCCGCTTAGTTTCGATTTTATTCTTAATCTCAAGGTCGACAAAATGTCTTCGTAATTATTTTTTTGACAAAATTTATAAATGCGTATTATACATAGGGATAGATATATTTCTTAATTTTTGGATCATTTGTTGGAATGTGTATTATTTATGGGTGCGTATTATTTTCGAGAAATTACAGTACCCTTAAACTTAATGTTTTTCAATAAAATACTTTAGATGAAATTTTAAATATAGAATCCTGGATCACACTCATTGCATATTACCAAAAAAAATTTTATTCACATCGAAATTTTCATTTCATTCAAAAATATTGTAAAGATGTCTTGTTAACGGTTAAGTTTTAAGAAACTAAAATTCGAGTTAAATTTGAAATCACATTTTAACCGAGAACAAAAACAGCCATTAACATACGTTCTATAAATTTTATAAGAAAAGTTATAACTTGGTAGCTACAAAGAAATGTGATGCCTAAGGATTAAAATAAATTTTTAAAAAATAAAAAGTCTTTCTTGAAGCTTTTATTTTAGTTTCCATTTCAAACAAATAGTTTAAATTTAATATTTCCAATAAAGAAAACACTTTGCTGTATTTCAAAACAAATTTAAATTTATTAGAAGATTTTTTTAAATCGCTAAACATCGCTGATTTTAGTCATCTGTTAGCACAATGCAATTCCCTTTATTAAAAATATTTTTAAAATAAAATATACTTTTCTGAAACTTTATTTCAGGAATATTAGCGTATTTAAAGTTAAATTAATCTCATTTGAAACAAATATTGCTTACTTTTAGTTTAAATTAATTGCATTTTTAACACAGAGGTAGATGTTTTGATTAGATGTTGACAGCTCTATTGACAGATTGACACCCGGAAGTTTATCTATTTTTTTTTCTACGGGGGACATATATGTAAAAATTGAGGAATATAGCATAAGCGCCTTTTTATATAATTTTTAACTATCCGGTAATCTTAAAAATTTAGGAAAATATTCTCCATAATTTAATGTTTTATTGAATTTTAGATATTTTGCTGTTGAATTTAGTATATTTATTGCTCTTATTTTCTGATAATATCGTGTATGAACGTCCGTATGTAAAAATAATAACAGTTTAAAACTGATCATTTATTATTTATTTATCTGTTTATTTCATATTTGTAAGTGAGAGAAAAGAGACATTTTAGCAGTCTCCCTTTCTCTATCACATTACGAGTTCGTATGAGCATGTGTAGATTAGTGTTATACAAGGGATGCGATCTTTGGCGGGAAATACATTATCTCCCAGAGATCACACATCTGCATCTAAAGATAATCTGTCCTTTGAAAATAAATACTTAATAAAAATGATTAATAATCAACGGCTGATTCATTAACTTTATTTTTATTTGTAGTCCTAATCAAGTATATATTTGATTTTGGACTCATCAAGACAGAAGTGTTTTAGACAGGGCTGTTTAGGTGCTTGTCTCGTACTGCTAACATCTACCAACATGGTCTAAAACGCGGGATGATTTTAGGAAGATTTTTAAGTGCGTCTTATCCAGCGGTGATGTAACCTAGGGAAGGTTACTGGATAGAATAATCACACAAAGATTGTTAATGAACGATAATACTTAGGACAAGAAGAACACGTATAAGATTCGCCAGCGGCGCGTTGAAGAAGTAGTCAACTGCTAGAAGTGAGTCAAGTGAATTCCACAGTGAACCTCCAACTGCAGGATATCTACCAACCGTCTCACGCGCACAAGGCCGAATTTAATGTGAAGTATCCGAGCCCGTAGGCTCAGTCAAAAATTCCCCGTAGACCCTGTCTAAAACGGGGTCCGGTAGCTGTTTCCCGAGACGAGACTCTGCCCTTTGACAGAGCCTCATCTGGGGATCCTCTCTGAAGCAGAGAGTTTGACCAGCACAGCTGGAGACGAATCTCGAACTGCAGACCAACATACAGTATTTACTACTGTATTTATGTGAATGGGGACATACCCAACAACAAGCGGAAAATACAATATTAATCTTTTGTTATAGAGATTTTGCTTATAACAGAAACTTCTCTTATATTTATTATTAGAATCGGTAGGTTTTCACACTACATTGCATTTCGCATCGTAAAACCATCTCTCACTTTTCCTAATTTTATGTAAATTAATGAAAGGATTCACGAAATATTTGCATTGTTAACGAGCTTTTACATAATGTGTAAAAATTAAAGAGGACTATGTATCACTCTTATGATGTAGTTTTATGAATTTTACCAAATTTTTCAAGCTTAATATCCAACTTACTGAAACTCAAAAAATTGTTTGCTGTAATTAAGAATTATCAATACAGAATGCGTGTAATGCTTGCAAAGACAGATGTTTTGAACAAAAATTGAAATTAATCTTATTGTAACGATAACAAAGCTATCATATATCATTAATGTTAAATGTATGCTCCATATTCTGAAACTAGTTTTAGACGTCATTCATTCATTGATTTTGTCCGTTCTTATATTTCTTCATATGAAACATACGGAACAGCATGCAGAATAGCTTTCCAAAGTTGATCTTTGCTGCTAAATTGTAAATCCCTCTCTTCGGAATATTCCACAAGTTTTCAATCGAGTTAAGGTCAGGGGAACAAACTGACCACTTCATAAAATACGTAATCTATTTCTTCTTCTTCTTCTTCTTCTTCTTCTTCTTCTTCTTCTTCTTCTTCTTCTCCTCCTCCTCCTCCTATGGGCCGGGTCTCTTCGGGGCGTGTGCGGTCATGGCTCTCCACAACTTCCTGTTTTTTTGTAGCTCTTAGTAAGTTTTCTCTTTTTGATATCCCTATTCCACCAACTACTTGCACAACCTCGTTAAGTAAGTTATTCGCTGCTTTCCTCTTGCTTTCAATATGTCTTGTCAGTGTCAAATTCTCCAAGCCCACTTTCCTTATTATTTGCCCAATAAACTTCACTTGTCTCTTTGTGATTCTAATTATGTGTCTTTTTAGTTTCCATTTTCCTTTAAACTTCGTTGCTACATGTTCAGTCTATGTTATTCTCAGTATCCTTCGCTAGAACCACATTTAGATTGACTTAAGTCTCTTTTTCATTTGTGAGGAAATTGTTCAGCATTCACTGATATTACATAACATTTCAGCACTTATTTCTTTGTTTTTCACGAAAATTTCCTCTTTCTTAATACTTTGCTTAGCATTTGGAAGGCATCTTTCACTATTCCAATGCATGTTTGGTTTTCAATGTCACATTTTCCGTCGTCTGTTAAAACACTAGAGATTTAAATTTTCGAATTTGCTTTCGCTGGCATCTCTAATTTGTGGCTCGCATATTTTTGTTTAACGACTATGAAGAAACATTGCCTGAGAGAAAAATCAATTTCTTTCTGAAGTGTTTGTCTATTTCTTGAAGCATGCTTGCATCTATCTTGAAAAAAAAAAAAAACAATGTCTCAGTTGTCATCTGGAAATTTCCATAGACTCACCGCTTTGCCATTAATAATACCACTCCAAAACATGATACCACATACGCCTTGATGACGTTACAACTATGAGTGCGGTTTCCGTCAGAATCCATTCAGATTTTGCTCCGTTCGTCTGGTCCATCGAGGGTAGTGCAACATTTAGGACTCGACCGACATCTTATCTTATTCTACCTTTCCAAACTACCATAACGGTCCATAGCTTGACAAAGAATGTTATTTTTTAATATTTCTTTCTTGATATAGGCAAGATAAAGGCCTCAAAGTGTAATGGATCCTCAAAGAACCTCTTCAAAATGTAATGGATCAAAGTGCAATGGATCCTCAAAGAACCTCTTCAAAATCTAATGGATCAAAGTGCCATGAATCCTTAAAGAACCTCTTCAAAATGTAATGGATCAAAGTGCAATGGATCCTCAAAGAACCTCTTCAAAATGTAATGGATCAAAGTGCCATGGATCCTTAAAGAACCTCTTCAAAATGTAATGGATCAAAGTGCCATGGATCCTCAAAGAACCTCTTCAACATGTAATGGATCAAAGTGCCATGGATCTTTAAAGAACCTCTTCAAAATGTAATGGATCAAAGTGCAATGGATCCTCAAAGAACCTCTTCAAAATGTAATGGATCAAAGTGTAATGGATCCTCAAAGAACCTCTTCAAAATGTAATGGATCAAAGTGCAATGGATCCTCAAAGAACCTCTTCGAAATGTAATGGATCAAAGTGCAATGGATCCTCAAAAAACCTCTTCACGGTTCGATTGTACTTACCAATCATTTTTTAATTATCCAGCATTTTACTTTTTGCAAACTTTGAAATTAGTCAACATTTCTCTTTATCCGTCAAAATCATCGCTACGTTCTTTAAAACTCAAAAATTGAAACGTGACTTATAATTTCGAACTTCAAGAGATTTCACACAAATAGCTGCGCTTTGTATATATAAGCACAAGACGATTTATACATTCAACAAATAAAACTTCACATTCTACTACGTGATTATTTCATATTTGTAGTGACTAATACGGGTTTAGAATCTATTAGCGTTCAAGTGTCTTCTTATTGCTCTAACAATCTCTTCTGTATTCTGATTTTATTTTTAATTCTTCCTCACATTTTTACTTCTTCCAATCTTTTTAAAAGACTTTGCAGGGTTGATTCAAATTTATTTATTATTATTATTATCTTATTATAATTCTGCCAGTTCCTTCCTTAGTTACTTAGTCCGTCTATTATTCTCTTCATTATTGATCGGCATCTCACTGGCGGCGATTTTCAAAGAAACACCCTCACCCACACCATCTCATTCTTGCTGCCAACAAATGTCGGCGATTTTCAAAGAAATATAACAGTCCATGAAATTTCTAAATATTTAAATTGGCCTCAGAAAAAATTTTAGGGTGGCTTCTAAATGACAGTATCGTTAAAAGGTCACGTGTTTTAAGCGTTGTTTTCCCCTTATTAATTAGAATCTAATTCGAGAAAAAAGTAATTTTTACTTTAACTTGTCAGAATTGTTTTGAAACCTTGAATTTTCTTGCTGGAAAAACCTACTCCACTTTTCGGACTGGTATTCGTTCATTTCGTTTCTGTGTTACATTGTGCCTCAACAGCCTTTGAAAATCATCCCTTCAAAATTTTAAAGTAAGTTTTACTTTTTTGAATTCCTGTTTCACTAAGTATTTTTATTTTATGTATTTATTTTATTTTAGTAGAAAATATATATTTTATTTTATCTT
Organism: Acanthosepion pharaonis; assembly: GCA_903632075.3. Taxonomy (NCBI): domain Eukaryota; kingdom Metazoa; phylum Mollusca; class Cephalopoda; order Sepiida; family Sepiidae; genus Acanthosepion; species Acanthosepion pharaonis. Next base: position 265,430 of record CAHIKZ030000027.1, read on the forward strand.
TCTTATTAAATACCTATTTGAAATTCCTATTTTTAATTTGCATATCATTTTGCAATTTCCTTTCAAATTAGTTTTATATTTAACTCCTATTTCATAATTTGTTTTTAGTTTTTTATTTACTTTTTCTTTATTTATTACTTTTTTGTTAGAGTTGTTACGAAACCTTGAATTCAATTTTAAATCTAATGTTTGTTTTAGACTTTATTTCATTCGCTTTAGAAATTAGTTTTCTCATTTTAGTTATTGCCAATGGTTTTCAACACCGTGTATTCACAGTTTTAGTAATATTTTTTCAAGATTTTTAAAAACGAGAATTAACTTTTATTTACAAATCTGTCGATATTTAAAAAATGGCCGATTTTACAAGCGACCAAAAAATCGATTCAAATCACTATTCAGAGTATTATGTTTACTGGAGATAGTAAATTTAATCATTTAGCTCTCAATTAAAGATAAAATGAAAGCTTCAAGAAAGCTTTTCTATTTATAAGAAATTATTTTAAACCTTAGAAAAAGTGAAAGTTTCTAATTTTGTGCTTATAAACTGCATTCATCATGAACCGGCAACAAAAACTGGAAGCTTCTCGCGTGAAAATGAGGCTCTGCAGACAGAAGATAAGGCAGCGATGACATCAATAGAATCGTAACAGCTGAAATTCCTGATGTCAATGATGATCCAGTTTTGCATGATTTAGTAAAAAAAAAATGCATCATACATGGTCCTTGCGGAACAGATAATGCTTGTTCCCCCTGCATGGAAAATGGCTCATGCCAAAAGAAATTCCCAATGAAGTACAGAGATGAAACGCTTCCGAATTTGAATGGCTATCCAGAGTACAGAAGACGCAATACTCGAGTCACTCAGTTGACATTAATAACCTACTGAAAAAGTACAGAGCTCACACTAATGTAGAAATTTGTTCATCAGTTAAAAGCATTAAATATATCTTCAAGTATGTGTACGTTCACCTTGGAGAGAACCCAGTTCCCTGTCCGTTTATCATATGCCATGACTATTAACAAGTCACAGGGGCAGATATGGTGGGATTGTTCTTATCTCAGCCAGTATTCAGTCATAGGCCTTCCCTTCCCTCCATTAGAATGTCTGACGCTCAACTTCTCGAGAGCAACTGTCTGCGGCTTCTCGGTCTCACGTTGACTGCTGACCTGAGATGGAATAAATACATCGAGTCAATTGCCTCGTCCACTGCGAGGAAAGTTGGCTCCCTGAGCCGCGCTAGGAAGTTTTTCTCCCCTGAGTCGATCCTCCAGATTTACAAATCCACAATTCGCCCTTGCATGGAGTATTGCTGCCATATATGGTCTGGTGCCCCTTCTGTTTGCCTCGGGGTTCTTGATAGGCTCCAGAGGCGGATATGCAATATGGTTGGCCCTGCCCTGGCGTCTCGTCTACAGTCACTTTCTCACAGACACGCCGTCGCTTCCCTCTGTCTGTTCTACAAATACTTTCATGGAAATTGCTCCGAGGAGCTGCATTCGCTGGTTCCCAGACGTCATGAGTTCCAGCCCCTTACGAGGCTGGCATCCCGCTCTCACCCCTTCACTGTCGAAACTCCTAAATGTAACCGTCTCTTCTACTCTAATAGCTTCATGTCTCGCACCTCTCGTCTGTGGAACACCCTTCCCTTCTCCTGTTTCCCTGTGAGCTATAATCTCCAGCTATTCAAGTGTAATGTCAATCGACATCTCCAGTTGCCTTAATCTATCCACTACCCTCATCCTTTCTTCCATCACTCCTATCTGATCTTGCTATTTCCTGTAACCCCTTGCGTCCTAGTGACTTCCCGCCTTGCTTGGGGTGAAACGCTTAAAAAAAAAATTGTATGTAGCATACTCTAGAGCTCGCAAACTCTCAGATGTAGGTGTCAAGGTGATGGAGACAGACAGACAAGGAAGAAGAAGAGGTAGACTTGAAGGAGTGGATTGTCTTCAGAAATTCTGGATATCCTTGATTGCATTAGGTATGATTCCTTGGTTTATATGTATACACACACACAGATATATATATATATATATATATATATATATATATATATATATATATATATAAAATGAATATCTTTCAAAAGAGGAAACTATATGTGGCATGTATTATATAATTTTGTACATATATAGGTCTATCGTTTTCTTTATTCATATTGGCATGGCTCTGTGTTGGGAGTGGGGAGTACCAAGGACTGATTGGAATTGGCAATCTTTGCACACACGGTGGACACTTCCAAGTATCTCTATGTGTTGTTTATTTTCCCAACATATGAGTATTGTATGCTAAATATTTTAGATTTAATTGCTAAACTTTTGTATTTTTAAATATACCTGTACAAATATACGCAATTTTACTATTTGCTGTTTAAGTATCTCATTCTATTATGTATGTAGAGATTTTAATTGCTCTTTCTTCGATGCGTTATTTTTTATACATACATATATGTAGAAAAAGTTTATTATTTACTCAACATTCTATTAGTCGATCCGTGGAAATTTCACGGATCACGCTAGTTATTATTATATAACTGTTTATATATTTCTAACAATGACATGCGCAGTTGTACCAAACAGTAACTCATTCTTGTTACATGTCGTTGATCATTTGTTTTGACTCATCAGTGTATATGGAAAATTATTTAATTATTATTTCCTTTCCCGTTCCTTTTATTTTTCTCCTTTTACTATTAATTATTCCCATTATTTATTTGTATGTCTGATTTTACCTTCTGTCTTAACCCTTTGAGCCCTGACCACCGATTTACCGGTGCTAGAGAAAAATGCTTTAATGCCCAGCCACCGGTTAAACAGTGGGTAAACACTTGTAACTATTTTTATATCTACCGTGAAATATTACATAGCAGTGATTTGCGAATTTTGACTCAGGAGCTCAAGCAGAATGGTTAAAATTGTTCAGGAACGCAGGGCTCAAAGGCTATATCTCACTCCTTCTATTTTGAAAGACAGATAGTTAAATAGATAAACTGTTTCGTATTTTATTTTAGTACTGTTTTTCTTACAGAGAAATCACGAAGTTTACTATGTCAAGTTACGTAATTAAACGGGGCTAATTTGCTTCAAGCTTGATTATTACATACGCTCTTGCGTAAAGCATTATTATTAATGCTCTTGCGTAAAGCATTATTATTAATGCTCTTGCGTAAAGCATTATTATTTATGCTCTTGCGTAAAGCATTATTATTTATGCTCTTGCGTAAAGCATTATTTTTTATGCTCTTGCGTAAAGCATTATTATTAATGCTCTTGCTTTCGAGAATTCATAGTTCAGTGGACGCTTTTATACCCTAATAACTCTAACTCTTATAACAATTGATTTAATTGATATTTATAGCTTTTGGCTCCTTGCTAATGGTTAGTCGATATCTGTTTGTGAATATAAGACCAAATTATTTTTTTTCAGTTTTGCAAGGAATAAATATCATTAAATCCGGTGAAATAGAAACAAAATAGATGCCAATAGATTTAATTTACATGATATTGACAGGATCAAAACAAACGTGAATGACAATAATACAGAGCAGTTGGAAAGTTCAATCCATGGCATTTCTATAAACGTAACATTTTTTATCATCAGAAATTGAACTCGATTACGCAGCTTTTATTTTCCTAATCACTATTAACAACGTCATTTATTCTCCTTCGTTAGAATCGACATTGAACAAAAAGGTTTGAGATTGGAAACCTGATGGCTTTTACATAAAATATGAAGGAAATATATCCGTATGTTAGAATAAAGCTTCTGTTTTACCTAAAGATTATGGTTTAATCTTTTAAAAGTCCAAAGACCGTAAATCCCCCATGTATAATACGACTTCATCCATAATACGAACCCCTGAAATTGTGCTGAAAGTGTGGGAAAATGCTTCTACTCATGCATAATATGCACCCCTTTTAAACCCTATAAATTGTACCTTTCCATTTTCATTACGGCCAGCGTCTCCTACTCTTATTCAAAGTAATGATTTTAAACATAGAATATTATTATTATAATTTATTTTTATGATAATTCTTATTTTATTTTACATTTTTAAATATTGTTAGGTAGATATTATTGTATTTGACATCTTTATGGAGTCGCAATCGCCGAATATTAGTACCAAATTGTCGTATGTTTGTGGTGAGTAGTCATTTCGCAACTGAAATCGACTTATGAAAGGGCAATTTTTGAAGATTTTTTGTACCTGTACATAATACGCACCCCTAATTTTGCTAATTATTTTTTAAGACAAAAATGCATATTATACATGGGGTAAGTTGCGAGTCGGAAACGACTCCCAAATTATTAAAATTTTTAAAAGATTAAACCATGATAAATATGTTTCTTTAAGTTTTTACTTTAAAATTTTAACGTTCACGATTATTTGTGAAACAGTGTGACCCCAGTTGATTGGCTTAGGGCTCCCACGTATAATCAAGTGAACTGTAAAGGATCTTATTTGGGCCTGAAACGCCATCACTTTTATGACTCACAATCATTAAAATTTCATAGACAAGTCTTGAAGGATAAAAGTCCCAGTCTTGCTGTTTCAAAGTGAAGTGTGTATTCATGCACATTCTCCTGTGATTAAGTTTACCCGAGTAAAGTTTGGAGTATAAAACCTTTAAAAGTACATTGTTTAAAATTTGATAAAATTGTTCAAAGCAAATTCGAAGTATTGAGGTCTATGCGATTCGCATAATAATTTCAGACGAACTGTTAAATATCTGAAGTCATGTCACACTTTTAAATTTAACATTTGAGAAAATTATTCACAGCAAATTCGAAGTATGAAAGTCTATGAGATTTGCATAATAATTTCAGACGAACTGTTTATTGAAATATTTGAAGTCATGTCACTCTTTATAATGGAATATCGTTTAAAATTTGCTATATGTATATGAGGAAAGAGTGCTCAATATAGAATTTAGTAGCAAGAAATGTGCGAATGGCACTACACTCTAAATATTTATCGAATCTCAAAAGAAAAACCAAAACACAACAGAAATAACATTAAAATATATAAATAAGACAGCACCAACTTACAACGATACCTCAAAACATTAATCCTTGCCTTGAGAAAATAATAATAACCTTTCCAATAATACATAAACTATTAAACAAAATACCAATTCTCGTTTCGTAAGGCAGAAAGAAAAACAAATTCCTACTATGCTACCTACAACCACACAATAACCCATAGCGTATATATAATAAACTATAATAATTATAATTATCTCAAATCCTCCTAATTTCTATCACATGTATATCCTTGCTTGAACCGGCTTCTAATGCTCCGGATGGAGCGGCTTGGTGATAGTAGTCGTGGCTCCTTCACAGTCCTATGGGTAAAAGAGAAACTCGGACGACTTCCACCGCAGAATATATCGAGTCTGATTCGCTATCGCTTCATCACACAGGCCCGTTGGAACAGTTGGTATGATGTTTGCTTGACAACCTAACTGTCCGGGTTTCAATTCTCGGTAGTGGATGCGCACTGCTGATGACTCCCAAATATAGGACGAAACGGCCGTCCAGTGCTTTCCGCATTCTGTTGAGGTTGCTTTCTATCACGTATAATAAATTACATTTCAGATACTGAGATCTACAAGCGAAGAACTTACACAAGGGAATATTTCAACTGAAAATGGCATAGTTTATACTTGCAAAGGTGATAATTGTACATTTTTCATTACTTGATTTATCAGTTTTAGTCCTATCCAAAATAGTGTCGCTTGATTATTTTGCAGCATAATGCCTGCCACCTATTTTCTGACATTTGTTTCTTCTTCCCAGAATTTTCTGCGGATTGATAAACGCACTCGACTACATCTTTCACCAAATAATTTTCAGAAATTGCTACAAATGACACCAACCTTTATAGCTGCTTAAAAATATGATTGTATCTAAATTCATCTTATTCATGACAAATAAAAGCCCTAAGTAACAAGAGATAGAAAAAACATTGCTGTCATTACTCATTCAATAAATATATAAGCAATTTTTCATATTCTCATTCGTTTATTTTCTTACCGCTCAGTGATTTTCAGTAACGTGATAAAGTGAAGATCAAATTTCAATTGGTTTTCCTTTTCTGTCTATGCTAAACTCTAAATACGTGTGTTTGTATTGATATATGTTTTCAAGTACATGATATTCACAAGGTCAATAATGTTATATATATATATATATATATATATATATATATATATATATATATATATGAAATGTCAATCAACATCTTCTATCTTCTTGGACCCCATTCAGATTTTATCCATTCCTGCACCCCTTTACCCAGTCTTTTCTCTCACCTTCACTTTGTCACCACTTGCGTTCTAGTGATATTTCCACCTTGCTTTTGGTGAATATACACCTTTCTTTCAATCATCTTTCATTGAAAACGGCTGACAAGGAAGATTTAATTAATCTTTTATTGAGTTTTTCCAGGATTCTAACATTTTCCGTTTTTCAGGGGTTAAAGAATATAGTGAACTTTCCATAATTATAATTGTTCCGAGAGCTTTCAGCTTCCTCCCGTGTGGAGGGTGTATGCTTTTTTAACACGCAGTCTCCACACTGCTAAAGAGTGGCCAATTGATAGCAGGGAAATGGTATTTAATCAACAATTATTTCCTAATTAAATCTTCCTTGTAGACCATTTCAATGAAAGATATATATATATATATATATATAATTCCAAAAATTCATAAAATATATATATAAAAAATATATATATATATATAATATATATATAAATTTATAAAATATATATATAAAATATATATATATATATATATATAATATAATATATATATATATATATAATTCCTGTTTTTTGAAACATGAGAACTCTTTATGTAGCGAAGGAATCATATTTTTAAAAAAATAAATATATATATATATATATATATATATATATATATATATATATATATATATATATGTATATATGTCGTATTCAATGAAATGTGCATGAAAGAAGGATTGCTGCCTAAATACACAAATATATATATAGATATAGGTATATAGAGATATAGATATATATATCCGAAAATACGAAACGAAACAAAACTTTCTTTAATGTTTGAGTTGATTTTAAATGTATTCAACAAATGCCATTTAGCCAATGAAGAATTTCTCTTAACAGTCACATGCCTATGACGTTTCGAGAAATTATTAAAAAAAAATTTCAAAGTACTTGAAATAGGAAAGACGACACGTCTACATAAACCTGGGTCTTGAAAATGAACATAAAAAATGAACTTCAATATACCCCGTTTTATACGTACAGGTGTAAAAATAGTAAAACATTGCAAAAAAAAAAGTCTCTAATTGTCATCATTACTAAAACGCGTATCAATATACGATAATTGCTCCGAAAGTTATCCCTTCTATTTATTGCTACGGAAACAACAATTGATCCAGAAGCCCAATAATGCTGTTTTCAACAACAGCAAAAACTTTTTTCCATATCGTCAAAACGAATGTCTATTAATTTTCTCGTTTAATAATGTGTATGAGTGTATTGATGGATAAAAATGGGCGGCAAATGCCATCGACCAGTGAAATTCCTAGTACAAACTAATTATTCCGTATCGTGCTTTCTTTACTGATAATGAAAATTAATCTATCGTAATATCTGCTCAAAATTTGCTTAGTGTTTAGATCTAATTAAGCTTTGACAATAGGTAAACCGTTTTACAAGTGAATTTATTACTTACTACTAATCTATACATCAATCAACATTTAATTTCAGAAGTGGTTTCATTATTCCATATATATTATTCATTATTATTAATTCATTATTATTAATTCATTATTATTCATTATTAATTATTATTCATTATTAATTATTATTCATTATTCCATATATATTATTCGGATTGTTGTTTTCATCGACAAAAGCGCTGGGTTAATAATTATAAATTAAATAACAGTTCGAATAATATATGGAGAAATCAAACGAAGCGTTAATCCAATGGAGAGTCTTCCTATGTCTATAATATTTGTATCGAAATAAACTATTATTACTTTTTAAATCGAGGTCGACGTTTAGGCTTGAAACTCTTTTGAATAAATAGGTTTCTTCTTTTAAGAAACAATATTCTGTAAAGCTTAAAATTATAACAATTTCAGGGGCAAGTTGTCGGAGTTAGCTCCCCCTTAATTCCCTAATTGTTCCCTAGGGGCGCTCTCCCTATACTATAAATACTGGGCGACTTCTCGCCTCTTTCTCTTTTTCATTTCTTCATTTCAGGGACTACAATGTAAGTTCTCTTAGAAGATCCGAGTCTTCCCATTTGTGTGAGACGCCATGAACATTATACACACATACACGTACGTACGAATTTTCACCAAAGAACAGACACAAATGTTTACACACACAAATGTTATTGTGTATGTCCATTGTAAAATTGTGTTGTTTAATACATATATTTGTTTTATATATATATATATATATATATATATATATATATATATATATATATATCGGTTTGTCTTTTTACATCTTCAGTTGGACTTAACTTGAGTACGCCAATTTTCTTGTAGTTGGACCTTTTAATATTCTACCAGGAGTTACATATGTGTTTCTAATTCAAAACACGGTCCTCTACAAAGTCACATTACTCAATGTGAATAAATTAGACCTATGGAAGATCAGCGTCTGTTGGAGTATGCTCAAAAAGTGACATTACCGATATGTAGCAGTATATTGTTACAAGATTTAAACAGTGAAATGCCTTTTATTTATATTTGTTCAAATAATGATAGGGTCGATCAATGTTCATTCTGTCTGCATCTAGCTCCAGTGTGTTTATATTAAAACAACCTTTTCAGGGCTTCTATGGAAATCTACTGAAAAATAAGAAAGCAGTCGTTAATGAAACGATATATTATAACTTTAACTGAATGCTATTTACATATAGAGACCAAACTTGAGAAATGAAATAGTGTATATCTGGACGTCTTAAGTGAATAAAAGGTGAGAAAAACAAGAAATTTATTTGACAGGTTTTGAATGTTGGGAAATATGGAATAAAATATTAAAAAAATATGTTAGACCAAATATCTATTGTTTCAGAAACACAGCCCAGAAATCATTAACAATTAAAATTGTACGCTCAAAAGCATCACCGGATTTTCATTTAAGTTTTTCAAATTTAAAAAGATAAAGAAATAGTGGGACTAGTATTATGAGTTTTCTTTGTATTTTGCCTTGTTTAATTCTATCAGAAGTTACAATTACAGTCTGTTTAAAAGCTTATACCATCGATATTAAAAGAAATATTTGTAACAAATCGTTGTCTGTATTTTTTAGATAGGAAACCATTAAAAAATCCGGAATCACACGACTTTATACAGTACTGTTCATTTTATTAATATGAAAACTTCAAGAATGGCTGCCTGTTGTCTTGCGAGCCTAGCAGTTTAACTCTGTCTTAATCAGTAATAATCGAAGTCAAATTTTGATTATTGTAAGTTAACTTTGAATAAAATTAAAACATTATTTTACTTTTATTATATTGCAATATAACTGTTTTGTATATTTGTATTTAAAAAAAATATTTTTTGCATTCTTTGAAAACAAGCTCTGTCGTTAGTTTCGTCTATGTAAAAATCATCTCACATAAATTCAAATATGACCTTGAATTTTTACGGCAAATTTCTTTCAAAACAAACTGTTAAGAGGATTAACTCCTAACGATTACTATCATATAATCCTAATTCCCACTCGACTTGAGCTAATGAAATATCCCAACTACCAAATAAAAACAAGTTATCGGATAGCCACCGAGAAAGAACATTAGAATTAAGGAAACAAAAGTGATCACTCCGAACTTAGCTTGAAAAACAATTTTTCTGCGAACACGCAGTATATCAAGCAGCGAGTTTCACCTCCAAAACCATAATGACAATTTCAACAGAAATGTTAAAAGACCATTTTGAAGAAGCACAATTAAGTTTCACATGCAAATGACAGCAGCTAATTCTAGCAACGGTCGAAATGTTGAGAATATTGCTTCAAAAATATTAGACTTTAGCCAATCCTAAAATTGGTCCTATACGGAAGGACACCTTTCAGGCTTAATTCGCCGGCTAAGACGATGCAAAGAGAAGCTGTTTTCTGATAACAAGAGTTGGTACTATCAAACATGAATATTAATTCCACCCTTCCAAAACAACGCAAGGATTTAAACTTTGCGGGTGTCGTGAATCCGGAAAATCAGTTCAAATGCCTTTTGTATCTCCTCTAGACGCAAATATTCGCACTCGAATACTGTCAAAACTTGAGCAGGAAAAACACCACTACCGAGTGTCAACGCTTGCTCGGTCTGAAGCCTGATACTTTGATGGTTCAACGGGCTACGAAGTCAACGATTTCAAGTAGGACCGATGCAAGTCAAAGAACTGATATTGGTCAGGCAATAAATGGAATTATTCACGTCTTTGCATTTTAAAAATGCCAAGTATGTAAGTGGTGGAGATATCTATCATCTACACAAATGCCATCACCACCACTAAGACCAAAACTAATTATTTTATTACCGCTTAGGCAGAAATTCACTTTTGCCAACAGTCGAAAAAATGAGATCAAGGCTCACTAAAAATACAGAAAATGGACAATGAAACATTAAAAAACATAAGGAAACTTATTCCTTCAAAAATTGATTCCTTTAATTTGCCTAAAGAAAATCACAAGACCAGAAACTCGTGTATCAAAATATAAAGAATTAAATGTAATATATACACTAAAACAAATCCAATTATCATCAATAACGTTTACGGTTTCTCTCTTTTTTAAAAATATACACTTTTCTCTCGTTGGAAAAATTATGACCTTTTCCATATATATATATATATATATATATATATATACCCAGGTATATCGAGAAATACTTCACCCAGGTATAGGATAGGTGTATACGGAATAAAATCCAATTACCAAAAAATACTATTCTTAAAAGAGTGCTCAATACAGAGTAGAGCAAATATAATTATATATTCGAAAATTATAACATAAATATGTTATAAAATCACTACAAAAATAGCCATTTTGTTTCAACACTTCTGGTGTCTTATCAAGTGATGGTGTTGAATGTAGAATAAAGAGTTTTAAAAGGTTCCAATCAATCAAACACCCTCGCTAGGGGAAACGCTGTTACATAAGCTGGAATGACCAATCAAAATACAAGTATATGTGAATTCAAAAAACTTGACAACGAACTTTGGTTATAATAATTATTTAGTGCTTTAATGTTAGGGTTAGACTAAAATAGAATTCATTCTAACTAATAAATATTAAATTATACTATAAAATTCAAAATTACCCATTTTAAATTTTAAATTTAATCTATATTAATTTTAAAATTATAAGATTATTTAAAGAAGAGGGTAAAAAACATGTTTTTCTATTTATTTTGTTTTTATTGAAACTAAGTTAGAATAAACGTTTAGATCTAATGTTGCTCTGAGCTTGGTTACAACTTAGATACATTTGAAGTGAAGACATGGGCAGGGGAGGATGAAATCTTGTAAAAGACAATACATACACAATCAGATTATAATATACAAACACGCAGACTTATTTGGATATATAAACACACAAAAAAGCGACGAGACAGGAAATGTTCACGACCCTTAGAATTATATATATATATATATATATATATATATATATATATATATATATGCAGGTGAGTGTGTGTATGTATATATTTGTATTTGCGTGTACTTCAGTACGTATGTATATCTTTATGTGTATGTATGTGGGACTATATATATATATATATATATATATATATGTGTGTGTGTGTGTGTGTGCGTGAGTCTTGTGTGTGTGTGTGTATATGTATAGTTGAATGTGTGTTTTGCGGGTATATATGAATATATCTGTTCTTATAGTTATGTGTGTATATATATGTGTGTGTGTGTTGATACCTGTTATATGTGTGCTTGTTTGTGTGTTTGTGCGCTTGTGTGTGTATGGGTGTGTAAACTTAGGTACGTGTCTGCATGTGCGTCTATATATATATATATATATATATATATATATATATATATATATATATATATATATATATATATATTTTTATTTTTAAAAGTTTTCCTTCTTTTTAGAACATTCTAAATTTTTTAATAAAAAAACTTTAGCCCTTTTTTTTCTGTATGACAGACATTAATTTTAAATTCTTGAAAAAATAAAAATAATTTTCGGATTTTAATGAAATTTTCAGAAACTATTCACAAATAATGGAACTTATTATAAATATGTTTTTCTTTTTTGAAGTCATGGGAAAAATATATTTTTCGTATATATTACAACCCCCATAACTAATTATACGAAAACTCTATAAATTCAATTTTGGGAAGATTAGTAATTATATTATTTAAAAGCACAAGGCTTTGAGGAAACCAAAGCATGTTTTTTTTTTTTTTTTTTTTTTTAGATGGACCACCTCTACCTGAAAATCATCTCTAAATTGTAACATACAAAACTCAATAAAAGAAAAATATTATTTAATTTCAAAAGCTTTTAATTGCTTTTATTTATTTTAATGAACATGGACAATATTGTCTGAAAACAAAAAGATATTTCGATGAAAAATGAATTTTTAAAACAATTATTTGTTATTTCTGAAATATTTTATTATTTTTACATTATGTTGTTAATTCTTCTAAAATTAGAGAAAAGTTTATTGAATTTAACGAATGTTGTTATTAAGTAGATATATATTTACAGATTATAATTTCCAAAGCTTCTTATAAACTAACGAACAACAAAAAAAATATAATTTGTATCAATAACAACACTGTAAATCAAATCTAAGTAAGACCGGAAGTATCATGCGTGCAATAAAAAAAACGTCATGTGGATTGAGTTTCTGTTTAGTATTTAACTTAAATATGAATTTTTAATGCAATTATTTATTATTTCTTTAATTATAATAGATTTTTACATTCAAGTTGTTAAAATATTATAAAATTAGTTAAAGGCCGCATTCAGTTTCGTAAATGTCCTTTTGAGATAGATTTATTTTTGCGAAACACGTATGGAGAAGTTAATTTGATTTTTCAATTTCAACTGAGAATGGTACCTGTGATATCTTCCATATTAACCTTCCACCCCTTTCGGAAAAATATTTCCTTCCATAAAACAAAGCCTTAAACAATTAAAAATTTCTTTCAGTAAAATTCAATCTTCTATTGGTTAAAACTGTAGCAAAGTCACAACAGAATCTTTTCCCGCCTAAGGTCACTGGAGCCGAATTTTAAACACCCAACTCTATATAAACAAACACATGACTCAATTCAAGTCAGTCATCAAATTTCAAGAGATCCATACAAACTCCACGCTGTTCAATTTACTGACTCGCAACCACTTAAAGTTTCTCAACAAACTCAACACAGCATTCAAATAACCATTGTCCGCATGGATATTTCATCACCTACAATTGACTTAAAGAGTGAACATTTTTCACTACGTCAAAGTAATTGTACATTCATCAATTTAGCCTATCAGTTAAAGGCAAACAACTCTTAGAAACTTTAATTCTGACTCATAAATAACACACGCACACACACTAACAGTTGAACAATACATTTTGATATTTTATTACGCAAAAACAAAAATTATTTTAATTTCAATAACAAGCCAAAAGCATCAACATTTACTTACCACAATTCTGCACGAATATTCTTCAAAACATTATCTCAATTACCAAACCAACATATTCTGTTTATCTTTGCATGTGTATTTATTGTATATAAAAATCACTTTATAGTTGATTTCTAATCACGTTTTTCAGTCAATTTCTTGCTATGCAATTGTCTTTGTGTTCTTTGTGTAATCTATTTGTTGTGGGATAATCCAAATTGCAAACACGCATAACTTTCACACTATAAAAATTTACCATCTCATACACCTCACTCAGCATACGACCCGCAACATACCTACAAGTATCAGTATCATCTTATAAAATTTAAATTTGTATTTTATGTACACTTCTGATAAAATTTCATAAGAAAGGTACCTATAAATTAATTAGATACCTTTCTTATGAAATTTAATCTCACTCTCAACAGGCTTATTTTAATTTCATCATAATATATTTTCCATAAAGCATCGTAAACGTAAAGGTGAAAGCTAAGTACAAAAAGAAATTAAAAAAAAATTAGATCGCTGAATGTTTTCCTTAAAAATAACGAGGTAAATAATTTGTTCACTTAAATCTAAATAACTTCACTTTTCTCCTTCCGTAGAAGGAATTATCCTCACGTACGCTATCAAAACGTCATGAATGCCTTTCGTCACCTTGTCAAGTGATGCGAAAGGTTATCACCTGCTTTGTTTTATTTTCAAACTACGTCTTTTCGGTGCAGAAATTAAGTTAAGCTTAGTTCAAAATATTTTAAATAAACATTATAATTTCTGATTTTCTTAAAATAAGTTTAGAAAAAATTATAATTGGTTTTTAAAAGAATTTCATACTGAGATTTTCATTTTTTTATAAATTGGAAAGAAATGTCTGACATGATCGATTATCTGTTGATTTTGCTGACTCAAGAAAAAACAAGATTTTTAACGAAAATTTTGGACGTGCTAGGAACGATTAAAAAATGTAAAAAAATATCCCCAAAATACTTTGATCTTTTCTCTTAATAATATCATAAACATTTAGATGATAAAGTTTTGTTTTCGTCAAGTTTGGCGTCTTTTTCGTCATGCTATACTCTTTTTAGCGATCTCATGAAGGTACCTATGTTTATATATGTGCATATGTGGATGTATATATATGAGTATTTATACATGTATATATATATATATATATATGTGTGTGTGTGTGTGTGTGTGTGTGTGCGTGTGTGTCTTCGTATATATATTTGTATATCTTAGTGTCTTGGAATGTATCATCAATGCTAACTAAAATATACTTTTGTTTGATAATGGTTTTATAATTGCTTGTAGACGTAATAATCAACAGTTGTGTCTCGTTACATTTTAATCTTGTTATTGGACTTTATAGTCCTTTATCGTCACTAAGATAATATTGTTAGAATATGCGTAGGTTTATGTATATATATATGTATGTATGTGTGCGTTGTTACGAGGCCCCATTTTGCCCTACCGCTTTACACTTACACTATAAAATACAAAACCTAGCTTAAAATGATGACTTACACCTGTAGATGACCTTTTTACTTTACGAAAAGCTCCCATTCACCAAACCCTTTAGATTTCATAATAATATAACAGAACTTTCTAGAAGTCTCTAGAAAATTCTACTGGGTTCTAGAGGGTACAAAAAAACATATCAACAGGAGTTCGTACCAACTAGCCAGTTGCCTCCTAAACCCACAGCCACGACTACTGAGGTCAACTCCAGTCCTTTTGATTCATGAACAAAGCTTCGACCGAAAGAATCTAAGTTCCGATAGTCCTCAAAAAGAAAAGGCTATCGGGAAATACTTCACCTTTTTATTTTTATTCCTTGATATTATTGACCAAATTCCTTTAATTTATTTATTTATATATATATATTATAATTATTCTTTGACTTTTCATCCGTCGCCTTAGTCTTAACTGTATCCCACTCCCTCATATAGCTACACGTTAAGCCAACTACTTTCTGGGCTCTCACACGCTTATTAACAATTAGCATTTCCCAACATATATTGTTTAAACTTCAGTCTGACTGTTTCTAAAATTTATTGTATTTTATGTTAAATAAAACCCACTTTTCGTTATTACATGTAATCTTTTCCTTCAATTATAATTTCTAAGAATCTGTTTCATCTTATTTTTGTGTTGCGCCAGCCGAAACAATATATATATGTATATGTGTATATATGTGTATATGTGTATGTATGTATATATATGTGTGTATGTGTTTTGCGTATGCATGTGTTTATATACATGTGTGTGTGTTTGTATATGTGCATGTGTGTATATATGTATGTTTTTCTATATATATATATATATATATATATATATATATATATTATAAATTAATTGATTTAAAATATATTTTTTCGTAAACAAACCAATTAATATATATATATATATATATATATATATATATATATATATATATATATATAAGAATATATGGTTTGTTTACTTTTTTATGTTGCTGTGCGGGTTGATATATTTATATTTGTTTCTGTGTGTGTATCTGTATGCATATGCATATCCGTATGCATATATGTGTGTGTATGGATATATATATGGGTATATATATGTATATGGGTATATGTGTGTGTATCTGGTTGTTCGTACGTATGCTTTTTGTATGTTTCTGTCTGTAGTGAAGAATGTGTGTACACATGTCTATATGTAATTTTTATTTTCTTTCACATATTGTTATATATTTGTACTCGTGTATGTGTACTAGTGTGTATATAGGTGTACATGAGATATTTATATATATTTGTGCGTTTGGGAGTTTTCTTTTTTATATATATATTAGATGGTGTTATTTATGCGTATATATCTATTTTTCTGTCCATGTCTCTATGTTTTAGTCTCCTTTTTTCCTTATGTTGTTCATTGACCAAGGTTTGCTTTTCTGTTCTGCCCATGTTGAACTTTATCTATTCAACCATTTTTATTTATATATCTTTGCTCGTATAAGTTATATTTTAATAGGATGTTAGAATTCGTTGAATAACAATCAAACTTTAATATTTCTTGCTAGGTGTATGGGCGTATCTTTGTCAATGTATGTGAGTTTGTGCGTTTCTTTGTTGGTGTGTGTGTGTATGGTAGCTTGTGTGTGTATGGTAGCTTGTGTGTGCCTTTCATTATGTGTGTATGTTGTCGTTTTTTTTTAAGGGTCGTGAAGATATTTCCTGTCTCGTCGTTTTTTTGTTTTGTTTTTTTTGCGTGTTTATATATCTAAATATGTTTGCGTGTTTGTATATTATAATCTGATTGCGTATGTATTGTCTTTTGCAAGATTTCACCCTCCCCTGCCCATAACACAACTTCAAATGTTAAGTTGTTACGGAGTTCCACGCATTAGATCTTAACGTTTATTCCAACTTAGTTTCAATACAAACAAAATAAACAGAAAAACATATATATTTTTCCTCAGTTTCTTTAAATAATTTTATAGTTTTAAGCTTAATATAGATTAAATTTAAAATTTAAAATGGGTAATTTTGAATTTTATAGTATAATTTAATATTTATTAGTTAGAATGAATTCTATTTTAGTCTAACCCTAACATTAAAGCACTAAATAATTATTATAACCAAAGTTCGTTGTCAAGTTTTTTGAATTCACATATACTTGTATTTTGATTGGTCATTCCAGCTTATGTAACAGCGTTTCCCCTAGCGAGGGTGTTTGATTGATTGGAACCTTTTAAAACTCTTTATTCTACATTCAACACCATCACTTGATAAGACACCAGAAGTGTTGAAACAAAATGGCTATTTTTGTAGTGATTTTATAACATATTTATGTTATAATTTTCGAATATATATATATATATGTGTGTGTGTGTGTGTGTGTGTGTGTGTGTGTGTGTGTGTGTGTGTGTGTGTGCGAAGAAATATATTTTAAGGTATGCTATATTTATGGGATAAAGTACTCAATATCAGAGATAAAGCGTATGTAATTATAAAAGGGAACATTGAATTCAACACTCAGAGGCGACAGACTGATGCTAAACGCAATCATCAGGCTACATGCATTGTGTTTTTACTCGACTATTTATATATACAGGTCAGTGATGCATTGTGGTAGTCTATTCTAACGGTTATTTTGTCGGGAGTAGTTTGTTAATTTGTTTATTGTTTACTTTATTTATTTTATTTTTTGAATAAATTTATTTTACTAGTTTTTGCTCATTTATTTTTATCTTAATTATTTTTATTTATACTCTTCAGTTTTCGGTTTTTAAGGAACGTAGTAAAAATTTGTTTTCGTGTCTGCATTTTTATCGTTTATTTAGTAGTTTGTTTTGGTATGAGAAATTAATTATAGCTATTTTTGCCTCCAAGCAGAGTTTGCAGTTTTTGGAGTGATTGTTGAAGGCTGATGTTCTTTTTCTTATTTTCCGTGATATTTTTGGCGTGATTCACTTTTTGTTTTTAATTTCCCAGACATACTTCGAAAGCATTGTGCTGTTTGCATATTAACTATTTGTGAAAATTGTTTTGTTTCCAAGGTCATTCATTTACTTTATGTATATTTTTTCTTCGTGATCTGATGATTTTACCGTGGCTTGGTATATTACATTGTTTAGGCAATTACCGTTTACGTGACATTCATTCTTTATTCTGCAGTTACACGTGGGTTTACTTTTTTCAGGTGGTTTATTGATAGTTTTTCTGTTGTGATTTATTATTTGTGTCATGTTCTCGATGAAACTGATTTTTACTGTTTTTGTTGAATATTTTGTGGAGAGTGCTTGATTCGGGGAGGTGTTTGTGAAAGATTTTGATGAATATTTTTCCTAGGAAAAAATAAATGAAAATAAATAAAATAAAAACAAATAAGTAAAAATGCAGGTAAAATAAATTAATCCAAATAAATTAATTAAATATTAAACAAATTAACAAACCACTCTCAGTCCCACCCTTTTACTGTCGAAAGAGTTAAATGTAACCGCCTCTTCTACTCCAACAGCTTCTTCTCTTGCACTTCCCGACAGTGGAACACTCTTCATCTTTCTTGCTTCCCTAATAGGTATAATCTGCAAATAGTCAAATGTAATGTTAATCGACACATTCTGATGCCTTAATTTTGATCCCCGTCTTTCTCTTTATCCTTTCCTCAAAGACTCTTCTCTTTAGTGTTACTCTCACTATTTTTTTATATACATACATATATATATATATATAATTTTTATTATATTATATTATATATTTATATATATTTATAATATACATAATATATTATATAAAGTGTAACCCGGATATAAGAGACCCGGATATAAGAGAAACCCGGATATAAGAGAGATTTTCTCTGGTCCCAAATTAGAGCCTGTGTTAATGTATATAAAATAGACCAAACCCGGATATAAGAGAAACCCGGATATAAGAGACTTCTTCTCCGGTCCCGACAACTCTCTTATATCCGGGTTACACTGTATATATATTATATATATATATATATATATATATATTATTAAAATACACCTTTAAGTGCCGAATCTAGATGCGTCGTCAGTGTTGTTGCTCCCATGTCATTAGAAGTTTCGGGTCTAAATAAATAACAGACTTCTTCGATGGGCGACCCGACCGAATATGATCAGTATTCGGCCCGCACCTACAACAAAAATTTGCCACTAGCTTTAGGACGTGAATTATATAAGTTGCCCCATTAGACAACAACCAATCAAGACTTCACTTGGGCTATTCGAAGTTATAAATTAGGTATGCATGGTTGTATTGATCTTCCTACATGCATGGTTGTATTGATCTTCCTACATAGGGTGCTTTTGGAAGAATAGAAGAAAACAAACCAATATATATATATATATATATATATATATACAAACACACACACATATATATATACAAACAAAATACTAAAAAAAAAAAAAAACGATTTATTATTTTGGCTCGTCTTGAGACTTGTACTTTCTCTATCTCCCCTTTTAACTAACTTATTTGTTTGGTCTTTCTTTTCTTTTTACTTTTTATTCTTATTTTCTTTTCTTTCCTAAACTACACTTAATAAAACGTTTACAATAGAGTGATTAAAATGACAGACTATTTACAACTTTAAAAACTAAGAAAAAAAACATTTAACTAAAATCATAAATATATATATATATATATATATATATATATATATATATATATATATATATATATATCTTTATGAAGAAATATAGTCTTAAGATGTGCTATATTTATGGGATGAAGTGCTCAATATCAGAGATAGAGCGTGTGTAAATATAAAAGTGAACATAGAAGTCAACATTTAGAGGCGACAGTCTGTTTCATGCTAGATGCAATCGTCAGGCCACTTTATATTTATATATATATATATATATATATATATATTATATGTAATATATATATAATATATATAATATACAGTCAGTTATGTGTCATGCATGATACACGCTTAGCCGATCATATACCTTTTGATACATGACTGACGAGGCATATTTTTTCCTGCAGTATTTTGCCATTTCTTTCTACGGTAGACCAGTTGCCATCCAAGGCTATAGAATCCGATTTGTCCTGCTCTTTACTCACAGCTGCGGGGAAAGAAGAATATTCATAGCTTTCCGAAGGGTATTAGCACGTAAGTGAATGTAATGAATTCGACTGGAATTCGAATTCGGCTCTCGATTCCTCACCCCGAGCCTATATATATATATATATATATATATATATATATATATATATATATATATATATATATATATATATATATATATATATATATATACTTATTTTACTGGGTTGACTAATTCATTCCATATTCATTAACACTGCCGAAAGACCTATTCACAAAACGCAATGGCGGCTCCCGCTTCGCTAAACTTGACCGGGCTTGACTCCAAATAGAAATTGCTGATTCTGAGTCACGTTCAACACATCGGGGATTGTTTCAATTTAACCAGCTTCCGTTTGGCTTTAAATCAGCGCCAACAATATTCCAAAAGATAATGAATGCTATACTGACCGGATTAACTGGCGTTACTGCTAACCTCGATGACCTTATCAAAATCCACTCAAGACAAACTCCTACAACCTTTTGTCTTGTATGCACGACCGAATTCTGCAATATGGATTCCGTCTACGAACTGACAAACGTGATTTCTTTCGAACATCCATTAAATATATTTGAAATTGACAAATTGTCCTAGACCTGACCCCCAAAATATTTAATATACATAACCTGGCAGTACCAACGAATTAACTACGCATTTTTATCAGAAAATGTGATGTAATGTACCATGTTCACTTTAATGCCAGTTTTATCTTCATATAATTAAGACTTTCTTCATTATTGATCACTCTAAATTCCATCCACGGATATTGTCTTTTATGCTTCTAACTGCGGAATTGGAGCCGTGTTTTGGGGTGGAGGGATCACATTTCCTGGTGGAAGTGCCAAAACCCATGTATCTAGATCCAGATCCCTAACACCGTCGTGTAATTATGCCCTGATCGCAACGGAAATCATAACAATCGTTTTCGTCATAAAATGCTATAAGTGACACTTCACCCTAATTACTTCCCACGAGTATCTTGTTTTTTTGGTTCCAAGAAATTAATCCTAGCTTATACACCTACGACGCTGCGTCACAAGTCTTTGACTATGACTTCTCCATCAAATACTAGTCAACCGATACAACCGTCCAAGAACATGCATTATCGAACTCGTTGATTCTCAACGCAAACAACCGGAAGACACAGTTGTTGTAGTGCTAGCATCCAGTCAGATCACTTCCGTTTACTTCAGAAATGGTCCGTGAAGCCACTGCTTGTGAATGTTACGCTTGACAGCTTTGAACATCTTACCAACGAATCATCTTATTTACCGATTATGTGCTGGCCGAAATTACAAAATAGTCCTCCAACAATTCCATTTGGGGCATCAGAAAATTAACCGTTACAAAGCCTTAGCTCTCTCTCTCTCTCTCTCTCTCTATATATATATATATATATATATATATATATATATATATATATATATATAGAGAGAGAGAGACAAAAAGAAAACTTCGCTTCATCCACTGACGGTCTTTATCAAGGCAAATGTGCGGTTTTATTTTGCAACAAGTATTTAAACAAAAGTAAAATGATCCCCATATTTATCAAGATAAAATATGATTGAAGCTAAGTGACATAATCTAATGTCTTGAGTAAATGTTGAATTATTTCTTCCTTTTTTTCTCTTCTTATAAATAAGAGCTTATGATCATAAAATTTAAGAATAAAACTTAAGCTTTTTTTTTTATTTTCTTAACACTTTTAATTATATGTTGGCTTAGGATAGGAGTAATTCTTTCAGAAATGGAGATATATTCCTTGTAACCTTGTCTGTTTTTTGCTTTTTGGTTTGTTTCTTTTTTTGTTTTTGTTTTTTGGTGTTGTTTTTTGTTTTTTTGTGTGATGAGATGCACAATCATGTTGGTTAAATCCCGCCATAGTCATTACACAGACACAGTTGGCGTTTAGCAGTATCAAAGGGTAGAATGTAATGAAACCAATATATTTGAAATTATTCTCAAACACTATAACTATAGTTGTGGATACTGCTTTTAGGACTAAACAAGTTTCGATCTTGTCAAATTCCAACGATAGACTAAAAAGGAGAATATTAAGTGCATTGACATTAGAAGCAGTGGCGGCACATATGGAGGGTGGGGAGGGGCACAAAATCGCTCGGTAGTTTATTGCCGGTAATGGGAGTGAATTATAAGAGAAATGTTCCACTTCCAATATTTTTATAAAAAAAAAAACATAAGTAAAAGTCTCACCTAACTCGACCCAATCTAACCAAACTTATTTAGATGTGGTGAAAAATTAAGACAAAGTTAAGTTAGGATAAACTAAGCTTTAACATATTTATCGGCGAAAATGTCGGGAAATTAATTCAAAAAGTGGTGAAAGAGGGCCTAAAATTTCCTCCTTTTTATTTACTTTAATATCCTTTTTGTAACTGCCCGGAGATACTTATTACATTAACAGCGCGTCATGAATTATTTTGGCGACGGCGCGCATTAGTTCTTCGATCATGCGCAGTGCGGACGGAAGTGCATGTCGGCCAAAACGAGAAATGTATTGAAGAAACAACAACAAGTGTTTTTTTAATTGTTTTCCCTCGGTTGAAGCCAGATTGAAAACTAATCCTTATTAATGTTTTAAGATGTATTTCTGGAATGACAAACCCAGCATTTCTTTGTAAAATGAAAATAATGGTAATTTTTCTCCTCGCTCCCAATTGGTAGAGTGTAGCATTTTAATGAATATATAAAAGATTTAGACATAATGATCTTATAACCCAGTGTTAGATATAACGTGCCGTACATTCCCATATACAGGATTGTTATTATTGTTATATGTTATTATTATTAGTATATGATTATACTACACCGAGAAACTCTAAGAAGGCCTTTGAAGTCTATTACAGGAAACCATGCACTCCTGCTGAGAATATAGGGGAAATGATTTATTGCAACGTATGTATGTATTCGGCTGTTAAGTTATGATAGATTCTGAGGCAAAGAAAACGGTTTTATTCGATGCTTTCGATCAGCCCTCATCTACATTTCGTTGCCAATCGGATGAAGATGCACGATATGATATGCAGTATTAACTAAGAAAGACGCAGGTTGCTTAAAATTGCATGTAAATTGCGATAAACAACACATTTCTGATGATCAACGCGTACAAATGGTGAAGATGGGTGACAAAGCTTTTCAGAACGAAGACGGCTCTTTCAAAGTTACAAAAAATCGAGAAGTTATTGAGAGCCGACGTGTCGAAGAAGCGATGAGAAGCGAAACAAGCACAAAACATATGAATGTCAACCGCAAATTCGCGAATTGCTGGTTTCAAAGAAAACTACAGGATGGAACTACGATTCAGCGTAATGATGCAGTGTATTTTTTTTACTGTTTATTGTTTTCAATAGACCCAGTCAACCAAAGCACGGTATTCAAAAACTCTTGTGGCTTTCGAAAATGGAAAAAATACAACGAAAGAATACCAGAACATGAACAGGACACTCATCACCGTGTGTCATTTCTTGAATGCAAAGACTTTGAGAAACACATATCAGAATGGTCTACGATTGACAGAGTAATACTGAAGCATATGAAGGAAGAGAATCAATTGTGGAAGGATCTGCTCATGCGTTTTGTCAATTGTATCATATTTTTAGCGACTCAGCATCTGGCATTTTGTGGCCACCGTGAAGTCATTGCATCAAGTAATAATCCCGGTAATTTTCTTGCACTCGTTAAGCTACTTACCAAGTATGAACCTCTGTTGCAGCATCACTTGGATTATGTCAAGTCGTATCCACATTCTGCAACATTTTTGTCTGGCAAGATACAAAATGACTTCATTGAGTTACTGGAAAACTAAGAACGACAGTCTATCCTACAGAGGGTCAAAATTAGCAGATACTATGGGATTAAGTTCGACAACAACTCCTGACGTTTCTCACAATGAACAAATTTTTATCGATGTTGACAACGAATCTAAAATTTCTGTAGTCAAGGAAACGTTCACTGATTTTTATTAAAATTAATGAAAAAGACGCCGAGAATGTTAGAGAAGATAATACCTCAAAATTGGAACAGGATTGTCTTGATTTGAATGAGTGTTATGGGCAGACGTATGACAGTGCTGCGCCAATGGCTGGGAAGATATCCGGTGTCCAGACATGCATATCACAGAGAAATTCGAAACCAATCTTTGTGAATTGTGACAACCATTCTTTGAACCTAATAGGAGTGCGTGCAGCATCAGAACAGGGGTTTGCTATATAATTTTTGGAGTCTTTGAATTGATTGTACAATTTTTTTCTCCAGCTCAACAATGCAGTCAGAGAATTTCAAGGAGACATTAGGGACGAATCTAGGCACAATGTAAAAACGAAGTTGAATGACAGCTAAATTTTAGAAGGATATGGCAAGTGACACTTTAGTAACAGTCGACACAAGAAGCTACACCAGCTGCTTGTTGCACAACATACAAAATTTCAGCTTTCTAACTATACTGCCGTTCTAGGACGACGTCCTGACATTCATCGACCGAGTACAGAAGAGACGTCAATGCCCTAGAATGAACTTCAATGAAGCTCAAGCTGACATTAAAAGTCTGCGGCAATCTGCTTTGAGTGAACGGGATGCTCTCTGTAAAAATTAAATTGCAAAAGGCAAGAAAAAATGCTTAGAATGGGGTATTGGCATTGGTCAAGAGAGAATGGTGCGTTGTAAAAAGAGAATGGCTGGAGAGGAGACGAAAGATGAGCTTTTAAATGTGAGAGAAGAAATGGATGTTAACTTGAAGGCATTTGAATCAGTTACATAAGCAATCTGGGTTCCTCATAGATACTGATAGCCTCATTCACTGGAATGAAGACATGGTAGAAAAAATGCAAACTAACTGCTGCAGGATACAAGGGTGATTTTGATGGAATAGAGCTCGGTCGCGAAATTACAAACAACCGAATGTTAATACAAAAAAGAAAGAAAAGACAGTGTCTTCGTTAAATCAAAAACCCTAATCGAGATTTTCAACTTCACAATATCTTACGGTGATGATGTGTTCCCGAATTTACAAATAACATTGCAAAAACTGTTAGCTGTTGCTGTCTCTGTGGCGTCCTGTGAACGATCTTTCAGCAAACTAAAATTCATTAAAAATAAAAAAAACTATCTCCGAAGCAACGCCTAAGCAATTTGGCTTTATTTAACATCGAAAATGACATATAAATGGGGATTGTGTTATTGACAAATTTTTGACAACCAAGCCCGACCGTATGTCTCGGCTTTACGAATTCAAATAAATCAAATAAATTGCTCTCGTCTTGACATATTTTAATTCACGTCTTGTCAATGTACCGTGGTTGTTGGTAGTGGCGGATGAATTAAAAATGTATTTGGATTGTATTTAAATACTTTTTCAGAGCATTTGTATTTGTATGAAAAATCGTTTAGATTTAAATTTTTGACTTGTTTCAGAAGTATTTCTATTTGTTTTCGTATCTTTGGAATCTGGAATGAAATTACTTGCATTTATATTTTATTTTCCAATTATATCTCGTAATAATCGAAGTATTTGTAGCTGAATTTCTAAAAAGAAAAATAGTATTTGATCCATCCCGGCTTGTTGGCCACTGGTTGTAGTAGAGGGCGCTGAGTCAAGCTCTTGACCCCACCTCCACCTCCCACTTGAAATAAGACCTCGGCACGCCACTGATTACAAGACCTGGTTTGGATTCACTAAAAGTAGCAGTCAGCGGAAACTCAACCAAACTGAAAAGTATTAACATAAAGGCATCTTGATATTTAACTGCCAATTACATTGTTCGTCATTTATGCTATAAAGCATTCTCCCAACTTTCTTTAGAAATTTTTTTTCTCTCTAACATGAAACCTCTCTAATGACTGACTCTGGTAAAATGACTTCTAACGAATTTAGTCTTTTAATACCTCTGAGCTAAAAGCGCATTATAAACTCAATTGGATAGAAGTCCAATAGTAGCAGTACGGTGGAGTAATGGAATTGAGGAATCGGAGAGCCAAGTTCGAATTCCAGCCGAAACCATTACATTCACCTGAGAAAGGTATGAATCCTCTTCTTCTTTCCTCAGCTATAGGTGAATAGCAGGACAGCTTGGATGGCCACTGGTTTACTGCAGAAAGAAATGGCAACCTACTGCGGGAAAAGAAATCTGCCTCGTCAGTTATGTATCGAAAGATACATGATCGCCTAAGCGTGTATCACGAATGGCACATAACTAACTGAATCATTTTGAGTAGATGTGCTTGATGATAGTATTTTATTTAAAAAAGTTTTAATATTTTAATTTCTTTTTATGATTCGCTCTTTTGTCTTGTGATTATTTTCAGTGAATTGTAAAGATTTTCCTAAGTTCACTCCTTTGAGAAACCAGTTCTGACATTTAACCGCTTATATTTTAGGAAATAGATTCTGTTGTGGATTCCGAGATGGAATCCGGTACCAATAAATAACAAACGCCAAGAAGGAATATAGGAAAATAAATGTATTAATGTAATAATACAAACTGGTAATGCAGGTTAGTAGTTCCAGGAATGAGGGTTAGTAGCAAAATATATTACCGTCTTTGGTATCGACGTATCACTGTATGACTTCTTACTGAGTCTACGCGCATGCTCACTGTGACACTTGCTCGTTACGTTCGTTCTCTTTCGTCGCTCGTTCGTCTTTCTTTCTCGTTCTTCTTCCGGGTATTCACTAGCAGTAATATATGTATACCCTGGGTGAGTCCATTTGGGTAAAAAGGGGAGAACCCCTCAACAGTTTCTTCGAGTGATGACGATAGTTTTACATGAAGTTGCAATTAAGCTGTAAAAAAGCCCTACAGAAAAAAAACACTTTGTACCAAATGTCATGAAAATATTTGCTCGTTGAATTCGCTTATAGAGAAAAGCGAAGTTATGACTTTCCATTTACCAGAGCGCACGCACACACACACACACACACACACACACACACACACATATATATATATATATATATATATATATATATATATATATATATATATATATATATATATATGATAGCTACATAAAAAAATAATGATTATATATCAAAAATGGTAATAATAAGATAATTAAAATAATAGATTAGAAAAAAATGCCAAATTCATTACAGTCTAATAATAACAATAGTTCTATAGTAAAGGTAGCAAAAATAATATGGTAAAAATATAGTGAAGATATAAATAAAAATAAATAATATGAACACTAGTCTTTGTGGTCCCCGGGACCGGCTAGACTATATTAATCTGCGTCAAAATGTTTGAGAAGAAATTTAGTTCTCTGCAGACAAGTACTAATTAACTCACTTCTTTTGTTTAAGAGATTAGGCTTGTTCATATTTTTCAGGTTTATTAATTTTTCGGAAAGACATAAGTTACAACTGTTGCCTATGAAGTGTTTAGCTTTCGCTATTTATTCCCAGGTGATAGTTGAGTTTTTATTTTCGCTTTTCTGTTTCCCAAAAAATTTCGAGAGGACAGTGCTGTTACTCTATTTAATATTGCCTAATGTCATTTGGTGGTGGTAACAGCGCGATTTTCAATGGTTTTCCGTAGAGCCCACAGAAAACTTGACCTCGTCGTCATATTTAATTTTAGTTTCATGAACTAACGATTTGGTCATACATATGCCGTTTAAAGGGCAGGGTTTGTTTGCAGCCATTATTTACAGGGATGTTGTTGAAGATTGCATAAGCATGAAACTCCGAGTTGTGCAATCAATGTAATGTATTATGTATATCTTTTAATATATTAAATAGCACTCTTATTTAACATTGAACATTATTTTTATTACACTATATATATATATATATATATATATATATATATATATATATATATATATGCATACGAGCGCTTCCTCATACATTTAGCTATATGTATTCATTATATTATATTATATTTTTAATTTTAAAATTTAACTGGTAACTTAAAGTTTAATTTTATATTGATTTCTAATTTAGTCCAATCTTAACTTTATTGTACTAATAGATTGTACTTATACTAGAGTATTTGTTATGTTATTTCAAATTACCATATACTTGTATTCTGATTGGTTATCATAGTTTACGTAACAAAGTTTTCCCTACTGAAGGGGTTTGGTTGGCTTTTGAACTCTTAAAATCGTTTATTTTCCATTCAACATCATCAGAGCCGTGCTGTCTGGGTAGGCAATGCCTACCCTGAATAAAATAGATCAGTAGCTTCATGTTCCTTCTGTGGCACAATATGCACCTAATCCAACAAAATTATCAAGGTTACTCTGATTATTATGCAGAAAATGCATTTTTTTTAGATTTACTCCACAAAGCTGCCTATCCTGAGTA
Organism: Acanthosepion pharaonis; assembly: GCA_903632075.3. Classification (NCBI taxonomy): domain Eukaryota; kingdom Metazoa; phylum Mollusca; class Cephalopoda; order Sepiida; family Sepiidae; genus Acanthosepion; species Acanthosepion pharaonis. Next base: position 294,000 of record CAHIKZ030000027.1, read on the forward strand.
ATTACTGATAGTACGTGATATATATATATATATATATATATATATATATATATATATATTACCACTAAACTGATTTGAGTGGGGAGTTAAGTATAAAAAATAAAAAAAATTTTTTAAGCCAACACTTTCCGCCAAATATCTGGCTTTTAAATTTTCGAAAGTCTTTGGCAAACACTTTTCTGAGTCATTTATTAACATTCGGTTATTATCTGTATTCCCGCCTCTTTTTATTGACAAAAAGAAAATCGTTGAAATAGAAGGTAGATCAGCGAAGGAACATGAATTCTTTAATCCAATTTTTGGATGCATCGAGTGATTTACTAAGCGAGTCTTACATTTGGCATAAGATCAAAAGTATGGAGCACATAGTGAGGATCGAATTCACTATTCAGTAGAAATTGATATGGAGAGATAAGCTTGTTGACCATTACATTACGCCGAAGTGTTCAACTTGCATGCATGTAATTGACAATATGGTTATAACTACACCATTATAAAGAAGAAAATATTCCAACGTATTTTTTGTCTAATTAGAGCATCGAAAGTAAAAAAAAAACTCGAGTATAAAAAAACTACATCGCATTAGTATGCATATTTTATAAGCAAAGGACCGTTGTGTCTTGTGGGATGAGTATGCAAAATTTTCACGTAAAAAACGTACGTAGAAATTCGACATTCAAGATAACCATTTACATGAAAAGAAAATTCTGCAAGTGATAGACGATACTGCTATCGTCCCAGGCACCAAGCAAATTCGAATATCTAATATATTCGATGTCTGAACTTCAAAGCGATAATTATTTAAACGTCTAAGACCTGACCTTGAAATTGGTCTGCTAATTGTTTTCCAGTTTTTTCCTGGGCGACATTATCTTTGATACATGACCACATCTGCGTACCGACGCTGGGGAATGAGTATTATAATTATTTTCTTTCTAATCACAGAATTCACAGATGTTCCCTTTTTTTTTGTCTTTACATACACTAGTCTCGCTACTCTAACAGACAAAAGGAAATAAGGTCATTCAACGGGCGAGAAAATAATGCAGACAACAGAATTGAGAATTAAAGTACATATTCAAAAAATATATATATATACATATATATATATGAAGAAAATATAGTCTTAAGATGTGCTATATTTATGAGATAAAGTGCTCAATATCAGAGATAGAGCATATGTAAATATAAAAGTGAACATGGAAGTCAACACTTGGAGGCGACAGTCTGTTTCATGCTAGATGCTATCGTCAGGCCACCAGTGCTGTTATTTTTCTCGGCTATTTATATATACGGGTCAGTAGTGCATTGTGGGTAGTCTATTTTGGCGGTTATTTTACCAGAAGTCGTTTATTCGTTTATTTATTTATTTGGGTTAAATTATTTTGCTTGTTTTTATTTATTTTTATTTTTTTATTTTCACCCAAAAATTACACCTAGATGACCGAATAAGTCGCATCAGCAAGGCACAATCCTTTATCACTTTATAAAAGAATTTTACCCATCCATAACAGAACGCATGTTAGATAAGGCCATCAACTTAGCTCAGGAACAAATAATAATAAAACCAAACGAAATCGACATCATTAAGCACTCCCGTAAATCATTACTATTTCACATTGAAGAAGCGTGGATAAAGAAAGATGGGATATTTGACACTACAATGGGAAGCTTTGACGGCGCGTACGAAATCATAGGTATTTACTTACTACACGAACTAAGCAACATAATAGATAGAAATGAAACAGGACTCTACAGGGACGACGGTCTCATAATCTTAAGAAACTGTAACAAACAAAACACAGACAAAACTAGAAAAGCGATAATAAAGATTTTCAAAATTAACGGATTCGGCATAGACATAAAAATTAACCTAAACGAAGTAGATTTTCTAGATGGCACCTTCAACCTAAGAAAAGACACATATAAACCATATAGAAAACTTAATGATAAACCACTCTATATACAGACATCTTCCAACCACCCACCTTCTATAATCAAACAGATACCAAAATCGATTAACCGCGGGCTTTCCGACAATTCCTCCAATGAATCCATATTTAACAAAGCTAAGAAAGACTACGAAACAGCCCTAAAAGATAGCGGATTCCCAGCAACACTCACATACTCACCACAGAACAAAAAAATGCCAACAGGAGAAGAAATATCATATGGTTCAACCCACCGTACAGAAAAAATGTAAAAACATGATTACCTTCCCAGACCAAAATAAATTATTAAATAAAAGATCCGAGCTCATCTCAAAATGCAAACATGAAAACAAATTTTTACTACGTTACTTAAAACTCGAAAATGGAAAAAATAAAATAAGATAAAAATAAAAAATAAATAAACAAAATGACAATAAAATAAGCAAAATAAATTAACCCAAAGAAATTACCAAATCACACCTGTTAGAATAGACGAAATAAAAGTAGAAAATAAGAAACAAAATCAATGAACCCAAATAAATAAAGTAAACAATGAACAAATTAGCAAACCATTATGACCAAAATATTAGTTAGACTATAAAAATCAAAACAAAAATCGGACGAAAAAAATAGCTATAACTGTTATATAACGATAAAAGAAAAAATACTACGTTACTTAAAAATTGAAAACCGAAAAGAAAATATATACAGTATAATAAATAAATAATAAGTAAAATAAATTGACCTAAATTCATACAAATAAATAAATAAACAAACAAACCGATCTCGATGAACTAACCGTTAGAAAAAACAAATAAAGATAATCAATCCAAATAAATGCATAAACAAATTAAAAACTGTTCCCGCCAAAATAATAGAATAAACTACAAAAATCAACCCCAAAATTGAATAAATAACTTTAATTATCTTCCCAAACCCAAACAAAACTATTAAATAAGCGATATAAGCAAATTTTTACTACGTTAATAAAAAAAACGATTAAAATAAAAAAAATAAATAAAGACATAAGAAAAGAAACAAAAATAAAAAAATAAAAACAAGCAAAATAATTTAACCCAAATAAATAAATAAACAAATAAACGACTTCCGGTAAAATAACCGCCAAAATAGACTACCCACAATGCACCACTGATCCGTATTTATAAATAGCCGAGAAAAATAACAGCACTCGTGGCATGAAACAGACTGTCGCCTCTAAGTGTTAACTTCTATGTTCACTTTATATATATATATATATATATATATATATATATATATATTGATACATGTTTTTCAATCCTATCTAAGCTTTCGGCTTACACAAGCCATTATCAAAGATGACAATTATATTTCAATATATTAAATAGTACACGGACAAAACAATAATGTTTTTGCTGTTTTGAAAGATTAATATTTCTCGTTTCCGCTCTGGCGTGTTCATGTGTAACGTCACGAGCTGCAGTGCGATTTTCGCTTCCGCGTCTCGTATACACGAGTTTGTCGTTGCTTGGAAATCTTTGATAATGGATTATGTTAGCTGAAAAGCTGTAAGCTGTTTAAAAAAAAACATGTATCAATATGGTGTCTTTCTTTCATCTTTCAATGTTAATGTTATTAAGCTTATCAGACAATATGAAAGGAATTGACTTAAAATAAATAGACAAAACTTGTCTATATTATTTAATGAAACATGCATCAATGAAAAAATGCTGCCTAAATACACACAATATATATATATATATATATATATATATATATATATATATATATATATATTATACTAATAGTAATTCTCGGTTGGTGATAAAACTCAGCCCACCTTTTCAAGTATATCAACAAATTGGTACACGAGGTAAAAATTGGAAAGAAAAGAAAGAACTAGAAACATCCGAACAAATTGTCCAGTGCCTTAAATTTTAGTCCCAAAAAATAAACCAAGTGAGTAATAAAGCTAAATCGTAGAATGCTCAATACTCTAAATAGAGGTGGGATAAATAAAATAAATCCTAAAAGAGCCAGGAACAACTTACCTAGGTTTCATCTAAACGGATCTTCAGGGTATATATATATATATATATATATATATATATATATATATATATATATATACATGGGGTGTATTTGGGGTGATATAAGCAAATAAAGACAAACAAAGCTCAAAATAAAAAATATGAGAGATTAATTTAGAGATGATCTCCAATACCACACAATAACAACAAAAAACGAAAAAAAAACAAGTAACAAAACAAGAAGTACATGAAAAACGAGAATGGCGCCCAGATTTGAAACTGATATATAAAACTAAGTTTGAGTGCCAACATGCAGTTACCATTGAAGACAAACACTTTTTTATATATATATATATATATATATATATATATATATATATATATATATATATATATATATATATATATATGTAAGCAAATATATGGATATAAATCTGACAGTATGAAGAAAAATATATACGGAAAAAACAAACAAAACGTCCGACGTTGACATATTAACATTAAAACAGCATAATTGCATATAAGGATTTCCGTATATATTTTTTTCTTTATATATATATATATATATATATATATATATATATATATATATATATAAGTTTCATTAAAGACAACTGCGATTAAGATTTTTACCTAATATTTCTTGTGTTTGTATAAGTGTTTCCTTTTCTGGACATAAAATATGTTAAAATTATCCAAATGTTTATATCTGAGCGCTTTTTTTCCCTTTGTTATCATTAGTGCTTCCATTATTTTAAGCGTTTTTGTATTTTCTGCAATATGTTGCGGATATATATATATATATATGAGGGTGTATTTGGGGTGATATAGGCAAATAAAGACAAACAAAGCTCAAAATAAAAAGATGCACTAAAATTAAGGCATGAATTCAAGCAAGCAATTAGACAAAGGTGACAGACAAAAAAGAAAAGGATAGACAAGGGAAAGAAGCAAATGGAGAACAGACAATTAAGCAAATATGCTTGCAGCTAGACACACCAATCGAAAAGCCAAAATAAAAAAAAAACCATACGGATGGAACGAGTGACAATCAGGCTGATTGAATTTCAAAATAGCGAACTAATTATTTTCTACAGCAGTTCAGAGGAGTCAGGTGTTTCGAATAATTGTTCAACGTTTATGTATTCAAGCAAATTACACTCGAAGTTTCGCTCCGATATTTTTAACTATTTCTTCAAGAAGTATACTGTAGAATCTGAATGGTTTTTTTTTATAAGAGAATCATGATATCAAGGCATTTTTATTTCTACATCATAATCAGATAAAACATTTTAAAGAATCTCCTTGCTCTTTAATAAAATATCTAAATTCTTTCAAATATCAGTTATTTGATTGTAAGTTAATGACATACTAAATGAAAATTCAAATGGTACTGCTTGCCAAAATTTTTCACTTACCTAACCTCTTGATGAAAGGTTCTCAAGCCTGTTTAAGACAAGCCTTTGTAACTGCTATTTACAACTTTTTTAAAGGATTTCAGCCCAAGGAAGGCAAGGGGCTACAGAGAGTGGGAGCAAGAGTAAAGGTGCGTGATGGAGGAAAGGATGAAGAGAAGGACAGGGAATAGGTCAGGGCATTTGAAGATGTCGATTGACATTACATTTGAATAGTTGGAGATTATAGCTATCAGGGAAACAAGTAATAGGAAGGGAATTCCACAGGCGGGAGTTGCGAGGCATGAAGCTATTAGAGTAGAAGAGACGGCTGCATTTAACCGTTTCGACAGTGAAAGGGTGGGACCGACATGCCAGCCTAGCAGCTCGTTTAAATTCATGCATTATGGGAACTAGCGAAATTAACTCATCGAAACAATGAAAATATTTGTAGAAAAGACAGAGGGAGGAGACGGAACGTCTGTGAGAGAGCGGCTGTAAACGAGATGTCAGATCAGGGCCAATCACATTGCATATCCGTCTCTGGATTTTGTCGAGGACCATAAGACGAACAGCGGGTGCACCAGATCATATATCTCTTTGAGCTACATATCATTTTTTCAGTAAATATTGAGTGCGCAGATCCGAATGTTGTTGATTATGCTATCAAGAAAAGAAAAAGACATTTGCCTTGGGGTATAATGGGGATGATGATTTTAGACCTGCCATTTATCTATATATATATAAAACAGAGGATGTCTGTGTGTCTGCGTGATACCTTTTCACTCAAGATTCATCCAACCAATTTTGACCAAACTTGTTACATACATTGTAAAATGTAAGAGATAGGTTCTTAGTGGAAAAAATCGATAATTTTTTTTAAAATCAATTGAGAAAACCGATCAAAAATCGATAAATTCAACTTTTTTCCTCTGATTTCGTTGAAACTCGGTATGTAGGTTACTTACATCAATACGAGCTCAACGATACCTCATTTTTATTTCTACACTGCTGCGTTTAGCAAAAAACGAAAATAAATCGATTTCAACACAAATCGATTTCAACACAAATTTTAATCTAAAAACTTCCTTAATTTTAAAGCAATCTAATACAAACTTCATTCAATTGTAGCCAACAAAAAGTTGATTGTTTAACAATCATTTAACCTGATAAGTGTGTTCCCCATATAGTGAAAACCCGCGTAAATAGCGAAAAATGTCGATTTTTACTGGTTTCTTTCTTATTTTTCGTTGATCTCTCAACCAATTTTCATCAAACTCAACCATTACTTCATAAATGTATCCTCTTTTACATCTCTGGTAGCACACTGACAAAATGAATTTCAAAAAAAAAAATTTCAAAAATTGTGGTCTGAAGTGGGTCTTCATGTTGCCTGTTTTACCCTTTCATGTCCTCGGCTAACTTCCATTGAATAAATACAGACAACTTCTGTTATATCAGTAACTGCATTAATTCAAAATGTTTTTTTTAATGGAAGTACTTTAAAGTAATCGAAAAAGATAGACTCTGTTACATCTAAACATGATGCTGTTTTTGCTCCATTCAAATTGAACGATTTTTTTCTGATCGACCAGCTGGCTATGGCTGCTAGTTATTAAATAATCCTATCACAATTCGCTATCACGTTTCTTGGTTTTTCTTTCGTTGCTTTTGTTTTAATATTATTTCTATAATTTAAATATTTACTAAGGGTAGCTATCAATCACATTCATCAGATTGATAATCAACTTTTAGCAAATATTATACTAAATCCCATTATTTCTCTCATTATGATTTGAATCCATTTGAACTAAACGAAATACTAAATAAAAATGACCGATACTTAGCTGAATTTATTTTCAATGACATCAAAGTGGCATACGTTTAATTTCCAATATCAAATTTGATTTTACTTTAATGAGCGAATTATTTCTGTGATAGGTTGCTACTGTACTATCAAAAATTAAACCGAACAAATAATTCAAGTTCCTGGCAATACAAAACACAGTATTAAGGACACCTATTCAAACATTTTCAATGTAATATTGTGTTTTGCTGCTTAAAAATATATATTCTAATCACAAGCAAAGTTTACGAATGACTAAGTTTTGCAAAATGTCCACCTCTTTTCTGCCTTAAGAATTCTAATTTTCTGTTCGTTTTATCTGCCTCCACTGGGAGGTGTTAACACTTGCCATTAACAAACCCACACCATCTCAGCACCAGATGATAAGTTCTCGTGAGGGTGAGATTATTAACTCCTGATTAGATTGGAAGCTCATTGATGCAGCTGACGAAATGACCAACTTTTTCTTTACTTTTCCAAAGCTGTCACCCGCCCGTTGCCTGATTGGCTGTGTTCTTCCCGCTATTTTTTATTTATTTCCCAGTTGGTCAATCTAGCTTTTCGTCTTCATGGGTTCGGCTAAGATCCGAAAGTACCTAGAATAAAAACTGCATGTGGGTCTGAAATCCCCTTCTCTACCAACTGAATAATGTTTTTCATAGAAAAGTGCCATGAAATGATGTTTTGAATCTAATATTGGCGATGTCTGTTGGTAGAATCTGAGTAATAAATAAAATGAACGAACTGGAACAGTTATGGACAGATACAAAGGTATGTGTAAATGAAAACAAAAAAAAATAACATGTACATCTGTGTATATACTACTTGATACTGCACTACATTTTGTGCGTAAACGGTGGCGCAAGATTCGTTTTAATATTTAACCTGTTTGGATTAACTTATTTAATGTTGTTGTAAATTTCTTCGAATTCTTGTCAGCCAGCAATCTGTTTAAGGAATCTTCAGCACCAATTTATATATTCTTGTTGTATTAAATTTTAATCATATTTATATCGCATTTTTCTCCAGTAAATTTTAATACTTTCACCAGTGTTCTGTAGAACTGTCACTTTTATATTTCATAATTTAATAAATTCTCGGTTACATCTGGAGAAATTATTATTATTATTATTATTATTATTATTATTATCATTATTATTATTATTATTATTATTATTGAGTGCGGCAGCAGCACACCAACGGAATGACGTTAGGGTACAAATATATGAAGCCCAATATACCCATCATCGCGCACCCAGTCTGATAAAGGTAATTTATTGTGACTTAAGTACATAATCAGATCTTTTCTTCTATTCACTGACAGGTTGTAACCATTGCTGTTGATGTTGTTGCTATTATTATTATTATTATTATTATTATGCACGCTAGATGCCCGGTGGTGATTGCCGAAAATTAAGTAATAGCTAGTTAACTTAAATCTCCAGCACCTTACTCAATATCCTCACAAACCTCAGCAATGTCCTCATCTGTACTCTCAACCCATCTTCATATTCTAACTCATTCAATCCTGATTCCAATAATTTGAGCAACTACAATTATGGGCAAATATTCCCTACATTTATCGGGTCCTGCGTTAGTCCCTCGTATTTTTTTTTCACTCTCTTTTACATTCACTGTGGTCCACTGAAATAGTAATGTCCACAATATGACAGTTCGACTATCATATTCAATCTTTTTATTTGGGTAGGGTGATCGGTTTGAATAAAAGTATAATCAGTGTCTAATTTGTGCTTTTACCATTTGTCTGCATGTTGTAACCCAAATTATTTGCACAGTTCCCTGTGTATGATTCTTCCTACTTTTTCTGAACCTGTTTCCAACATTTATTAATTATATATTTTATTTCACCTCTTTCTCCACTGAGTCGGCTTTTACTGTTACTTTTCACTTTAATGTAATCTTGCTGCACTTGCAGATTCTGTTTCTCTCTTCAGATGGCCTCCGCGTATTCACGTACGCAATTGCTTGTCCGTGATATTTTCTATTTGCCTTTTAAATTCTCTGTGCAGTGTTTTTCTTTCCTTACTGCATTTTTCACTACTTCCTCATTTGCTATTGTTTTTATTTCTTAATCCATTTCGCTGCATTTTTGTACGTATTTTTCTAATACAATTTACACTGTTACCTCACAGTTTGCTGATGTGTCTTCTACTACTTTCTTTCCTTTTTACATATAACCTGTTACTATCGTCTTTGAGGCGTAGTGCCTTGTGCGTGATTATGTTTCTTTGCCTGAAGATTCTTTAATATGGGTTCTTCCTTAGTCTAGCGAAAAAACAATAATTCTTTCTACCTCATACTGCCCATATCTTTTATCCACTTTCTAATATTGTTGTAACCTAGGAAGGGTTACTGAATAAAGAATAACCGAAACAGAGATTGGAAATTAAATGGTAATCTTTATAACATCAACAAAATACTATACTCGCCAACGGCGTGAAGTAGGTAAACCACTGTTAGTGTTGGACTACTTAGCATATTGTCCCCCACTTACAATAGTGTCCAACGTATTTATGAGGATTGGGACATACACATTAGAGTTCATAGCTACGGTATATAACACTATTTCTGTTCCAGTTCTATCTATCTATCTATCTATCTATCTATCTATCTATCTATCTATCTATCTATCTATCTATCTGTTGCAACCTAGTAAGGTTTACTGAATGAGGAATAACCAAAACGGAGGTTGGCAATGAAATGGTAATCTTTATAACATCAACAAAATACAATACTCGCCAGTGCCGTGAAGTAGGTAAACCACTGCTAGTAGTGGAATACTTAGACAGCATATTACCTCAACATACAATAGTGTCTAATGTATGTATGAGAATTGGGCTCATACCCATTAGTGTTCATAGGTACGGTATAACAAATATTTATCTCAGTTTCAATATTTTTCTTATCCCCATAATATATTCTTTTTTTTTATTTTGTCTTTCATTTCCTCCTCCTTTATTGAATCCTATTCGAATGTCCGAATGTTGGTTTCATCTGTTTTTAAAAGCTGTTTCCATGAGCATTACTAATAAGGTTAATTTCCTTATCTTTCATTCCATTCCGATAACGACACTATAATTTTTAACATTATTGATCAACATTTCAAATTATGGTTGCAGAATTTCTTTGTTTCACTGATCTTCTTCTAATGATTCTCTTTTACCACTCAAGTTTCTTTCCCAGGTTTCCATGGATTTAGCTAGAAATATCCGCACTGATTTGTTAATCTTTACTTTTGAACATTCTGTAATTTTGCCACTGGATTAATTTAAACTCCATTAATCCAATGATTGATTGTCAACATTATGTAGAAGTTGCTTCTCATTATTTTTAATATGATTAAAAGCTGTTCGATGTTTAAGTTGCGCTGCTATTTACGGTTAGTTCCTTGTCCTTCTTTTCTTACATTTTCATCCTCTTTTTATCACACAAACATTTATTTGATATTTTTTTTATTTATTTAGTCGTTGTCGTCGTCTTTATTTCCCATAATCCTACCAATGTACCATTATTTGTATTTGTATGTTCACAGCAGATATTTGGTGGTTATCACCGGGGATCTTGAAGCAATGTCTCTTTAAATCTCCTTTGCATACATCAGTAAGTTAAGACAGTCCTACTATTGATCGAATATCTTAATCATCTAGTCTCTTTTCTAGCGTTTTTCTACGATTCCATGCCCTCCAACCAAGACGGACACAATCCTAACCTTCATATTCCATATCTTCGCAGCCACCGGGAAATATTCTGGTATTTTCCAATTGTTTTTCACCCTAATAAATGCTGGCTTTGTGATAATTATACCTGTGGAGACTAGACAATTTTTCCCCTGGTTCATTTGTACGTTAAACCGACCTGGTGTCACATTCTGTCACTAGAAGGAGATGCGTAAATACCAAAATGGCTCCAACAAAAGCGGTGTCAGTTGAAACAATGAAAACGATTATAAAGAAATTCAACATGGTGCGTGTCCGATGTTCATTGTTCCCAATCATCTGTGCTTGAAACAAAAAGGAAATGTTACAAAAAATAAAACATACGAATAGATCACGGAAGACGTCAAAGTGTCAAGATAGAAAACTGAATTGAATATGCATTGAAAATCCACAACAAAATAAATGAAAAACAAAATGGACAGAAACATAACTCAGTATTTGTGACAGACAAGTATTGAATGAAATGAAATTGATATCCAGAAAGGTGGTTACAGTGGGCTACAAAAAGGCAATCATATTGTGGCTAACTGGATGAAAGTTATATTCTGTGAATATTTACAAATTTGCATTGGCCGATATGGTAAACTTTTATATGTTGACATTCTAATGAAATCATAAATGAAGATGAAGGCTTGAAGAAAACAAAATTTATTTTCACATTTATGATATGGTGTTAATTAAAAGTTATTCAGGTAATTATTTTACCTATTATTATTAATTATTCAGGTAATTATTTTACCTATTACTATTAATTTTTCAGGTAATTATTACCATCAAAAGATGGCCATAATTACCTGAAAACTAAATGGACCGGCATTAATTGAAATTTTATACAGTTTTCTCGTTCCAGCAATAGACTTGGTGATGCTGAAGTCACTTCTCTTTGCCACAAAAAGGGTTAAATCTTTTCTTCAGGCAAGTCTAATTAGTTAAGTTCAATTCAATAACTACAAAAGTATCTGGATCTCAATCATATTGAAAATCTGTGGTGGAAATAACACAAAAATGGTCCATGAAAGCCCCCTTCCCGTTAAGTTTGTTTTGTCAACCACAATTCCAATAAGTTGGAGCCACTTTGATGAAGAATGTTGTTCTCTTCATTGAAATTACTCAAAGATCGTCACAAAAATCCAAAGGCGGGCAATAAAATCCTGTTTCTTATTTTGTTGATAATCCCATATTTCATCCGAAAAAAATCCCATTAATTAATTGCATTACAGTTTTTAAAATTATTTCACGAAGTAGAATGTTCAGCTGTTCAAAAAATTCTTTGCGATTTCTTCATTTTTCTATGAAATAAAAAAGCAAAGTTTTATGGTTATCCTCTGTGTGGTGATTCCATATTTTTGTGTGGTGATTCCATATTTTTGTGTGGTGATTCCATATTTTTGTGTGGTGATTCCATATTTTTTGCCAGGAAAAGTATTTTCAAAAATTTAACAGGAAAAATAATCTAAATATAAATTGAACGCTTGATACAGCCGCAATTTAAAATTCTCCGGAAATTCAAATAATTGTTGCAATCTAATAAAACTTTATTTATGCCATCATTTATGACAGAAAAAACGATTTCGATTCCACCTCGGAAATACATCCCGAAAGAATCATAAACGTGCCTGGAAATGTTTTACGACATAGCTTGTATAATAAAAAAAAAAAAAAAAAAAGAAAATAATAATGATCCCAGAAAGTTTTCGATTGCACCAATCAATTCAACCAGGTTGTCTATTTTTACTACGCACATACACTTTGTTTCAAGAAAAATAGTTTTGAAAGCTAAAATAAAGAAAGAAAAATGTGCCATTTAGTAATGAAGGGAAACCTTCCTACTTTAGTCGTTTCTGTGTTAATTTTATTGATTTTTTTTAAAGATAGTTCCTTGCTTGATTTTTTTTAATTAATTATCCGTGAGCAGAAGGAAAGAAACTTATTTTTGAAAAAGTTATAAAAGTTATCAGAAATAAGAAAACAATACAAAATGAAAAATTTTGGCAAAGGAGAATTAAGTTTGCCTGTCGCTCGACTGTGATTTTGCAAAGTTCAGAAAAATATCTTCCTGAGACAAATTATCAATTTTCTTCTTTTTACGCACTGTGTCTGTTCATGAGGTGGGTAGTCATGGCTCACAACAACTTCCTACCCTTCGTAACCCTAAGCAATTTTTTTCTTTTTACTTTACCTCCCACTCCTTGTTGTAGCATCCATTTATACAAGTTCTTTAGGAAGGGTGTCTTGTTTCCTTCTGTCCTCCTTGCTTTCAATATGTCCTGTGAATGCCAAATTCTCCAAGCCACCTTTCCTCATGATGTGTAGCATAAATTTCTAATTTCTCTATTTGATTTTTTGTTTCTATTTTCCTTTAACATTTCCTCGTTACTCGCATGTTCATAGTATTGTCTCCTCTTCGTATGTGAAGAAATTGTCCAGCATTCACTCTCATATAGTACGATTGATATGGCATCATTAATTTCTTTGTTTCTAAACATTTCTTCATGCATTGGTCTAGTACGAGTCCTACTCCTCTTTCATTTTTCTTTCCACCTGCGTATATTTTCATGTATCGGTCGTTGACAAAATTCTCAGAAATTCTAATCGCCTGAAGAAGACCGGAGCGTACAACAACCGAAAAGTTGTGAATATGGCAATGACAATGAGGATAACAGTCCGAATAATGTAAATAATGCAAGTAATATTTCTTGATATTCAAAGAAAAAACTCGTTGAATTACAATTCAGACATTTCACAATTCTTTAAACAACAGGTGTTCATAACCCAAATCTAAATATTTTTTACCAAGGTTTTTCTGTCAAATGATAGATTTGATTGTACGGGAGAACATTTGCGAAGAAAGGAAAACGAAGGGGCACAAAGAAATGTCCCCTTATTTTGAAAATAATTGTTCCCAAAAATTCTCTTATCATATTTGGTTCGATATTCAATTTCTGTTGAACCAATGCAGATGAAACTGGTAAGAATAGCCGCTCGGGTCGATTTAGTTTAAATAGCACGATCGAAAACATTCATGTCATATTGTTTTTATAAAACAGCGTGATTTGACCGTAAACTACGTAAACTCGTACGATCACCGAAGTTAAGCAGCGTAGAGCCAGGTCAGTACTTAGATGGGGGACCGCTTGGGAACACCTGGTACTGTAAGCCCCCAAAGTCCAACCCTTACCTCACAGTCGGTGGGGGGGTAAACGATAGTGTCAGAGCTATGCCGCCCGGAACTTCGTTCCTGGTAGGGCCACCAAGGCGGACAGGTCTGACACATGCCGGCTAACAAGGGCTCTGGTGAAAATCCAAGGAGCGTCTGTATCGGTAACCGGCGGCTTCTGGTCGTTCCTGTCTCTGCGTCTGTGGGAACCCCGCGGCAAGCAAGAACGTTATCCGAGTAGGCCTGGGTACCCTACTTCTGTAATTTATCCCAAGAATCTTCTTCTCATAACAGGAAGAAGCCGGCTCAATCCGCCCAGGGTGAATGCCGCATCAGTACAGTACAGTAGTAGTTTTTATAAAACGATCTTCTGAAACAGTTTCTCAAACATGTCTTTGTCAGATTTCCCTTTTTCCACTTCATATTGCCGATATGGCGATAATATTCCATCTTTTCTTTATGTGACATGTCCTTTCAAGACGTAGGCAATCATAACTTTCCACAATTTCGTTCTTTGTAGCTCTTAATAAATATTATCTTTGTTATATCTCCTAAACCTTGTTCCTCCATTCATTTACTCAAGCTCGCTAGGTAGGTTATGCATTGTTTTCCTCTTGTCTTCAATCTGTCCTTTGAGTATGAAATTTTCCGAGCCCCCTTTTCTCATTATGTGGTTTAGAAATTTTAACTAAATTCCTGAGGTTAAATATGTCCTATTTGATTGCATTTTCTCTAGAACTTCGTCGTTGCTAACAGGTTCGGTCTTTCTGCCACCTCTTCCAGACCACGTTCTGTCATCCGCAGGTGTGTCATGCGTTGCTTTCCCTTGTCTCTCTTTCCTTCTATTTGACCTGTGAGTATCAGATTCTCCTCGCCCTCCTTTCTCATTACTTGTCCCAAAAACTTCAGCTACCTCTTCCTGATGCTAAGCATAAGCCTCCTCCTTATTTGCATCCTCTCCAAGACCTCATCGTTCCTCACACGCTCGGTCTATTATATCCTTAGCATCCTTCTGTAGAACCATATCTCCGTAGCCTCGAGTCTCATTTTCATCTTTGAGGAGACCGTCCAACATTCCCAGCCGTAAAGAAGGATATATGTCACATAACAGCGCAGTACTCTTTTCTTTGTTAGCAAAGAAATCCTCCCGTCTCGCACTACCTTGTCCAGCTTTTTTCCTTTTGTTTCGGTAAAACAGTTGTCAGTTAAAGGAAAAAGAAGAGATTTGCTCTTCTAAAATGTTTAATGGATACTGAAATAATTTCTAGAGTAACGTTAATGCCTTTTAAACGAACATTGTTCTGGAAATTATCATTCACACGATAAGTATGTATCCTGAATATACTTTCAAAATACCCGTACAGTAAGAAGTCATACGGTGGAGTAATGGATAGCCGCTCGGATTGCGGAATCGGAGAGCCGAGTTCGAATTCCATTACATTCACTTACGTGCTAATACTCTTAGGAAAGGCATGAATCCTCTTCTCCCCCATCCCGGCTATGGGTAAATAGCAGGACAGACCGGGTTCTATAGCCTTTGATGGCAATTGGTCTACCGAAGGAAGAAATGGCAACCTACTGCGGGAAAAACTCTGCCTCGTAAGTCATGTATCGAAAGATACATGACTTAGGCGGCAACATTGATTGAAATATAGACTCCATCGTCTTATATGAGAGAACTGTCGAATGCGCAGATATTTCCATAGATAAATAAAATTATTAGAAAAGAAACAACTATAGATAAATAGATAGACTTAAATATCTTTTGCGATACAATAAAAAATCAATAACTAATCGATACATTCATCCTTGTGTGCATGTAAATTTGTTCATGAAATATCGCATACCATTTTCAAATGTTGCCTTTATTATCGGATATAACTCTGAGTTTCGGCGCCTGCTTCTTTTTTTATGTGCCGTGTCCTTTCAGGACGTGGTCGATCATGGCTCTCCACTTCCCTCTATCCCTTGTAGTTTTGTACCGCTGTCACCTCCTCCAGACCACGTTCTGTCATCCATTTGCTTAAGTCTGCCAGGTATATCATGCGTTGCTTTTCCTTGTCTCTCTTTCGTTCTATTCGACCTGTGAGTATCAGATTCTCCACGCCCTCTTTTCTCATTACATGCCTCAGAAATTTCATCTGCCTCTTCTTGATGTTAAGCATAAGCTTCCTCTTTGTTTGCATCCTCTCTAAAACCTCATCGTTGATCACTCGCATGGTCCATGATATTTTCAGCATCCTTTTGTAGAACAATATTTCAGTTGCATCGAGTCTCTTCATCTTAGAGGAGACCGTCCAACATTCGCTGCTGTATAGGAGGACAAACGTCTGATACCTAATTTAAAAATGGAGATTTGAAACTAATGTTTTAACATTACAATTAAATTCTTATACTTCAAATTCGGTGTTCCATGTTAGGTACTCAACGCCATTTTAATTACACTGATTTTGACGTGTACTAAGTGTAATTTAGTCCGACACATAATTACGTTAATATTTATCCTAGATAAAAAAAAAACCTTTCAATATCATTCGCATAATAAAGAATACTACCAGGTTTTGAGGATCGATTTTTCCAAAAGAAAATAGAAAATTAATTGTGCTTTATATTATTTAATAATTTCTTTAAATTTTAATCGTTTCAACACTGACCAAAACGATTGTCTATCTGACTTTTTATATTAAATTCCTTTGATTGAATCACTTTTGTAACGTTTCACTCAGACTTCCTCCTTCAAATCTACAAATCAACCATTTGTCCTTGCATTGAATGCTGCTGCCATATCTGGTCTGCTGCCTCCGCTGTTCATCTCGACAAAATCCAGAGATGGATACGCAATGTGATAGGCCCTGATCTGGCATCTCGACTACAGACACTTTTCTCACAGATGTACTATAGTTTCCCTCTGTCTTTTCTACAAGTATTTTCATGGCAACTGCTCTGACGAGCTACTTTCATTGGTTACCAAACTTCATAAATTTAAGCGTGCTACTAGGTTGGCATCTCGGTCACACCCTTTCATTGTCAAAACGGTTAAAAGTTGCCGTCTCTTCTACTCCAACAGCTTCTTATCTCGCACTTCTCGACTGTGGCACTCCATTCCTCATACTTGCCTCCCTGATGGCTATAATCTTCAAATATTCAAATGTAATATCAATCGACATCTGATGCCTTGATCTTGATCCCCGTCCTTCTCTTTATCCTTTCCCCAAACACCCCTCTTTACTCTTGATCTCACTCTCTGTAACACCTTGTATACTAGTGGCACCCCCGCCTTTTTGGGGGTGATATGTTTAAAAAAATGATTCCAGTAAATATTAATTTCCCATCAGAAAACATACCTCATGTTCAAGAGCATTTATAAATAAATTATTAGCATCAAATTTTTTGTTTCTTTTCAAAATCTTTTCATGCGAAGTTTTTCTTTTTTTTCTAACTACATTTTTTCTCATTATCACGCCATCGTTACTTTGTCGTGGAAAATCCAAACTTTAAAGCTATCATTTTTATTAAATATATATTTTATATTTACATACAGATTCTTTCTTTGTGCTTCCAAACTTGTTAATGATATTATTATCAACATTCAATTATTTTTTTTTTGATTAAATATTATACTTTTTATTGTCAGAAGATTTACTTCAGCTTCAGTATTGTTTCGTTTGATCATTTTTTCGGCCCTAAACTAGTCATTTACTGTTCTTGGTGTTGCATTATAGGTAATAAAAAGGAAGAAAAAACTAACCGCCTCAGCCCTTTGTATCTATTGTTGAAAATACTTTTCTGATTTTATCGATGGTAATATATGTACAATATGACAGTTTTATTATTTCCAATTTGTGATAATTATTTTCGTTTTCATTTCAGCATCGCAGACCCCACCTAAGATGACAAGACATTTGTCAACCATTTTAGCTACAGTCATTTTGGGTCTAGCTGCTTACTACATGTTGATCATCGGTCCCTCTCCACCGGCATTGGTTAACCGAGCAGATCCAATTTACGATTATGTCATCGGTAAGGCTTTTTTCTTTTTAGAATTGTTTTATACCTTCAATAATTTTTGCTCACTTGCGAATTGCGTGTTTATTTGTTTTAATTTGGTAATTCTATCTGACGACGATTCTCAAGAGATATCATCCTACTCCTTAACTCTCAGATAATATCATGGCTTTGATTTCTATTAGAAGGAGTATCTAGTTGATTCTAGTATCATGCAAAGCTTGTCAGTTCTCTCCATTGGAAAAGGTTACAATGTAAAATAATGCCTAATCTCAAACACTTTTTTTTATTTTCTTCGTTTTCATTCTTTTTTTTATGTGCCGTGTCCCCCTTCAGGGCGCTGGTGTTCATGACTTTCCACAATTTGGTTCTTTGTAGCTCTTAATAAAAGTTATCTTTTTTTTTTATCTCTCTTAAACCTTGTTCCTCCTTTCATTTAATCTAGGTAGCTTATGAATTGTTTTACACTTGTCTTCAATTTGTCCTCTCAGTATGAAATTTTCCAAGACCTCTTTTCTCATTATGTGCCTTAGAAATTTTAACTGAAATTTTAGGAATTAAATTTTAACTCTCTACCTGAGATTAAATATGTACCATTTGTTACCATCTTCTCTAGAGATTCGCCATGGCTAACATATTCGGTCCAAGGTATTCTCAGCATCCTTCTGCAGAACCACAATCCTGTTGTTTGAAGTCTCTTCATCTGTTAGGAGACTGTCCAGCCTTCACTGCCATATAGGAAGACCGAAAATTTTACTCTCTTCCCGAGGTTAAATATGTCCTATTTGTTACCATCTTCACTAGAAATTCGCCATAGCTAACATTTTCGGTCCATGGTATTCTCAGCATCCTTCTGTAGAACCACATTTCTCTTGTTTCAAGTCTCTTCATCTGTGGGGAGACTGTCCAGCCTTCACTGCCATATAGGAGGACTGATATTACAAAACAGTTCAGCATTCTTTTCTTTGTTTTTAACAGAAGTCTCCGTTTTCTTAATACATTTCTGAGCTTTACCGATTCTGTTAAAATTAACATCATTATGAATAACCGCTTCATTTTCAATCGTCTTTCCATTTATATCGACGATATAATTGCAAATTACAGTCTGATTTCTACAATGTTTTTATTACTATTCGTCATCATTGAAATGTTTTTTCCCTGATCCCCATCACCGTCCCTCCTATTATTGTCTCTCCTCATTATCACTATATCCCTTTTTTGCCGAGATTACGCTTTCACTACCGCTATGACTACTGCCACCAGGATTCTCATTTTTTCCTTTCATAGTCTTCCCGAGAAAAATATCTTGTAATTTTAAGTGTTTTGCCGCGCAACTCTAATCCAATTAACAAGCAAAAGTCATTCTTTATTCTTCTTATTTTTTTATTTTACTCATGAAACACCTGAAGTAAGATACCATCATGGCTTAATGATTTATTCAAAACCGTACCTTTATTGTTGTTGCTCTTAATTCTTCGGCTGGGCAATTCTCCAGGTAAATGTATCATGCAGTAAGTTTCCAGAAACTTTCACATATTACTTTAGTTACTATAACAAAACAAACTACAAGAAAAGCTTTAAGTGCAAATTCTCTTTAACAGTTGTGATATGCTCTTGATGGATGTCGACTGGAGAATATTCACTATTAAAAGCAACCAAAACTAAAGAGTTAATGCAAACACATCCTAAAGTCATTATCATGTCACGATAATGTCATCCTCAAAATATTCTGTAAATTCTGTTATTCCTGATATTTCCCTATCATCTCAAGTAGAATCCAGTAAAATTTATTTTTTTAATTTTTCATTACAACATTCGCTAATGTATAATGTTAAGATTCCTTTCTTTTAAGATTTAGGTATGTCTGTTAAAATGGATATCGCATGTAACTCAGAGAAAACAATGGCATAATCAAGACGTTAACATCCCACATCACCTCAAACAAAAGGTTAGGATGGAACCTTCCTTCAATACTGGAAAGAACGATAACAGAGGACTTGAGAAACCTATTTTCCTGAAAAAGCTTTTTAGTAGCACTGGTTGCTCGGTCAATGGATGCCGAATGTTTCCTTATAAGGAAACGGTTAACATTACCAACGTGAGTAGAAAACTGTTTCCAACCATTTATAGAATAACCAAATATATTTGCTGCATTGAAAACTAAATAGACAGAAACTTATAAAAAGAATTTTATAAAAATTATGTTAACTAGAAACGTATCACATGACTTCAGTCTATGAATAGTAATTCTAATTTATAAAAAAAGAAGGCTCAAAAGACATTGGGAACCATCGTCATGTCATATTACTATCAAAAACAGACAAATTATTCTCAAGTGTATTTACGAACCAACAAACATTAGAGAAATTCAGCTATGCGAATAGAAAGGTTTTAAGAGTAAGTTTTCAACAACAATCAACAAACAAGAGATCAAATGATCAGAAAAATGCAGAAAATGCAATGAATAATTTTGTTTAGTCTTTAGTGTTTGTTGTCTTTAGTGTATATTGTCTTTAGTGTTTGTATTCTTTAGTGTTTGCTGCCTTTAGTGTTCGTAGTCTTTAGTGTTTGTATTCTTTAGTGTTTGTAGTCTTTAGTGATCGTTATGTCAGGCAACGATCTTTAACTCGTTCCAAGAGAATAGTATTACCGAAAATTATAAATAAATGCGATGACACTACTACAATAGCTCAACAACACAAGACTTTCTTCTTTCTTTTTACGTGCCATATCCTTTCAGGACGTAGACGATCATGGATCTCCCCCACCCTCTATCCTATGTAGTTCTCAACAAGCTCCTTCCCTCTCCTTCTTTCCTCAGACCACGTTCTGTCATCCATTCGCTTAAGCCTGCCAGGTATGTTACGCGTTGTTTTCACTTGTCTATCTTTCCCTCTATTCGACCTGTGAGCATCAGAATCTCCAGGCCCTCCTTTCTCATTATGTGTCCCAGAAACTTCAGCTGCCTCTTCCTGATATTAAGTATAAGCCTCCTCCTTGTTTGCAACCTTAGGTTGCAACACAAGAAACATACACAATAAAACAGAGACAAGAGAGATAAAATTTCATCTAAACTATTTACAGATGGTTTTGAAAGTATCTTACGGAAAATGAATAGGGATGGAACAAAAAATTTAAATCCTTTCCGATTGGTTAACGATATTTGATTAATTACCGGGTTATATATATATATATATATATATATATATATATATATATATATATATATATATATATATATATATCGCAAAAAACAAGTGTCTCAAAAGGAGCACATTATTTGAAAAAAGAATACAGGAAAGAAAAGGGCTCATTGACGTAATGGCAGAACAAATTATACAAATCATATCTTCCTGGTGCAGGTATGAGCGACTAAAACTGTCAGTTTCTGCGTGGCAGTCACACATTCACCAGACTATCGACATTAGACCATCAGTGAACTGAGCATTTTATTTCTGCCTTTGCTAACCCAAAATGTCATAATACGAGTTGTTGGTGAATACATATATAATATACTCACCAACCAAAATCACTTAGTAGGAAAAACTCAAGTGGCCGAGAATAGAATAGCCGTAAAAGTCATTAACATTTATGGAAAAAAACTACACGAGAAAATAATATTTTTATATATATATATATATATATATATATATATATATATATATATATATATATATATATATATATATATAATATTAATGATAGAAATATCTGGAGACTTTAATAATGTCTCATAATAATTCATTGATGCAGAAAGCACTGGGCTTGCTCTTGGAGCTTGTTCCGATAGTTTATGTATGCTTGGATGAGTATCACCGCCAGAATTAGTAGCAACTGCGCTATATTGAATCCAGTTAGTTTACTCTTCGCCAATGAGGCCCGCTGGCCCAGTGTTATGACGCTTGCGTTATATCATAGCGGTCTAGATTCGTTTATCGGTAATGGATACGCACTGCTGATGAGTCTCAAAAAGGGCGAAACGGTCATCCTGTGCCTTTTGCATTGTTGAGGATCCTTGTTCTGGACTCAGTGAATTATTATGATAAATATATAATATTATATAAAAAGATTACTTAATTTTAATATCAATTTTTTGTTTTTTCTCCGACTTTGAAGTTTCTTGATAATAAGAGGTTCTCTTTGAAGAATGCTCATTACCAAGAAACTTTGAAATCGGGGAAAACAACAACAGAAATTGATATTAAAGTTAAATAATCTTTTATATAGTATTACTAATGTTCTGTTTTTAATATTATTTTAATATTCTTAATATTGAGCACTGTATATAAAAATACATGCTGTTTCTTAGACCATAAATACATACATACATATATATATATATATATATATATATATATATATATATAATAAACTTATTAAATGCAAGTCTCTATACACTAAACAAATTGTCGATTTACACGAATTTAAAATTGAAGCCGAGAAGAACTTACTCAAGAGGATTGAATATAAAATGTACGCTATTGTTAAAACAAAAATGTTAATCAATGTCCATAAGCGTCTTGTGTGTTCTTGAAATCGGGTGTTGGCTACTGTCTAGTTTGCCCGTGTACCATTGGACCCATTTTTCTCCATTTCTATTACGGCTTTCTAGCCCGAATTTCCTATTTCACCATCTTGTTCCTTCCCTACTTTGGTATTTAGGTCTCTCATAACGATTGTAATTTCCTATGATTTGCATTGAGCCTTGGCGTTCTCCGGTAATTTTCTTCAGTTTCTCCCTCAATTACAATGAATATATTCGAAGGTTTTCATATCAGTTTAACTAGAAGAATGTTAACAAATAACTGACAGTACCCCAGAACACATTTCCTTGTCTGAAATTAGTTTTATTTTCCAATCATTTTTCTATCCCTCTGCATATATGGCTTTGTGTCAGTCACCGACGAAACCTCCATTATTTGATCACCTAGCTTTGCATACTCATAAAATATTAATATTTAGCTTATTCATTTCCTGTTTTATATTTTCTAACTGGACACATTGATTTAGTGTTCTGGCGTTCCATGTCCGAAAAACTATTTTTTGCTTGAAGCGAGTAGTCGCTTGATGATGGTTCTGTGACATCTGTCACTCATATCTTTTCTTACCGAACGAGTGATCAGTTCCAAGGAGTTCGACACCATCAACGCCGTAACAGTAACTGGGTGATGGTCAGGTGACACCTCTTTCACATATTCCTTCCTTACCAGGCGAGGAGTTAATTCCAATAGACTTGACCCGCTTCATACCGTTATCTCTGATGATAACATTGTCGATAGCCACGAATGATCTTGAGATATATTGAAGTAATTCTCCGTTGCCCTCTCCACGGTAATTTTATTGAAACACCATCTCTAATTAACTAGCCGTTAAATAATCTAGAATTGTTGCTACCAACTCAATTCACAAGCAATAAATTGGAATTGAGAAGCCGGTTTAGTTGCTGATCATCCGACAAAAGATTTCATATATATATATATATATATATATATATATATATATATGAAGAAATATAGTTTTAAGGTGTGCTACATTTATGGGATAAAGTGCCCAATATCAGAGATAGAGTAAATATAAATATAAAAGTGAACATTGAAGTCAACACTTAGAGGCGACAGGCTGTTTCATGCTAGACGCAATCGGCAGGCCGAAACATTGGCCTGACGTTTGTGTCTTGACTTCAATGTTGACTTCATATATATATATATATATATATATATATATATATATATATATATATATATATATATATATATATATATATATATATGTGTGTATATATATATATATATGTGTGTGTGTGTGTGTGTGTGTGTGTGTGTGTGTGTGTGTGTATGTATATATCAAAAAACCAAGTGTCTCCAAAAGAGCACATTTGAAAAAAGAATACAAGAAAGAAAAGGGCTCATTGACGTAATGTCAGAACAAATTATACAAATCATATCTTCCTGGTGCAGGTATGACTGACTAAAACTGCCAGTTTCCTGCGTGGCAGTCGCGCATTCATTAGACTATCGACGTTAGTCTATAAGTAAACTGAGCATTTTATTTCTGCCATTATATATATATATATATATATATATATATATATATATATATATATATATATATATATATATATATATATATATACGTGTGTGCGTGTGTGTGTACTTCAACTTAGTTCTAAACATTTTCCCTTAAATTAAAAGTAATCTCTTACCTTGATTTTTTAATTTAACAGTGAAAGTTAATAATACAATAAAATAAACACTGTTCAAATTGGAAGAATCAAAATGTCGGCGACTGGTTAGAGAAACTTGAATTTAGAATACGGTAGAATCCCTGACAACCGGACTAAGAACGATTTCCGGATATGAGGAATTGGTTATATAGTCCGGATATCATAGGGATTATATTCAGATTAAAATAAAAGAACCGAAATCTGGTTTAACATTTATTTTCAATGTTTTATAGCAAACAAAATAAGTTAATGGCGAGTGAAATCTAACGGAAATGATTTTAAGGAAGAAAAAATAAATTATGTAATGTTAATAAAATATATAAAATTATAATAAATATACCACGTATGCAAAACAAATAATGTAACGAGGATTTTTTAATCGCCGTTGCATGATGATTCTTTCTCTTCTAATGTAATTCTCAATTTTTTCCGCATTTTGTTTTGCTTTTGTTCATGAAAGTTTTTAAAGAAAAACACTTTTTAACTCTGCGTGAGTTATTGCAATCCTCATAACTGAATACTGGCTTTCTTTCCATAAAACTGAAAACCTTTTCAATAGCTTTTTCAATTTCAGTACAGGTTCCATCACAGTCATGCATTTCATTGCTATCTTGTTGCAGATGTTTCTCGTTGTCATCTTTTCCTGTTATTCCCATCATCTTTTGCACCAATACAAGCCATTAGGGTGAAATAGACATAAGCAATTATCTAAAGTAAATTTCCTCAAAAACAGAAATTTCAAATTAATTACGTATCACCCAAATAGTTCAAATATACACAACAAAACCATGTCCGGATATGCGGGATTCTGGATATGAGGCACTCCGGATATCAGGGATTCCAGATATCAGGGATTCCAGATATCAGGGATTCCAGATATCAGGGATTCTACTGTAATAAATTTAATATAATTATGTCTTTTTTTTCTCTCCTCATGACTGAACTAGAAAAATAAATGCAAATGAATATCAATTATGTTACTAAATCACCTCAAGGAGAAGAAAGGAAAATTCCTTAAATGCAAAGTAAACCCTTACCTGACTTTTTCGAGGGAGAAAAGAAAAGAAAGTCTTGACAGATGTTTTGAAAAACTCAAATTAAAAAAGAAAATTTATGCCCCTCTTTGCTTTGATCAATTTCAATGTCATAACCGCTTTGAAATAAAAAAAAATACTTAAGTAAATAAGCTCTTGTTAATTTCGTAACCAAATTTTGCATCATCGTGATCGGGGATTTTATTTTTAAAAAGAAAATATTTTTGCTCTTTGTACGTCTATGTTGACATAAGGCTTAAATACAGTTAATTTCATGACATGTTTTTTTTATTCTTTAACCAGTTGGCGGTGGATCTGCTGGTTGTGTTCTCGCTGCTCGCCTTTCAGAGAATGAAAACAATAAAGTTTTGCTTTTAGAGGCTGGATCTGTTGAAACTGAAAATACATTCATAGATATTCCAGCAGGTGCAGTTAAACTTATGCGATCGGCAAGCGACTGGAAATACTTCACAGAACCTCAGAAAAATTGCTGCAAAGCACTTGAAGACCAGGTAAACACACAAAACATCTATACAACTATATAACTCCTAATTTAACATGTATTAGTCCAGAAATAGGAAATAACACTTCGTTAATTCTTCTTAAATTTCCGTATGTCCTGCTTTTACTTAATCCATCCAACGGCTTCTGAGATAGATTTAAATTTTAGTATAAGTGTGTTGTATCGTGAAATAGATAAGTCGATACACGTATAAAAAGTAATAATTTGTTCCAAAGAATAATACAGTACAAACAGTCAACTAGAAGAACAGTTAATAGTGAACACAGTCCTGTTCAAATTCGGTATTTCCCTGAAGCCTTCTCCCAAGGCGGGATGTGGCATAAGGCCGGTTTTTAACGTGGAGCATTCCAAACGCTTTCGCTCGGGCAGTAGGCCCCGCATACACGGTGTCGGGTGGCTGTCGACGAGACGAGACTCTGCACTTTACCCAAGTCCTCCTCAGAAGGCGGGATGCGACACAAGGCCTGTTTTCAGCATAACCTCGTCTGGGTTCCTCTCCGCCCGGAGGGAGAGAGATCGACAAGAAGTTCTGTTCAACTTCCCTCTCTCAGTAAGAGAGCGTGCTATTTATCTTTCTAGATCAGTCCATCTTGTGGGGGTGCTCCGATACTTCACAACAAGATGTAACACACATTCATATCGATCTAGTAGAAAATTAAACTGCTTAACTGTCACGTCTTGTATCATGCGTCTGTGTTTCTGTGTGCGTGTTGTCGCTAAATGCAAACGAACAAAAAATCTATAACAGGTAATAAGTAAACTCTAAAGATTATAGAATGGTAAATCAGTAGTGTGTTAGAATTGACTTTAGTAGATTTTATTAAAATTAATCGTTCTTTTTTTCTATTCAATTTTAGGAAATATATGGCTTTTTTATTTGGGGTTTTACTTTGCAGCGCACAGGAAATAATTTTCTTTTAATCATTTCAGCCTAGGTAAGGCAATAAAGCCACTGAGATGCAAATGGGTGTTAGAGAATATGACAGAATAAGACAAAAAACACTATTAAGGAGAGATAATATTAAAAGATCAAGAATTATGAAGACAGAAGATAAAGATTGACATTGTATTAAAATTTTTGAAGATCAAAGTTGACTGGGAAGCAAACCCCAGAAGAGAGTTCCACAAGTGCGATAGGAGAAACTGATAGCATAGAACGTACGGTTACATATAGATATTTCAACTGTAAAATGATGAGACCTTGCCGCCAATCAAGTACTGCGCTTAGATTCATGAAGCCTAAGTACTATGGAGGAAAGTTCAAAAGAATAATTACCATAAAAGTATTTATAGAAAAGGCACAGGGAAGCTACATTACGGCGATGGGAAAGGGACTGAAACTGAAATGCCAGGTCGGGACTAATAACATTGCAGATTCTTTTTGGATATAACCAAGAATATCTAAATATATAGTAGTAAAGGTGCAATGAATCACTCCCATAGAGGTTAGCATCAGCCAGGCTGATAGAAGGTAAAAAGGGTTCTCTTAGATGATTCAAAGGGAACAATTTCGTTTTGTTAAAATTAAGGAGTCATTCTTTGTCCCAGTTGACAACAGAAAGCACACCTTTTTTTTAAATCAGCTCTTAATTTGACCTTATCGAACCGATCAGATTTACTATTAAGACAAGTAGAAATGGTTGTGTCATCAACATAGACACTAAATTGAGAACTGATACCAGCAGGAAGGTCGTTGATAGAAATTAGGAACAACGTAGGTCCAAGGATAGAGCCCTGGGGGATGCCTTCATTAATGCAAAAAGATCTAGAAGAGTGGCCGTTCAAGACAACGTTCATTTCGCGATTCGATAAGAAAGACTGAATCAGTTCAAAGATTCGTCCAGAAATGCCATAACGTTTCAACTTGTGAAGAAGACCAATATGCCAAAATTCTGTCAAATTCCTTCGAGATATCCAAAGTCACAACCCGAGCTTCACTTTTCTTATCTAAATTTTAACAGACTCTTTCAGCAATAACCGTTAACGCATCAAGAGCTGACCTAGAGAGGCGAAAACCAAATTGCTTATCTGAAAGTATCAGATGGTTCAGATTTGAACTGCATAAGAGGATTTGCAACAAACAGGAAAGCAAGAGGCAGCAAGGCAGCAATTTTAGAGTGTATAGAGAACAGGAGTTAATTCGGGATCACACTTCTCAAGGACTACTGCAGGGGTACCATCAAGTTCACATACTTTGAGGGGATCTTGTTTAGAGATGACAGCTGAAACCATAGACGGAGTTATATGCATATCGCTCAATAAGCCCTCTTTGAGGATACGTTTACAATTGTTACGGGTAGACACCAAATAGGCTTATGTTGTGATCGAAACTATCACGCTGGAACACCCAGGGGATGTGATTTCTATGGGCTATAGCGGCAAAAAAGACTGGTGTAAAACCAAGAAGATTGTGGTCTCACCTGGCATTTCTGAGAAGAAACAAAAGCATCGATACCGGTTTTGATCCAAGAAGAAACCTCTGTGACACAGTTCTCAATGGGAAGGTTAAGAATTTCAATTCAAGGAGCATCTCGATAAGAAAACACTTCTTTCTTTTCCTACCTTTGCAAAAGATTTCCTTTGACATTTTTTTAAGCGTTTCACCCCAAGCAAGTCGGGAAGCCACTAACACTCAAGGGGTTACAGAGAGTTGGAGCTAGTGCAAATAGGAATGATAGAGGAAATGATGAAGAGAAGGATAGGGGATAGATCAAGGCATCTGGAGACGTCGATTGACATTACATTTCAATAGTTGGAGATTATAGCTATCAGAGAAACAGGAAGAGGGAGGGAGTTCCACCTGAAGAAGGCCGGAGCATACAACGGCTGAAACGTTGTGATAAATATAACAACAAAGCTGAGGACGATAGTCCGAACAATGTAAATAGTAAACTATGTTATTAATAAGAAGAGTTGAAATTATTGCATGAAAGATTTCACAGTTCTAGCATCACTCTTTCATAGTCAGCCTATGAGCTTTTCAGCCCAATCTTGAATATCAACCAAATTCTTTCAATGTTGAATTTAATCAATAACTTTAAAACTTCCCTACCCTTACAATTAAATTTTCTTTCTTTGTCAAATATATTTTTCGTTTTGGGGAACCACTCGTAATTACGAATCTACAAACCTAACTAATAATCATACAAGGCAGTTAAAAAAAAAAAAGTAAATTTGAACTACACAAGCCTTCCTTAGTATCTGCAAGGCAGTTACACAGTGGATTAAAGAATAAATTTCTCAGTCCACTAATGGAGGGATTGAAAGTGTATTTACAACCGATTATTACCTTTTGTCCATAACTTCAATGATGAGAAAAACTTTATCAAATGAAAAACCAGATCAAGAATTCGTCGAGAACATTTTCAGATCAAAACCTGCAAAATTTTACTCGGAATGTATCGAAGAACTGCGTGATAAGTTGCAATACATCATTGCAAATAATGCTGATTATATAATTGAATAGAATTTAATTTGTACTTTAACTTTTGATCAATAACGTTGATGAACAATAATTGCATTTTTAATTACTCCATTTAAAATTTTTTACTGTTGCTTTCTACGTAGGTGGCGGTCTAAACTCTCCAAATCTATGAATTGAATTCAATTTATTTATCAAGCAATCTTTTTGTCATCAAATCAATTCGCATGATTATATCCACAACTTAACCAAAATATTTCAAAACAATATCTAAATCAATAATTTCATTCTATATGTTTTGCTTTTTTATTAATCGGGTTTCCCTATATATTGATCTATCTATCTATATATTGATCTATCTATCTATCTATCTATCTATCTATCTATCTATCTATCTATCTATCTATCTATTTTACCTTCTTTTTCTCTTTCAAAGACGTTTCTTCGTTATACAGTCGTGCAATATCCAATGAGAAACAAATTAACTAACAATTGCTGTCTATGTTTCTGTGATGAGGTATTGTAATTATTAACATTATTTATATTGTTCGGACTGTTGCCTTCATCTTTATTGTCATATTCACGACGTTTCGACGGTTGTACGGTCCGGCCTTCTTCAGCTGAGTGAAAATTCAGATGATTCGAAATTCCAAAAACCTGAAAAAAACCGGAGCATACAACGGCCGAAACGTTGTGAATATGAAAACTATAGTCTCAACAATGTAAATAATTACTAACAATAGCTTCAAGATTTGTAGCATCACTATTGATCTCTTAAAATTACTCTACTCTGTTGCCCAAGTTCTGTATTAAAAGAAAATAAAATCAATATTTCAAGGTTTAATGATACAATAAGAACCTAATATACTCCAGTCAATCTCGTATAACTTAAATATTATCCTATAAAACGTTAGAATCATTAACACTCCATCAGATCAATATTAGCCTTCATCATCTTATCTCATTCTCTATTGTCCTTGTAAATATTCGACCACTAACATTTGTTTTTCCTTTTTCTTTCCACTTATCTATTTTATAGAAAAGTTATTGGTCGAGTGGAAAAGTCCTTGGTGGTTCGAGTAGCACCAATTTTATGGTGTATGAACGCGGCAGTCGTTATGACTACGATTCCTGGGCAGCTGATGGTTGTGAGGGTTGGAGCTTCGAAGAAGTCCTTCCGTATTTTTTACGCTCTGAAGGCAACCGTATCAAAGAACATGAAAACTCAAGTAAGTTCTGTTGTGAAGATATTGCACAAAGTGTTGGGGTGTGTGAATATAAGTCATGAAAAAAACGTCGTCGTCGTCGTAGTAGTAGTAGTAGTAGTAGTAGTAGTAGTAGTAGTAGTAAATAATAAATTGGATTGTTAACTCTGGCTGAAGATTAAATTCCTGAAACACCCCTGAAGGATCAAATTTACTTAAGATTGTGAATTCCCCTAACATTTAAGTAAAAATTTAAAAAATATTCTCCTAAATTCAAAAGTACTATTCCAATTTGAATTGTTGTTAAAAATTACTCTTCTATACAAATGGGAAAATGTATTATTTCTTAATAAACTAGCAAAAAGTTAAAAATCTTTTCGGGGCGTTTAACTCTTACAAGATGTGAAGATGAAAAGCAGCATAGCAAAAAGAAAGTAATCCATACTTGTTGAAACATCTGTAAATTTTAGTAAAAAAAATCATTGAAATA
Source organism: Acanthosepion pharaonis (assembly GCA_903632075.3). Lineage (NCBI taxonomy): Eukaryota > Metazoa > Mollusca > Cephalopoda > Sepiida > Sepiidae > Acanthosepion > Acanthosepion pharaonis. Next base: position 324,975 of record CAHIKZ030000027.1, read on the forward strand.
AATGCCGTATATGTACAACCATTGTTGTTAGCGCTCACTCTGCTATATTATTTTATACAGCTTATCACAATTCAAGAGGTCCACTGACGGTAATCAAAGCCGACAATTCTCCATTGGTGAAATATTTCTTGGAAGCTGGCAAAGAACTTGGTTATAAAGTTGGTGACATCAATGGAGAAATTAACGAAGGTTGGTGAACCTTATAAATCTGCAGACACACTGGTATAAGTTAACACTATTATTATTATTATTTTATTATTTCCTTTGATTTATGGTGTATAATCAATCCTTGTGAATCCCAACCAGAGAACTAAGGTCAGAAATGGCATCATGACATTTTCCACTGAGCATTTTTGTTAAAAAGAAAACAGAAAAACTAAGATCACACATATTTTACATAGATGAAGCCCTTTGTAAGGTTGTAAGCTGTACTCGTGAGTACAATTCTTTTATTTCTTTAAGAAATAGGCTACCAGAGATCTGTTCAATAAGTCTATCGGAATCTTTTCCAATAAATCAAGAGGGCTCCAACTACAACTGAAATTATTAACATCCTCATGTTCGATATGTTTTAGATTCCATTTCAAAATCCTTATATTTTGATAGTTTTTAAGATCTTTAATGATACATTATAATCTGAAGGGACTGCTATGTCAATAAGAAAGCACATTCTATTTTTGTGGTCATGTTGTGTGAGAGATTAGCTTTCATTGTTCTGTCTGTGTGTATTGTAAAGTCCCATAAAATTGTTACAAACCTTATCTCTGTAACCGGGTCAGGCTGATGTTCTTACCAGTTTCTTGCAGTTTCTTTCCAATAAAAGTTGCATATTTTCCAGTGCAGATATTGGCCCACTCTATCAAGTCGAGTTTTATATCCAGTGGGTGCTAACACTGTGCAACCTGATACAAGATGGTCAATTGTTTCTGAATATTTATCACAGAATCTGCATTTCGCGTAGACAAAATTTTTCAGTGTGTGTGTGCTTGGTAATTTATAATGGTCCTGTCCATCAAGAATAAAATCTCCAGTTTCAGCTTTTGACCCTGCACAGCGCAACCACTGTTGGGTACGGAGTTTGTCTGCATCAGCTTATTTAGTACAGGCAGAGTATTGACCATGAAGAGGCTTATCTTGCCATCTTTTCTGCATTTAGTCCATTGCATTTTATTTTTGTTTCTTCGGCTCTTTGCCGCTGCAGTAAGTTCATTATGGTTTACTTGCACTTCTTCACCTACTTGAAATTCCATTTTGGTTTCCTTTATTACTGAATAAAGTTTCTTTCTTTTATGTTAACACAGATCGTCATCCTGTCTTCTATAGTTTCCAAGTATCTTTGAAGACCGATTGTTGTAGTTTTGTAAGACAGTTCTAGTTGAACTAATCCTCTACCTTCTTTGGATCTGGACTCACAGATGATCAACATCAGCCTTAGGATGATGCATGCGATAGCAAGTGAGAAGCTTTCTCATTTTGATATCCATTCGCTTAATGTCAGCTTTGGTTGAGTTAAGGAAGTTAAAACTGAATTGCACTACAGGGACAGCCAAACTGCCTTTTTGTTAATTTAGCTCCATATTTAACACCAGGAGCACATGCCTGTAATAGTCTTTCCTTATTTTCTCCTTCATTTGGGTACTCTGTATTCCATCTCCTTCGCTGACTCCTAGATATATATATAGGTTTCTTCTTGTTCCAGTTCCCTAATCTTTGTGACAAAATCTAGATCTATAGAATGTATTTCTGTAATTCTCTATTTCCTGTATGTTACTTTTACACATTTATCTAATCCGACATCCATAATAATATCATCACTAAAACATTTTACAGCATTGATAGGAGCCTTCTACTCTTTGTCGTCTTTGGTAATGAGGTTCAGATCATTCATGTAGAATAGATAGTGGTATAATGGCCGGAAAACAAATATTAAATGACGAAAGACAAAAACAAACATGAGGAAGACTTGAGTAAAAAAATATATTGCCAAGTTTATAATCATTAAAGAAAATACATTGACAAAATATGATGACTGATCACTGCATATTCATATAGAATGTGAAGAGAGAGTTGTCCTGAAAAGACAGTTTTGTAGTCGGTGAAGATCGTTGTCAGGTTAAATCGTGTTTGATGTGTCACTAAAATATTGCCCTGGTAACGATAGGGGTGAACCAAAAATGAGTTCCACTGGTGTTCAACTTAAATCTTCTTTAACCGTATCCCTGATAAAGAGGAAGATTATTGGTATGTCTTCAATCCACTTATTGATGTCAGGGAAAATTTTTAGCAAACTGTGAACGTTAGCGTCGTTTTGATGTGTTTAAAGGCAAGTAAATTGTTGAATTCACGAAATAGAAATGATTGAATTGTTGAATTCACGAAAGAGAAATGATTGAATTGTTGAATTCACGAAATAGAGATGATTGAATTGTTGAATTCACGAAATAGAAATGATTGAAATTATCCTACGCGGTCGGTCATGATTACTTGTGGTATTCTAGAAAAATTGTTTTGTGATGTCAACAAACACTCGTTGTCACTTTCGTAATACTCGTTGTAGTAGAGACTTTGTAATCGCAGATAGAACTATAGTAATCCCGTTGAACAATACTGATGTCAGACGCCCTCGAATAACACTCGTACTAATAGTACTTGCTCGATAATACTCGCTCGATTAGTAACCCGTGTAGTGATCCAAATAGAGAAATACTATAGTGAATAGAGTAGAGAATAGCGTCCTGTATTGTAATAGAGGATAGAATAGAAGTGCAGATCCGAATAGAAATAGGGTATAGAATAAAAATAATGATCAATTAGACATCACTCTATTTCCTACTTATGTGTTTCCTCTATGGTCACGTGGTCTACTTAATTCAATAAGGCGAATCTATGTTCAAACCCAAGTGTAGGCAGCGACATTTCATTCCTACATAAAAAGTTTCAACCCAGTCTTTTAGAATCGCTTTGGAAAATGTGTTGGCTGTCAGCCATCGGGAAAATCGATCGATGGTACTGGTACTGGTAAATCTGACACATTGGTAGAGGCCTAATAATATCGATGTGTATGTTATGAAGTGACCATCAGGGTTGCTGAATGTCTTGATGCGCTTGCCCGTAGCTTGTTTACTGGTGTGCTAATGAGGCGAATGAAGAAAACAGTAACCAGCGAGTAAATTCAAGCTCTCCCAGCTGGTATTTCAAACTTGAGTCGTTCCTTCTTGAGTTCTGTCTCCAAATCACACTAACTGCCCGTTCTAGCCGTCAACCGTGAACGTCCCTCGAAGAACTCTCCGACTTGGAAAAAAGTAGTTGTTTTTATAGTTGTTCATGTACCCATAATCCCTTGCGTCTTCCTGTGATCCCATAATTCATTGCGTCCATGTCCCATAATGCATTGCGTCCATGTCCCATAATGCATTGCATCGTTATTGGATAAAAATGCGATGCCAGTCCCCCCTCATTCTTTTACGTTATCTGGCCGAGGATGGATTACGTCAGAGGGATAAGTGCTTTTTTTCTCTCCCTCATTTCAACAGCAGTAGCTTTACATGATAAGCAAATATGGGCTCTTTTTTGGCGGGGACAAGGCAATTCGCGACCAGTTGTGCTCGTCCCAGGTTCTGTCTCATGTCCGCCACACTCCCCCCTGATCTCCTGATCACACAGATGACAGTGAGGATACGGTCTTTTGTTCCGGGTGCTCCTCCGAAGGGGGATTGGTTGAACTTCTTCATCAGAGGAGCTCTCATTAGACACGTCCCGATCTATTGGCAAACTACCGCTATCGGAGTGATTGGTTGTTGAATCCAACTCTATGTATATTGGCTCTTCACTATCCTCCGTGTCTTCTTCGTCAGTTGTGGGATTTGAGCCCAAAAAAGGGCGCAGGTCTCTAACATGACGAAGCGTTCCATCGACCCTCACTGACTGCTGAATCACCACCTCGGTCACACGTCCGGTTCCAAATTTGGTCGTGCATTTACCACGTGGAGTCTTAACCCAGACAATGTCCCCTTCCTTGTATTCCCCTTCGGTTATTTGTGATTCAGGCGGGGGCGTCGCGTCGATGCCTCTCACCCGGACGTGGTATGTGCAGTACATCAGCCGGTGCCGTGGAAGGTGAAAGGTTGTCCTTAGGTGTGACGTTATGCCAGTAAACCGCTTCCAAGACTGAACAATTTTTCCTGGCCGCTATGGTTTTGACGCTTCTGTGGTTGCGTTCCACAATGCCATTTCCAGACGGCACGTAAGCGCACCGGAACCTCAAATGCACGCCCCAGCTGTTTACAAATTCCCTAAATTGTCTGCAAGTGAACGTGGTGTCATTGTCAGTCAGTATTTCGGTCGGCGGGCCTCGTTCGTAGAAGACTGTCTCTAGCTGACGAATGACACCAGCAGAGTCTTGCCGTCTCAGTGGCCGCCATACTGCAAAACGGGAGGGACCACAGTCAATGAGCGTAAGAAAATGGCTACCATTGCAATGGGTTACGTCCATTGCTAACCTGCTCCAGTTTTTTCTCACACTCAAATTTCCTTTCTTCCAATGCACTGGTGCTGGATCGATCGATTGGCAGGCTTCACAGGTTCTAACGACAGATTTTACCAGTTCCTTAGACACCGTTGGATCTACAGTCCTAGCAAAGTACATTGTTCTTTTAACACCTGGGCCCCCTCTGCTGGTGGATGTGGGTCACCTGACGTTTGCTCAACTGGCCCGTTGCAGTGACACAACTCACCTGCACCGGTTCTCCTCCTTTCTTGTGCATCTCCAACCAGCGTTGCGGCACTCTGGTGAGGCTGTCAGCGCGGTTCTGACAAGAATTTCACCAACGTCACAGTCATAGTCAGTGCGTACTCCTCCACCAAAGCTCGCAGTGTCTCTAAGCGCCGCCTCATCAGCATTTCACCCGCTGCCTTCGTGTTCACGCGCGTCCTTCCTGTCAGGGTGTCAGACACCCATCGATGCACACATGCTGAATCGGTGACCACATGCATAACTGGTGCCTGCCACTGCAGGGCAAGATTCACGCCCTTGATCACCGCATCAAGCTCAGCAAGATTAATGTGTTTGGCATCATTGGTTGGACGCAACCAGCAAGCATCTTCCACGACGCTCCCATTCACCTCTAGTGCTACTCCCGTGGCCACGGAGCTTGCATCCACCAAAATGTCATTTCATTGCCGTTCACACCAGTCTCCGCCGACAGGATCTGATTCCCGCACTCTGGCCACTGTTTCCTCCAGCATACGTCCAAGAGAGGCATCCTTTATCTCGTCGTCCCATCCTTTGGTTAGTGTACTTGCATAACGCTTAATAAATGCAGTTGCCACCCTAAGCCAACCGCACACAGGGAAATGACCCACAAGTTTCCCGCACAAGGAAAATACGCTTCGGCGGGTCACCTTTTGAGCAATTTCTGGAACCTGACCTCCCCGCTTCCATCGAAGGGAGTTGCTTTCTTCCCAGACTTGCAGACCCAGGACCTTAGTTCCGTCTCTCAATCGCTCCGGATCTTTACAGAATAGCCCGTAATCTGCAAAGTGCTGTCTTACGCGCGCTGCAGAAACTAGGCCTTCATTTATGAAGATATCGTCGACGTATGCCGACGTGGCACTCTTAATGTCCTGATCCTGGGACGTTATCATGTCGATCACTGACTTCATGACAAGTGGTGCCACATTCAGGCCAAAACCCAAACGCGTAAGGCAAAACCGCTTGCCCTTAATGACCACTGTTTGAAACGGCCATAGCGATTTGTCAATGTGAATCTGTAGGTACGCATTTCTCAAATCCAACAGCGATACGTCAGCTCCTTGTCGTCGCCATTCTCGTAATTTCTGCGCACACACCTCTGCGTCAGCCGTGAATGCGTCTACAAAGCCGTTCAACTCCCGATAGTCAAGTACCGGTTGGACCTTCTGTTTGTGTTCTTGTACGACCGCCATTAAGGAATTAATCCCTTGGGTGGGCCAAGCTCTTTCTCAGGATATGGCAGTAGCCATCCGTCTCGCTGCCACCGTGCTAGTTCTTCATCGTATGCATCCCGGACGTGGCCAGGTACTGTGTACTCCTGTACTTTATTGACCAACTTGCTGGGTGAATAACCACTCGCCCACTTCCACAATGCAGTCCACGTTTTTGTGCTCGGGTTAAACGTCACTCTAAAGTCAGGCTTGTTGATAACAATGGCGGCACATGTGTTCAGGTTTTCGAAACGAGCTTCGCCTGATTCGGTCAAGTAAACACCTCCGAGCACTTTGATTGCATCAATCCCGAGAAGAAGATCGAATCCTAGCAACTGCCCTTCCACGACCAGAACCTCAACAGTCACGGCCTGAATATGCTCGACGCCCAACTTAATTTTACCGTATCCACGGCACTTCAGGGTCTTCCCGTCGGCAGTCAACACTCCCACCTCTTCCTGCTTCCAGCAGCGACACACAGTCTTGCTCACCAGCGTCTGTGAGCATCCCGAATCCACTAGGGCTGTGCACTCTACTCCATCTACAAATACTTGTACGGTGGGTAACTTCCGGGTTTTTACTTGCTTGGGGAGAAGGCTGGCGCTGACGCCTTCTCCCCTTGGGCGTTTCCCTGGCATTCTGAGGAAATGTGTCCAATGCCGTTGCATCGAAAACACCGCTTGTCGCGACCAGACCTCTGCGTTCTGTTTGACCTCTCCTGACGTCCTTGTGTACAATTCTTCGCCATATGGTTGGGTCCAGAGCACTTATAGCAGGTAATCGTTCTGCTAACAGGTTTGGCAGGGGAACCTCAGCTTCTGAGCGCGTTGGCTCTACGGATGCGGCGGCCAATACCTGGCACCCTTCGTCGTCCGTCATAATAGCTCTTGCTCGGGTCAGAATCTGTTCTAGATTCATGTCGTCCATCCTGGAAGAAGCTTTGAAGCTGCCTAACATGATGTGGCAGTCCTGACACAAATGCACATGCCATCCACCGATCAGGTAGCGGTTCTCCTACTAGCCGCGCCAAACGATGCATTTCAGCCAGGAATTCATCCACAGTTTCCCCTGGGCGAAGACGCCGTCCCATAAATTGGTCGAACGCATTAAATTTGTCAGTCGCGTATGCAGTCATAAGGGCCCGTTTAATTTGTTCCGCGTCTGCCCTCTGCTCTCCACTGAGTTGTCTATATACAGCGAGGGCACCGCCTCGAAGTCGTAAAGGCAAGATGCGCTCGATCTTGTCCATGGCACAAAGTTCGCAGACCAATTCCACATTTTCTATCCATTCAACAATGGGCATATCCGTTGGGGCGCCGCTGAATTCTGGAATCAAACGGACGTCAAAGACCTTGCCTTCCATTTTGAAGAATCAATATGCCGAAATAGCTTGAGGCGAATGAAGAAAACAGTAACCAGCGAGTAAATTCAAGCTCTCCCAGCTGGTATTTCAAACTTGAGTCGTTCCTTCCTGAGTTCTGTCTCCAAATCACACTAACTGCCCGTTCTAGCCGTCAACCGTGAATGTCCCTCGAAGAACTTTCCGACTTGGAAAAAAGTAGTTGTTTTTATAGTTGTTCATGTACCCATAATCCCTTGCGTCTTCCTGTGATCCCATAATTCATTGCGTCCATGTCCCATAATGCATTGCGTCCATGTCCCATAATGCATTGCATCGTTATTGGATAAAAATGCGATGCCAGTCCCCCCTCATTCTTTTACGTTATCTGGCCGGGGATGGATTACGTCAGAGCGGTAAGTGCTTTTTTTCTCTCCCTCATTTCAACTGCAGTAGCTTTACATGCTAAGCAAATACGGGCTCTTTTTTGGCGGGGACAAGGCAAGTCACGACCAGTTGTGCTCGTCCCAGGTTCTGTCTCATGTCCGCCACATCCATGTAAATGTTTGAAGATAATTTTTCTGAATGTGTGAGAAATATAAGGTCTGGGGTGTTTAGTAAGACATCACAGTAGAAACCCTTGTTGATGGAGTTTCAATTAAGTGTTTGTAAGTATTTTTTAGTGTTAGGTATTACTTTTCTTCATCGGCCATTAAATTATGACTCAGTATGCTGTCATCAAGTGTGTTAATGTCAGCTCTTCGGTATGTACCTGCTACTTTGCTTTTTATATAACATATGTCTGTGGAGAATTGCGAGATGTAGTCTAAATGTCTAATTTCTCGAGATGTATATTTGTCCGAGTTATTATTCATGATCGACATCAGTGGTTTGCGGTTGGTGTAAATGAGGAAATCTTTTCCTTTAAGCAGATGGAAGAAATATTTGATGGCTAAGTAGATAACTAGTAACTCTCTGGAGAAAGTACTGTATCTGGTTTGAGCTGGTGACAGTCTAGCCAAGAAGAAAGCGAATGGTTTACGCTGGGACTTGCTCGGTGACTGCGCCTACCTCTGCGTCAGTTGCTTCTATAGTTAGTAATATTTTTGTCTGTTTTCGAGGCCTTTTTATGCTGAATCAGCTATACAGCCATATCCGGTCCTTTTAGTTGAAGTTTCTTCTTTCGATTGTTGTTCTTTTTAATGTAGGAGTGCCGACAGGATACGGCACTTTCTTGTTTGCTTTGTATCCATAGTTACGATAGACGTGGTGACAGGGAGTGTCCTTGAAAGATTAATCGTCAAATATTCAGGCGATTGGATGTGGCTGTGCCTTTGCTGTGATTTAGGTATAACGTTGTTTTCCACAGTTACATGTTATATATAAGGAAATTTACTATCGCCAAGAAAACTTTGTACATTTCCAAAGCGTAAAGGATCCAAGAGTGTGATAAACTCTCAAAGGCTTTACAGTAATCTATCCAAGCTACCTTTTTTCCTGCAATTTTCCTGGATCATTTTATTTATTAGTAGTTGATCTTTGCAACCATATGAACTTCTTCAACATCTCTTCTGTTTCAGTGGAATAATGTTTTTTTCTTCGAGGAAAGAGTAAATACAGGTGATCAATTTATATGTAGTGGAGAGGCATGTTATTGGTCTATAATTTTGGGGATCATGTGTTTCACCCGCTTTTGGTAGGAGATATATAAAAACTCCATTAATCCATTCTGGAATTTCATTAGCATTGATAAAGTTTGTGCAAGGGTTTTATGGGTTGATGACAGGTGATAGAGCAAGAAGTTGCCTGCCTTGTCATTTTATGGGGATTTCCACTTTGGGGATTTTGTTAGAGTTTGACAAACATTATTTTTGGTTATATTTTTCGATTCTTGTACAGGTTTATCCTTCATTCTTTCTTGTTATTGTTTGATCCACTCTGCATGGAGATTATATTCCTTTAGGTTGTTCAAATATTCTCCAAAAATCTTTGCACTTCTTTAATAGCGTGGCAGCTTTTTTTTTTACTTCTTTTCCAATTTTCCTGTAAAACTTCTTGAGATCCGTTTGAAATATCTTATTTTGTCGATAGAACCTACAACGCTTTTCATATCGTCTTGTTCTCTGTACCTGTCTCTGGTATAAGTTGGCACTACGATTATTATTATTATTATTAAGTGAGAAAGCCACATGCCAACAAAGTGGCATGTGGCCCAAATATATGAAGCCCAATATACCTATCATGACCACTAGTCTGATAAGTGTATAACACACACATGTATCACAGCCAAATGTACACGATATACTGAGAGATTGTGGCAAAGGCAGCGCATAACTTTGCAGGTGGGGCCCAGTTAGAAACACCTTCATCTTGAGCAACCCCATCTTCTCATACAGTCTCCGATCACCATCATCATTATTGCTATAAATCATAACCATTGATGTAATATTTGCAACGGAGTCAATTATGATAAATCCATACATGATCTCCTAAAAATATATACAAACACTTATAAATAATTACTTCATTGCTGTATTTAAGAGGGGCTGCTGAAAACACTTTCTAAAATCAGTACTTTAATGATCAAACATCAGCATACTGTCTCTGTCTATGTCTCTGAGATGAGGTATTATGATTATTTACATTATTTACATTATTCGGACTGTTATTTTCATCTTCATTGCCATATTCACAACGTTTCGTCCCTTGTACGCTCTGACCTTCTTCAGGTGATTGGAATTTTGAACCGAACCCTTTATTTCGGCCACCGTGGTAGATCCACCATATGCCATGCCTCTTCCGGATGTCTCAGTTATTTCCCTTTAACTCAAGGTGCGGATAACTGTAAGAATAATGAGAACTTTTCAGCACCTCTCGTATTTTCTCAGAATAATGCGAAAAAAATTAGATGTTGTATTATTTATGTTATATAAAAAGATCGAAATAACTTCAATTATTATCAACACCGACACCAAAGACAAATTCTAATCTATTAGAGCCAATTAATATATTTCTTGGAAATATGAAACGCTAACCTTCGATTTCTTGAAATTTCTTGGCACGTGAATTTTCCGCTTGAAAATCATCCGGTGACAGTAATATAAAATTAAAATTGCAAAAACATCAGTGACCACATTATTTTCTCGCTGCCTTTTTTTCAGTAAATCGTGTGTACTTTCCCTGCGTACTTTCTGTTATTGTTTCCGAAGTTATCCTTTATAATTTGCTTATTTCTTTTACAGGTTTTTCTGAGGCTGCAATAACAGTTCAAGATGGCAGACGTTGGAGCACTGCTAAAGCTTTTCTACGTCCGTCAATGTTACGACCAAACCTGCATGTCTTAGTAAACGCTCTCGTTTCAAAAGTAAGGTGACGATATTAATTTTGAAGTTGAATCTCGCCAAGTTTTAATTAATAAAACATCTTACAAGTTACTTAGTAGAATTAACTTCGTTTGAAGAGAAGGTCCCTTGGCTTTCCTCATTCACATTAGCGCTTAACAAATAAGATATTAAGCAACAAATGTTAACTGCATTAACATGGATTTAAAACGAACACAAAGAACAAGAGATTTTTAACGAGAATAAAAGCAAATGAAACTTTATATTATGCACTATTTGTACATATACACTCCAGTGCAAATTAATTAAAAAAACCGCCTTAGTTTCATTTCTTTAAACATACGGTCAGTTTTAGACTCACTGGAGGACAGAGTAAATTTCTATTTTTCCTCAGATTAAGTCATTTGCAGTGATGTATACTAATGAATTTATTTTCGGGGTGTATGATGAAATCTGTTTGGCCTTGAAAAATATTGCGCCATCCTTGATTGCATCAGTTTTTGATCAGGCCAAGACATTATTGTCTCGACTGTCGATTAGTTGTCCTACGTCCATTGTTTGCGATGGACGTTACTCCAAGGAAGCCTACGAAAATCGTAACGCTGCACGAACACACTGGCAAGCCTTACCAGTGAGCAAATCAAAGTACTACAGAAACTATCCTGATTTAAATCCAATCGATAATCTGTGGTTAATTTGCAAGGAACGACTTCGTGGAGAGGACAAAAAAAGTAAATAATAATGGAATTATTCGTTTTGTTTCAATTAATTTGCACAAAGGTGTAGATGAATAATGTATGAATATTTTTTTTTTTTTTGCTGTTCATTTTTGCGGCAAAAAAATACGCATGGAAGTTTGTCGTACAAATGCTTGCACGTGTTTAAGAAATGTTTGTTTGGCACGTGAAATAAAAAAGAGGTTTTGAAAATTCTTTTTTTATTTAAAGTTCATCAAGGAGAAAAATATTAAAGTCCAATTTTCTGATGTGTATAAGATAAAAGATGATTTATTGTCAGTAAAATGCTGGTTGGCTAGCATAATTCAGAATTCTTTTTAGCTATTTTCAGAATATAGAAACCACTTTTTTTTGTTTCATTTCTTTACTATTATTGGTTGAAAGTATTATTTTGTGGGTGTTGCTCGGGTCTATGCGTTGAGTTTATCAAATGTAATTGCTTGTTCTAAGAGCATTCATCTATTATACACTTAATGATTCAAGATAAAAAAAAACAACGAGACTCCAATTGTGCATCAACAATAAAATATATATTGAAACAATAACATACAAAACAATCATGCAATAGTGTGTCCTAATTAAGGAAGAAAAAGTTGTTTCCTTCCACTGTATTCCGAATAAGACTTAACGTTCAAAAGAGTTTCTTTGAGTAAAAATGTTCAGGATTCTATGTTGAATAGAGTCTGGTGTTAGGATAGAATAAAGTTAATTAAGATGTGTGTTGTTTTGAGTAAGTAAGAAAGAGTTCTGGTTCATGAACTTGGCTTAGTCCCAGAGAGGAAGAATGTGTGTAATGTGATACAAAAATCTGTGTCTGTGTGTGCGTTGTGTGTAAAGTCGTGGATCTGTGTAGACAGGCGTAATAGCTGGACTCTACTGAAAGTCGGTAAGTGTTGTTGGCAATGATCTTTAACGTCTGACCGCACGGTTAAGACGGGAGCTCTTGAAGATTACATCTTGGCAGCAAGGAGAAAGATGAATGAGGAGAAACAAGAAAGAGCTTATTCGCCAATGAATGCTTGCCGTATGATCTGTATGTATGTATGTGTGTAATGGCGATAATGATCGCTAAAACTTATTTTGTACTGTTTGGTCAGGGAATATTATATTTTATCTTTGGTATCAAATTGTTTTACTGCTTTGTTTCTACCTATCATAGAAAACGATTTTTTTCTTATTTGTGGTCTCAATGATAGCTTTCACGCCGGACGCTATACTTAGCCATGGAAATACATTATTTTATAATAGTCCAGCAACCAGATGTTCCTGAATGTGTAAATTCTCTTTTAAAAACAGCATTGATATCCAATTGTGTGTCTGTTTAAGGCTAAAACTGAAAAACTTACTTCTAGGTAATCCCTATTTTATATACACACACAAGTTATGTTGCTGTTTCGTTGTTTATTTACATCATCCCCAGAAAGCCAGGAAGGTCGAAATGTTTGCACATTTAAAATCTTATAGCCAGCAGTCCTATTAGACAACGGAAAAGAATATGCCAATAAATATTTAAATTTGGGGATATGTATCTATTTTATCTTTCTTACTAGTAGTTTATAAACAGTTTGTATAAGTCTTTCTTTGTAATTTTATTCGCTATAGCTTTATATTGCACTTGATTCTGTTAAAATTATTACATTTACTTGAATATACAACTGAAAATAAGCACAGAAAACCACTTGTGTGTGTAACATTATGAGGATGATGTGAATAAACAACAAAATTTAAAAAACAGTCAAAATTCATGCTTGAAATCAAATGAATAATTATTTTTATGTTAACTTCATTGTGTGGCTGTCTCACACGCACACATATATATATATATATATATATATATATATATATATATATATATATATATATACAGGCTGCGATGGGTAAATTCTCGCCATGTAATGTTTTTTTTATTCCGCGCATGCGCGTTGTTTGTTTTTGTTTTTGTCGGCTAAACAGTATAGTAGGGCCAGTTAGGCACTCTCTGTGAGAAAAAGAGCAACATGAAGCAATTCACTCCACCAGAAATTTGGAAACAGCATGATGTACTGCTTGGCATTCGTGCCGGAAGCTTCAATACGAACATTTCAGAGTGTTTGGATGTTTAATCTTAGGACAGTGCAGAAGATCTCGAAAGAGTTGGATGAGTCTAATGGTGATTATGAAGATATAGCAGATTGGAAAACTCACTCTGACAGTTCTGATTAGAAAAGAACTCCTGAATTTGTTGGTGAAGGTATCAGACTCAACACGGAAGCCTACATCTAATCCCTGGGTCATGAAAGTGACTGCAGGAAGACCCTATATCTGACAACAGGAGTCTGCACTATGCCACACAAGCTGTTAGCTATTAACAATTTCTACGACCACATCACCCCTTACACCTGGCCACCCAACTCCCCAGACTGCAACCCCTTTGATTATTCTGTGTGAGACACGCAGTTGAGCGAGAGACCAACAAAACACATTTTGACACTAAAGTTTTATTTTCCTTTTTGCGTAATTTAGACGACAATTTATCCATGGCACCATATATATATATATATATATATATATATATATAAGAAAAACAAAAACCGTTTATTGAACCAACGGACAACTTGCCAAAAACCTAAAACCGTTATCCAGATATATATATATATATATATATATATATATATATATATATATATATATATATATATATATATATATTCTGTTTATACGTTATTTTTTATAGATACAAATATTTAAGTAAATGCTCTGTTTATCATAGCATTATTTACATTTACCGTCTTGAATTTCTGAGAAATTTCATAGAAAATATGTCCTACAACAGGAATTGAACCTGTATTGTACACTGAACCGTTATTTGTCCTGATGTATTATACCATTTAGCAACAGAGGAAGCGTCTAGTAAACAAAGTCAAATTACTGTTTTTAAACAACAAATTTCTCATGATTTTTCTCGAATGCTCATATCTTTTCGAAGCGTATCTTAACGTAAACAAATGACATATATTATGAAATGGATTAAGTCCGACAATTATTTCAATATATATTTATGTTTATACGTTATTTTTATAGATACAAATATTTAAGTAAATGCTCTGTTTATAATAAAAAATAATTATGGACTTAGTCCATTTCATAAAACATGTGAGTTTGTAAACAGTGACTATTACGGCTAATAATGCAAGACTCTTCGGTAAAGTGAATCGAGTCTTCTCAGTCACTATGAGCTTATCTAAAAATAAATATGCTTAAAAATTTAGCTTCTTCCGTGCTGTGCGGTAAAATCGCCGACTGACGCCAATTCAGCCGGGTTTCAATCCTAGCTAGAGGCAACCGGACGTCTAGCCACACTGTGATACTTCTGAACGGTGTGTCTGTAGATGACTATATACATATATTGTATGTGCGTGAATGCCGGTTTGAATGACTCGCTTCCTTTCTTCTTTTAATATTGAAATACATTATCTTGTAGACTGAATAAAAACGTTTAAATGTAACGGACATGAAATATTTATCAAATATACAATCATCCTTTTCTAGAAGTGGCAAGTCTTTTTCTCCATACACAAAATAAAACACCAACTGAACGTAAACATTGTCAACAATTGTGTGACTGATATTTCATGTAGTTATGGCAGAAAGTGCCAAAGTGAGACTAGCCACTCTCTATAATTAGACTTAAGGAATACCGAAAAGCCATAATGCCTGCAGACACGTTAAAATCTATTATAGCGAGCTGTTCTTGCAGGGAGAGTGGGACACGTCAACCTTTATGGACTGAGGTCAAAATAATAGATATGAAGTAGAGGATAAGAAAGTTGTAAGACTCTACACACATACTATGTTCAGATAAGACGGTCAGATAACCGAACATAGATAACTTGTTGGCGCTATTAGGTAGGAAGAAACAAGAGGTGAACATGGAGCTTCATGCTGATGGCCCAAAAGATGGAAACGTTCAAGGAGAAGTTACGAATTCAATGCATAGCTCATGAGACAATCTAAAGAAACAAAAAGCGCAATCAGTGAATCTGACATACAAGAGATTGGATGTCTTTGCTTTCCAGAAGAAAATTCGGTAACACTGCAGAACGCAGCCACACTCGATGAAGATTGAAGATTACGCGACCAAAAGAAAACAAAGCAAAAGTTATTTCAGACAAAATTCCCGATTAGAAATCAGCCAATTTTTAAGCAAAGAGTAAGCAATATGATTTCAGTCAAAGACTACATAAGCTTCTTTTTTTTTCCAAAATGCCGTGTTAAGAAATTCCCGATGTCTAAAGATTATCTTCAGAAGTATGAAAAGATTAAGCAAGCTTCAAAACCTTTCATATGAAAAGCATCAGCCGCAACCTGGGAATAGCGTGGCAGGACAGGGTGCCAAACACTGAGCTCGTATCTCTAGCAGGTCTGCCCAGCATGTACACATTGCTCAGATAACGCAGACTCCGTTGGTTGGGCCACGTCCACCGCATACCAGACGGCCGCATCCCCAAAGACCTCCTGTATGGAGAGCTGGAAGAAGACCGGCCGGGCAGCTACAGCTGGGGTACCTCGACGTCGTGAGGTGCGACATGAAAGCTGGGGACATCAACAGAGTCCTGGGAGAGCCTGGCAGCCATACGATCTAAGTGAAGAGGACCCCTGACCAAACACCTCAAATCAGGGGAGGAGAAGCTGACACAAGTCGCCACAGAAAGCAAAGTGACAGGTCCAAAAGACCAGAGACAGAACACACATACGACCTCTGCAACAGAGATTGTCACTCCTGCATCGGCATCTACAGTCACAGACGTCGATGCTCCATCTAAGTAGAGAACTAGGATGCTATCCATGGTCAATTCTGACCGACAGAGGTCTATACTATGATTTTATCTTCTGTTATCTGCGTTTTAATCACCAAGCAGACACGACCGATTGATAGAAAAAAATGAAAATTATCACCGAAAATAATGTCTGACATTTGAACAACCAAAGCTGAAAACTAATAAATAGAAGAAAAATAGTTATCATCAGAGGTCATTTTCCACACGTTTGAAGCACCAAGAAATCAAATAGATTGGCAGAAAAAGTAAATAATCAATGAATGTCGCTATCGTTAGAACAGTCTAGGAAGCAAGTGGAACAGTTGAAAAGAAAATTATGACCGGAGAAAATATCGCTCTCTTTTGAACCATCAGGCAGCCGGACGACATATTCATAACAAAAAAAAAAAAAAAAACATTATCACCAGAGGTCATTTCACTCTCTTGAACAACCAAGCACGCAGATCGATTCCTTGGAAGAAAGAAAAGTATTGCAATCTGGTGCAACCCTAAGCAAGTAAGCAAGCAGACTGCTTCATGGGGAAATATAAAATTATCACTAGAAGCTATCTCGATTTCGATTGAGCCACCAAGCAAGCAGGCTGATTCATAGTCAAAAAGATCATTTTACTAGAAGCAATATCGCTCTCTGCTGAGCCACCAAACAGACAAACTCTTCTCTTTTCTACCTTCGTTTAAAAGTGAAAATTTTAAAAAATAAATGTATAATAAAAGGCAAGTCTAATAGCATTGTAGGGAGATAATAGGCGTTTACCCTTGGTATTAACGCATAGGAGTTCAGCCCCTTTAGAGAGTAGAATTATTCTATCTTTTTTTTTTTTTTTTTGCTTCCGTTTGGGGAATGGTTAATAATACCTTCTTAACCACCAGGGCGTCCACACACGTGGAAAATGGACAACACGTACACAGCTTAACGTAGAATGAAAAGTCATTTTGATTCACCTTGCTAAGGACGATCAAAGAACATAAGGCTGGTGTTTATTCCTTTGTTCGTTTCTTCTGTCAAACATTCTCGTCATTTGAACTGTGAATAATCATTTGTTTTGGGACATGTGTAAATCTTTTTAATATGTGATATTTATTTGCCTTATTAAATGTTTTATTTATTGCGGGCGTGTATTTAGTCTTTCCATTTTCACATTCAGTATTAGTGTATCAATGGCTACACTAATGATAATATTAGTACTTGGTTTGGTTTGGTTTGGTTTGGTTTGTTTTATGGCATACCAACCTCAATGGATTATTTAATGCCGAGATTCTTATTCCTCGTAATATTTTGGTCAAAAAAGTATTGTTTGTAATAATTTTTTTCCTTTAAAAATGTATTGCTGGTATTTTTTTTCTCAAAAATGTATTACGGGTAATATTTTTTTCTTCAAAAATGTATTGCTGGTAATATTTTTTTCTTCAAAAATATATTGCTGGTAATAATGTATTGCTGCTAATAATTTTTTCCTTCAAAAAATCATTGCTAGTAATAATTTTTTACAATGAGTTATTTCTGGTATTAAAACCTATTTTTACACTTTCATATTGTTTTAACCCCAGATTGGGATTAACTATTTTCCCATAGCTGGAACCCTAATAGGTGTTACCACCATGGGTCAGGGTGGACCTTGGAACACCAGCAATTAAGAAGTGGTCCCACGCTCCTCAAGACCTCCTGATCAGAGGCCTTGCTGTTGGATGTAGTTTCTCGTCATATCCACGACGCGGATGTTGTTTATCGTCATACCCAGGACGCGGATGTGGTTTATCATCATACTCAGGACGCGGATGTGGTTTATCGTCATACCCAGGACGCATTAGTACTTGGTGTACAGGAAAGCATTATTCTTCCTAACACTAAATAGCCGGTAAATTATGGCTGGCTTATAAACAATACTAACTGCATCATCTTCGTATCTATTTAAATACATTCTCTGCATATTAATTTTGTCTTAATAATGAATAGAAACCATAACGTCGAAACTGCTTGCATAGATTCTATCTGGCTTCATTTTGCTTTTAGTATATTTTGCCAAAAAGGCGTCTGCGATAACTCTTTTATTAACATAGTGGAATATTAAAAATTCATACAATGATGACGATGAAGATGATAGCATAATATTTATTAAAATACCAAGCCATCGGCAATATTGATGGTGGTCCTGGTATAACAATGAAAAAGAACGCAAAATCTTGATTGATATTAATCAAGTCGATTAGTAATGAATATATTAAGAATGCCGTCGTCTTCTGATTCTATATGAAGTCTCAATTCGCATATCTTCAAAACACATAACAGAAAATAGAAATTCAGAAAAGGGATGGATCAGTTATCAATAGCTGATACGTCCTCATGTGAAATCTACTTACCGTTAAAACTTCAGAACTTGCATTTTAGTATTTATTTATTTATTATTATTATTATTTATTGTTATCTAAGTTAATTCATCCCAATACTCATGCCTGACTTCTGAATCCACTAGCAGATACAAATCCATTAATCTCATTTACTAAAGTGAAAATGATTAAATTACAACAGAATCACATTGTAATTTAAATTTAGACGCATTTCGAGAAATAATACAAATTTCAGCCAGTTATGTGCCACGCGTGATACACCACGCTTAGGTAATTATGTAGCTTTCGATACATGACTGTCGAGGTAGATTTTTTCCCCGCAGTAGGTTGCCATTTCTTTCTGCGGTTGACCAGTTGCCATCCAAGTTTATTGAACGGGCTCTGTCCTGCTATTTACCCATAGCTGGAGCGGGGGAGAAGAAGAGGAGTCATACCTTTCCCAGTGGTATTAGCACGTAAGTGAATGTAATGGATTCGACTGGAATTCGAACTCGGCTCTCCGAATTCCTCAATCCGAGCCGCTATCCATTACTCCATCGTGCTTCCTGCAATACAAATGTAGGAACGTTATTATCGACGATTGAACATAGCGCTAAAATATTTGAAAGGGTAACAGGGCATCTACTCTCAGGGTTAAGCCAGTGCATTAAAATACATTGGAGAAACTCTATTCCTGGCTTTAAAATTATGAACGTAACTTAAGACTTTCGTTTATGTCATTGTTATATACTGTACCTATGAATACTAATGGCTATGTTCTAATCCTCATAAATACGTTGAACACAATTGTAGGTGGGGGTAATATGGTGTCTAAGTAGTCCACCACTAGCAGTGGTTTACCTACTTCACGCCGCTGGCGAGTATTGAAATTTGTTGATGTTATAAAGGTTACCATTTCATTTCCAACCTCCGTTTTGGTTATTCTTCATTAAGGAACCCTTTCTAGGTTACAACAGTCATATTTCCCTGTGTAAAAGAAAAACTTATTTGAAATCGATTACCATAATAAAAAAAAAACATCTTGTACACCATTTTAAAGCTGTTTTCTGCATTAAATAACAATTAAGTTGTATAAACGGAATCGTACGCAGACCCGAAGCCTGTTCACGGAATCGATTGTGACCAGGTTTCTTCCGGTTACCGAAACCGAATATAAACGGAGACCGACCAAACACTGTGTGAACCATGTGAGTGGAGCAGTCGTACACGTTCGCACTCTCACCCGGTGTTCCCGGCAAGCCAAACATTGGGTTAGTGTTGGGTTAGTGTTTTTGTCGGCTGTTCCTGTTTGTCTCATACTCTCTGAAGTGAATCCGTTTTTCGACAGCGATCGAAATGGTTCGTTGTGTCCCCGCACAGAGAAGTTATTAACTTCTTCCGAGGAGCGTGATAATTTGTTTCTCAACGTCCAAGCTAGGCGGAATATCACTTCAAGACAAACGACCACTTCAAAAACTCTAACAATAATTTATTGATGGGGATTATTACATAAATATACGTTGTCTATACATCCAAGTAACGAAATTATAATTCCAAATATTTTGAGGCTTTGGTTTCATTTTTCGCTTTCATTGAATTATAGCAAATTTTAGTTTTCCCTGTCACTCAATTCGAGCCGTGGCAATTGCTGTAATAGTAGTTGTTCTCACCTTACAGTGAATCTGCCGCAACTCCACCCCTTTGTGTCTGTATGTCCGTTCCGCCCACAGAATGCGTGTGTGCTCTTATCTTTGAGCGACGTGAATTTTCTTAGTCTCTTGTCTCAAGATGTGCCGGAGATTCTCAAAGCCAAATGCTTCACCGATTTATATAAGCGATCTCTCCTGAGCACTCAGTTCCCAGCTTGACATTGATGTATGCAAAATTTTCCACCATCATCTGGATTATCTCAACGACTCCATTGTTTCAAATAACACATGGCCCCAGCTAAAACAATATTTCTCTATTTTTTAATGAGAAACACCTTATGGTTTAGCATGGTAGTATTAAGGAATTTAACCCACTCAGATCAGATTTCAGCTCGGAAATCCAAGCGAATATTTTTTCCGTGTCCATTTTTACTTAACGGTGGAATGATTATCACGATTAAAAATCATATCTTCAATTAGCTGTTTCAAACCCGCTTAGGTAAAGGAGAAAATAGGCAATTGAACTGCTACAAGTCAGTCTGAGCTGATTTTTGTATCTTCACAATTCAGTCTACTACAGTTGACATTTCAACGCAAATAGATTTCTTTTACTATTTTAATTGATCCTTTATCTTATTGTTTGAAGATTACTACTCTTTCGATACGACAGTTCTTATATGATGCAGATTATTTTTCATAAGAAGAATGTTGTTTACAAGAGTAAAGCTTTGCTCTCATCCTTTTAATAAAATGATTTTTCTTTTCCTCTCTCCTTCTAATCTCAAATACGAATATTTTTCTTCACTACACAATATATATATTTCGTTTGTATCGTCTTCGTAAGATCATTTCCAGGTTTTTGTATTTCAGAAGTTTCGAGAAATTGTGACGCTTGCTGTTGGCGAGGTTGGCTAAAATTTTCCATGATGGCACGATTTTTTTCTGCTTAATTTACAAGAATTCTTCGGAAACTCTCTGTATCTGCTGTTATACCTAGTTTAAATATGCAGTTCGGGAGATTTAAGCATCATATTTAACACTGATAAAAATCATGACTTACATGTTTGGATTTGACTCGTTCTAACCCAGGGGGATTTGAAACCTAATCCCACTTTCTGATTTACCAAAGAAACAGTGCCAAATTTTTAATTAGTATTCAGCATTTATTGCTTTGGGGGAATTCTTTATCTATGCACACCAACCGACCCCATCTAGTGAGAGCGTAGAGTAGCCCACATGTCTAAATTATTACTTCGTTTTAATTATTCGTTAGTTCTTCATTGAAATCCAACAGTTTCAAATAGGTATCTTCATCACTTATTGAATAAAATCAATTTTCTAAATTCATTTTCTTTCACTTCATCCTTTCTCTATCGCATTGAATAAAACTCTTTTAAAATCCATTTCTATTTGCCCTTCAGGTATACTTGACAGTTCACATCGTGAAACTTTTGAGAATAAACCTCCGCATCATTCTACTATAGCTGTTGGGAGTTCAATCCCTGCGTATGTTAGTGTAAAAAGTCATATATTATGCCCCAGTGAAAGAGATAAGTGCTATCACAAAAACGGATTAACTAGATAGAATTAATTGATATAAGTTATCTCCCCTAGCATAAGCAGGAGAATGAGAAGAATCTACTCCAGTGGATTGAATAAAGAATTCTGTTCGAAATTCCCGAGACTTTACCTACTAAAAGATTCACCAGAAGAAGGCTGTAGAGTACAATATCGAAACGTTGTGACTGCAACAAGCAAGATGCATAATAATTCATCTGAAAAATTTAAGCAAACATTTTCCTTATATTTCCCGCACACGTTTGTCTAAGTTAAATAGGCATTTTTACGGAAGTTTCAAGACAATCTCTAGGGTAATAGTATTATGACGTTGAGATCTTATTATAGATTACTATCATCTTCATATAAATTATTATGGTGGTGATGCTGATTATTGTTTTTGTCATTCACTATTAGTAATCATCATTATCGTCATTGTTAGCAATATCATTATTAGCAGTAGAGATAAATATCATTAGTTGTCAGTTTACATTCATCTCAGACATTACTTGTGAAAGAATGTTCTCACCGCAGTCGGGGACATAAATGACATTTTGATATTTGAGTACAGCACACAGAAGTACTTCAGCCAGAAAACTAAGCCGTACTAAGTAACCGATTAAAAGCCTCAGAAATCTTTTTGTAATTGATTATTGGTAATATCTTTTCTATTGCATGAAACCACTTTAGAATAGCCGATTGCATTTATTTTAAAATGCGGTTGTAAGATATTTTCTCATTATTCATTATAAGAACAACTTACAGAGTTGTCTCCTCTTTGCAGGATTAGTTAATTAAATAATTAATTGGGACAATGGAAATTTTGACGGCAAAATTAATTTAATTAAGATTGACTCTAAAATGTTAAAATTGTGTAAAATAATTGTTGTAACCTAGGGAAGTTTACTGAATAGAATAATCACACAAAGGTTGGTAACGAACGATAATACATAGGACACAAACAACACATATAAGATTCGCCAGCGGCGCGTAAAAGTAGTCTACTGCTAGAAGTGAGTTAAGTGAATTCCACAATGAATCTCCAACTGCAGTATGTCTAACAACCACCCCACGCGGTCAGATGTGGCACAAGGCCGAATTTAATGTTGGATATCCGAGCCCGTAGCCTCGGCCAAAAATTCCCCGTAGACCACGTATAAAACGGGGCCCGGTAGCTGTTTCCCGAGACGAGACTCTGCCCTTCGACATAACCTCGTCTGGGGATCCTCTCTTTCCGGAGACAGAGAGTTTGACCAGCACAGCTGGAGACGAATCTCGAACTGCAGACCAAAATACAGTATTTACTACTGCATTTATGTGAATGGGGACATAATGGGTATCCATTATCGTCCGTAGGTATGATACAACAATAATATAAAAATTCACAAATATCTTGAAAAAAAACAATAATAATTATTATTTGCCGTTGTAAGTTACAAAATAAAAGAAAATCATTTCAATGAAAATGCAGTTTTATTGTCTCAAATTAGGAATCATTTTCAAGTTTTGTTTGATATAAATTTTAATGATCTTTTACATAAAATTTCATCAATGCACGATTAAAATCCACAACTCGATTATTACGCATTTTATTAAGCACATTGTCGAGAGTTCTGTCATGTAAGAGAAAGAAATTTACAATGAATCACGGTACAAACTCTTGTCCTATTTTGTAATTTCATAGGTCATAGTGGAAGATGGTGTTGCAGTCGGCGTAAATTACATAAGAGATGGCATCAAACACACGGTGAAAGCTACATCTGAAGTAATCTTGTCTGCTGGTGCTATCCAATCACCAAAGATTTTAATGTTGTCTGGAATTGGACCAGAAGAACATCTGAAAGAAATTAAGGTAATAAGGATTACTTGCAATAGTACAGAGATTTTAATTTTCTATTGTAGACATATGCAGATTATGTAATCATATGTAAGTGGCTCGATCCTTTAAAATGAAAGTACGAACTCACTTTAGCAAATTGTTTTTAGATTCATAGAGAGACATAAACATTTCAAATATAATGTTTCTTTAACTACTACCGATTACCTGATTGGTAATACAAACATTCTCAATAAATCAAAATTTGATAGCTCTCATAAATTCTTTTGACCCCCGACTCTCTGCTGATCATCTTTATTTCATTCGGGATTCTTTTTTTTTTTACAATATATATATATGTGTGTGTGTGTGTGTGTGTGTGTGTGTTTGTACAGAGTGCGATGGGTAAATTGTCGCCATATCCTATTTTTCATTTCGCGCACGCGCGTTGTTTGTCTTTGATTTTCTCGACTGCACAGTATAGTAGGATCAGTTGGGTATGGGCTGTGAGAAAAAGAGCATTATGACGTAACAAATTTGGAAACAGTGTGCTGTACTGCTTGGCATTCGCGCCGGAAGCACCAATACGAATATTTTAGAGTGTTTGGATGTCAGTCTGAAGACAGTGCAGAGGATTCGGAAAAAGTCGTATTAGTCTAATGGTGATTACAAAGGTGTTTGGAGTGATCACTAATGATGACGACTTTATGCATCCATGCATCGTCCCACAGAGCCTCAGGGTCAACACGGAGGCCTACAAAAACGGTCTTGAGGTATTTCAAGATATTTTTGTGTAAATATATCTGTTAAAATGAGTTGTCAGTGTTACTGTCATTTTTGTATAATTTAGACAACAATTTACCCCTTGCATCATATATATATATATATATATATATATATATATATATATTAGAGTGTGCAAGTTATATTTTATATCATAAACAAACAATTTATACAAAGAATTAATTAACAATGTTAATGTGTTTATTGGCGAAATCACTTCGCTAACAGGTCTTAATATGACATTGACTTAATGTCAATTCCTTGAATAATAAGATGCTTATATTCGAGTTGTTGTCAGATGGAAGACACGTGTCAACTACTTTCGACAATTTGAATTGTGAACTTCAGAGCACAGTTTTCCCAGGCCAAAACTAAGGCGAAATATGTGTAAACCGGAAGATGTTTTATTAATTTATGCTATTTATTGAGAGTTGAATATATATCACTTGATAGATTTGAACAAGAACTCTAGCGTCACGCCATCGAACGCTCCAAAACATATATTCAACTGTTGTAAATAAATATATATATATATATATATATATATATATATATATATATATATATATATACATAGTCTATTCGATTGGAATAAACCGGTATCAAATATACATGTATCAATTTGATTATCTCAGCGAATAGATAGATATCTATCTCAAATCTATTTTGTCCCAGTCTATATTTACGTATCAACATCTCGATGTTTATCTGGTACAACTGTCCAGTCCTCTCTGTGAATATCCCTTTATCTCTCTTTCCTAAACCCACTTTATCCTGATAGGAATTAAAAGGGAAAGTTTAATAAAGCAAATTATTATTTTATTTTGAAGCTACATTTTTTTTTTTTTTTTTTTTGCTTTCCTAATTATCTCCGATTTCACATTAATTATTTTGTAATAAATACGATTAGGTGAAATTCTCTTTGTTTCCGTCAGATATTGAGAGTTAAAAATGTATCTTATTTCTCTCATCTCTCTCAGTAAATGACTGTTTAATTAACAGATTCCGGTCATCAAAGACCTTCCGGTCGGCCAACATCTTCGGAACCACTTCCTTGTTTGGTTACGGGCAACAATTAAAAAGGAATATAGCATGACCAAATCTAAAGTGACGTCAATAAAAGAACTTTTACGCTACCAATTCTTTAATACCGGTAAGAATTCAACATTTGTGTGTGTGTGTTTGTGTGTGTGATGGATTAAAGATGTGTGAGTGGGCACATGCACCTCTCTCTAATATATATATATATATATATATATATATATATATATATATATATATATATATATATATAATAAATCAAGAAAAAAACATAAAGATCTCTCTCTCTCTCTCTCTCTCTCTCTCTCTCTCTCTCTCTCTCTCTCTCTCTTATGTTTTAAAAGAAATTATATTCGAAAATATGTTATTTTTCTTTCTTCCTCTACCCCTTTCTTCTCCTCAGTCCGGGTGAATTGTCTCCAGTTATTAAAATCTTTTCGTTTGAAGAGATGAATATAACAATATTCACGAAATAAATTATAAGCGAAATGGATCTTTAAGGAATTTTTTTCTTGATTTATTATTATAATGCTCTGTCATTTAATTTTACATTGAGCTCTCTTTGTATTAATATCCTCATTAGACTTATCCCTACCAGTCACAAATTGGTATTATTTATATATATATATATATATATATATATATATATATATATATATATATCCTACGTCACATATATTTTATATTTTTATCTGTAACATTTTGTTATCTTCCTTGAATGAGCCAAACCAGTTAATAATGTGTTGTAGAGTAACTAGCACCCTTTTAACACACTACCAGAAGGCCTGGCTCATAGCCTTAAATAGTCTACGATTAAGGACTCCAACGGTTGATTAATAAATTGATACTAAATTAATTAATATTCGGAATGATCTTACTTCGTTTGCCTATACACCATTTGACCCTCCTCTATTCCTTGTATGTTGTCTTGTTAATTGTTTTGTAAGTTATTGTTCTGTTTTTTTTTTTGTATGTATCCATTAGCACCGGATACTGGTATTGGATAAATATATTAAGCACTCATTCATCTCTGTGTATCATTCACCTCGGCGATACAACATAATGTCTTTGTTATGGCAATGTTGGACTGTTCGGGTGGGCGAGGGTGAAAAACTCCGTAAATCAGTAATGCACAACAATACACGAGAGATAGTAATACTGGGTAAAATAGTTACTTCGGTGTCAAATGATAATTATAATTGTTATAATTATTTTTTGATGCTATAATTAAGTTTTGGGTATACTACAAAAGACGCACACAGAATTGGAGATATAACGCCCAACAACGCCCAAAAATTTACTCGTCAAAATGAGAAAGAGCAAGACGTGGGAACAACAACACGCGTATTATTTGTTATCTGGTTGTTATGTTGGAGGTACGAGAGATAGTAATACTGAGTAAATTGTTAGTTTGAGTTCAAATGTAAATCAAATATGGATCACAATCCGACAGAAGGATAAGATAAAGTATAAGCAAAATGTATTCACTATTTCTCATATGCTGAATTTTTTTTATAAATGTGTGTAAGGAGTGTCCAGATAATTTTATTGGAAAAATGCAAGAAATGTTTGGGGTTTTCTTACCTCGAATATTCGTTGAGTGCTAACAGATAAATGTTACTATTCCGTGACCTATCCACGTGAATTGCTTGTCCGATAGTGAGGATCTCACGTGTTTGTGTGTATGTAGAGGAGAAAAGTATGGTCGATTCTCTTTTGTCTAGAACGAGTGAATTAATTATAATTTTCATTGATATAATTATTTTATTATAATTATTTTTATAATTTCTATAATTGATTGTTATTTTTTATGGAAACGACACCGAGAAAGTATATTTTTTTATTTATTGATGTACACTACACATTTGATTGTAAGCATTGATTTTTTAAAAAAAAACTTTTCATCCCAAGCAAGGCGTGAGTGCCACTAGCACGCAAGGGGTTACAGAGAGTGGGAGCAAAAGTAAAGAGGGGTGAAAGAAGAAAGGATGAAGAGAAGGACGGTGAATAGATCAAGGCATCTGGAGATGTCGATTGAATAGTAGGTATCAGGGAAGCAAGAAGAAGGGAGTTCTACAGACAGGAAGTGCGAGACATGAAGCTATTCGAGTAGAAGAGACAACTACATTTAACCATTTCGACAGTGAAAGAGTGGGACCGAGATGCCAACCTAGTAGCACGTATAAATTCATGCAGTTTGGGAACCAGCGAAAGTAGCTTGCTAGAGTAGTTACCGTGAAAGTATTTGTAGAAAAGACAGAGGGAGGCAACAGCACATCTGTGAGAGGGCGACTGTAAACGAGGTGCCAGATTAGGGCCAACCACATTGCATATGCGTCTCTGGATCTTGTCGAGGACCCTCAGACGAACTGAGGGGCTCCAGACCATACATGACAGCAATATTACATTGCAAGGGTGAATGGTTGATTTATAGATTTGAAGGATGGACTCGGGCGAGAAAAAACTTTCTGGTGCGACAGAGAGAACCAACTTTCCTTGCGGTAGATGAAGCTATTGATTCAATGTAATTGTTCCATCTCGGGTCAGCGGACAGTGTGAGACCAGACAGTCGCAAAGAGGTGCTCTCGTGGGGTTGAGCATCAGACATTCTATTGGGAGGCAGGGAGGGTTCTCTGTAGTGGGTAAGTTAACCAGACATTTCCTGCCCCAGTCAACAATCGATTGGAGGTCTTTTTCGAGACCAATGGCCAGGTTAGTTTTGTCAGCGATACCAGATTTTCTATTTAGGCAGGAGTAAATAGTAGTGTCGTCGGCATAGATGCCTACTTGGGAACTGATGACATCAGGAAGATCATTAATGAAGATAGGGAGCAGTGTAGGACCCAGCATAGGACCTTGGGACACACCTGCGTTCGTGAGAAAGGAACTGGAGGAGAATCCGTTAAGGACTACCTTCATTACCCGGTTTGACAGGAATGATTTCATTAAGTCAAATAATCGTCTTGAGATACCGTATCCCTGAAGCCCACGAAGGAGGCCGGCATGCCAAACCCTATCGAAAGCTTTAGAGATATCTAGAGCCACAGCTCGAGCTTCTCCGTTATTGTGAAGTGCTTGGTAAACAATTTCAGTTATGGCTGTGAGCACATCAGCAGTAGACTGGGCAAGGCGGAAGCCATATTGCTTGTCAGAGAGCAGATCATGGGATGTAAGGTGCTTAACCACTTCGGCGTTGATTAAAGCTTCAAAGACTTTGCCGAAGAGTGGTAGGAGACTGATAGGACGGTAGTTAGATGGGTCAAAAGAGTCGCCAGAGTTCTTGAAGACAGGTACAACAGATGAAGACTTCCAACCGGGTGGAAAGCAGGAGTCGTTGAGGCAGTAGTTGTATAGTTTGGAGAGGACAGGAGCCAGTTCAGGAGCACATTTCTTCAGGACAATGGCTGATATCCCGTTTCCACAGCTAGCCTTATGGAAGTCTAATTTAGAGATGATGCCCAATACCAATGATGGGGTTATATGCAAATCGCTCAACAGAGCCTCAGTTCTACAGGGGAAATCGGGTGTGGGTGCAGCGGACGAGTCGAGCGTTGAATTTAATGAGAATTTATGAGCAAAGCACTAGGCCTTATCGGCTGAGGAAATCAGGACCACAAATTGGTTGAACAAAGGAGGTATTTTGGGTTTGCTGTTGTTTAGAATTATTAACAAAATCAGTCATACATTTTGCTAATCACATATTAGTTATCTATTAACGTTTTTTTCATACTCACTGCCATCATATATATATATATATATATAAATATATATATATGTATATATATATATATATATATATATATATTATGGTACTATTATTTAAAAATAATGATTAAATATATAATAAAATGATTTAATCATATTAGAGGTCCCTTTAAGTCCTAAAGGATAAAAAAAAATATTTACTTTAGTAAATCATTTTTTCTGAAGTTATTGAATATCGCTTGAAAATGTAACAATAATTTTAGTTCCAAAACATTGAAATTTCTGTGTCGCGATGAAAAATGTTTTTTAAATAATAGTATTATAATATTATGCTCTACTTTGTATCATACACATTTTTAAAAAATGGTAAAGAACTGTGGATTATTAATCTGACTGTTCTTTCTATTTATTTGTATATATACATATATATATATATATATATAGAAAGAGAGAGAGATAGGTAGGAGACTGATAGGATAGTAGTCAGGTAGTTAGATGGGTCAGAAGGGTCTCCAGAATTCTTAAAAGCAGGAACAACAGATGAGGACTTCCAACGAGCTGGAAAGCAGGAGACAATACGTTATATGGAAAGAACTGGAGATTTCTCATGAACATATTTCTTTAAAGCTACAAATGGTATCCTGTCACCACCATTTACTTTATGAGAGATTAATTTAGAGATGATCTCCAATACCACACAACAACAAACAAAAACGAGAAAAAAAAAACAAGCAACAAACAAGAAGTACATGAAAAACGAGAATGGCGCTCAGATTTGAAACTGATATATAAAACTTAGTTTGAGTGCCAACATGCATCTTTCTATTTATTTTATATATATATATATATATATATATATATATATATATATAATACTAATAGTAATACTCGGTTGGTAATAAAACTCAGACAGCCTACCTTGCAAGTATATTAAATAACATTTACCGGCCTGAATTTTCATAAAAATATTCGTCCTCCGACAGGATTCGAACCTGTATCCTATACGGAACCGTCATATTAATATATATATATATATATATATATAGTAATTTTACTCCTAACGTTGCTTTTGTGGATACACGTGTTTGAGAAAACGCCCTGGTTTATTCATTTTAAACAGTGTCAATTATGTCTACTGGTCTACGCATTCGAGAGAGTTAATAAAGAAAAATGTTCTATTCAACAGGATTTGAACCTGGGTGTCCCTTTAGAGAGGAAACCGCCATCTGATCTGTTGTCCTTTGGATATCTCAGCCACAGAGAGCGTCACACAACTCTGCATAGTTCGAACCTTACCGAGGAGCACATTTTTGTTTATTAAGTCTCTCGGGTACACAGACCGTCAGATGTAATTCACACTGTTTAATATAAAATAAAAAATCTACTCAAATATATGTTTCTTCCAAAAATAACGTTTAATAATGCTATAGATATTAGCAGCTAATAAAAGGAAATCTAAATGTAAATGAATATTGTATCGTCTGCAATATGTTTCCTTTCGTGCATCAATCAAAACTGGAAAAAGACTGAATACATGTTATTGATGATGTTGACTTTCACAAGGCCACTCAAGCTAATAATAGCAACACGGCTTAAATATACATTTTTACAAATCTAAACGCCGATTGGTGCTATTCCGATTTTAATAAAATGTCCAAGAGATTTAATGTATGTACTTGACTTGATTTATACTTAGCAATAAACATTTTTCTGAAAAAAATATTTATTAAAACGCCGCTTATTTCTTTCAGTTTGTAAAAACTAAATTAATTCTCATGGACGTTGTTTCATTATTAAGAATTTGGCATTATTTAAATTATTTATGTGACTAATGAAATCTTGGGATTAGCTTTTTAATTTCGATTTAAAATAAATTTTGTAAATCAATGACGAAATCGGCATTAATGAAAACATACAGAATATGAAATATTTAGAAGATAATTGTAACCTAAGGATGGTTACTGAATAGAATAATCAACCGAAGGTTGGTAACGAACGATAATACATAAGAGACGAACAAAACATATAAGATTCGCCAGCGGCGCGTAAAAGTAGTCAACTGCTAGAAGTGAGTCAAGTAAATTCTACAATGAATCTCCATCTGAAGGATATCTACAAACCACCCCATGCGGTCAGATGTAGTACAAGGCCGAATTTAACGTGGGGGTGTCCGAGCCCATGGGCTCGGCCCCAAAATTCCCCGTAGACCCCGTATAAAACAGGGCCGGGTTGCTGTTTCCCAAGACGAGACTCTACCTTTGACCAGCACAGCTGAAAAAGAATCTCGAACTGCAGACCAACATACAGTATCTACTACTGTATTTATGTGAATGGGAACATACCCATTATCATCTGTAGGTATGCTACAACACAGACAATTGATATCCTTTTTCGCAAAACTACATATTTTAGAAATATTATAAACGACTGGAATATCAGTTTCAAGAAGTATAGAAAACATGCGATATCTATGATCATGTACTTGTATAACCTGCAATATCCTTCACTGTGAAAATCTTATCACAAGTTTATGAATGCTGTAATCATTTTATAAAGTTGCTTTTTTCTGTCTTTAGGTTGGCTTGCCTCTCCTGTCGCTGTTGAAGGAGTCGGTTTTATTCGTTCTGGACTACAACCGGAAAAGAAGCAACCAGATATTTCACTTGTTCTTCAATCTTCTGCTCTTCTTGGTGAACCTCAAGACTTAAACAATGGATTTAACGTGAATATTTCGGTAATTATTATCTTCTATAGAATAATAAAATAGCATTATAAAGTTTTGTACTACGAAGACAATATTAGAAATCATTTAGATGTTTTGTTGTATTAACTCAACAATTATGGTGTAAGAGCAACGGCTGCAATTATTACTCCACGGTAGATGTTCTTGTCAACAGTCATCTATATAGCTTCATTTTAATTAAAATTCAAAGAAGAGAATTGAAGCCATTCGGAAAACAATTGCTTAACATAAAAATCTCAGAGAACTTGATTTTTTACAAATGGGAACCATATTCTCTGTTTTTTTACTTTGTTATGGGAACCATATTCTGTTCATAAGAAATATTCTCATTAAATCTGGTTAAAGACTTTACACAAATGAAAATCACTTTCGTGTTTTTGTTATTCAACAAAGTGCAACGATTTTAAACGTTTTATTTATTTAAAACATTTGACTTCATAAAGTCATAACAACTGATTTCATTAATAAAATGTACAATGCGTCTGCATATGAAACCTCCTGTTTGAGTGTATGTGTGTGTATATATACCTGTGTGTGCTAGTGCATATTTTATTAATGAAAAATAAAAGCTCACCATTTAAAAAGTCAGTTAAACCTTTTATACTAACCATCTTTACCAAGAGATTGATATAATCACATACTAATTGTTTTTCAAGAAACTTAGTTATTTTATAAGTTTATCAAAATATCCAATGGGGTTTCTTTCATCAAACATATACCAATCTGTAAGTAGATATAATGAGGCAGGAGTAATGGATAGCGGCTCGGATTGAGGAATCGGAGAGCCGAGTTCGAATTCCAGTCGAATCCATTACATTCACTTACGTGGTAATACCCTTGGGAAAGGTATGAATCTTCTTCTTCTCATCCCCCAGCTATGGGTAAATAGCAGGACAGACTGGGTTCTATAACCTTGGGTGGCAACCGGTTTAGGACAAAGAAAAACTCTGAATTCAGAACCGGCCTGGAGAGGGATGGGCTCCGTCAGGCTATCTGTCTCAAGAAACACCACTCCTACTGCAGCTGCAGTACACATGGTGACCCTACGGGTCACGGGATAAAAAAAAGTAGATATAGAATTGTTTGTAATTTAAAGTTTTCCAGTATTACAAAAATAAAAATTTAAATTTAAAAAACTGCAAATATTCAAGGTGGAATTTCCACGAGAATAATACTTATAAATAAATGATTGTTCCATTAATATTTTCTGTGATTCCTTTATAGCAAGTTCGAGAGACCGCCATGTTTAATGGGCCTGCCTCATCCGATTCAACCGAAGGCTTCAAAATATTCGTCGTTTTGGTTCAACCAAAATCAGAAGGCTATATCAAGCTGAAAAGTTCGGATCCAGAAGATAGTCCCATTATCGAACCTCGCTTTCTTTCGCATGAAATGGACATGAAAATTGCCCTGGAAGGTGAGAGAATTTTTAAAAATCGATAAACGTGACCACATCCATAATTAACATAATTAATGAATTAAGTTCAGTCGTCATGATCGTCAAATTCCTGAAAAGGCATGACATATAAAAGCAGATCTACTAAATACTGAATAAGAAATTTAAATGGAATTATTTCACTATCACATGCTAGATACATTTAAAAAAGAAGTCCACGTGTTTCATTTTTTCTTTACCAACCGAAACAATGGGATAATTCAAATATATTTTCCTGTCCACATATGCAAATTTATGTCAGTTGAAAAGTCAGTCGCCAAAAACAGGGAGATAGTGATTTTCCAAGCGTAGCTTAGATGCGGCACAAGGCCGAAAATATGGGGCACCAGTGAGAATCGAACTCACTACTCAGTGGTAACAGTTCTAGCGAGAATAGCTTGCTAACCACTACACCGCCTCGAGGTGCCCCAAAAAACAGGGAGATATATGTACGTATGCTAAGCTATGATTACTTCTTTAGTAGGTCTAGCATAGAAATAAAAAACGATATGGGAACATATGAGAAATGACATCAAAGCTTCAACAGCAACAGTAAGAAAAAGCCCCAGAGAAAGCAACGAAGCATGACAAGTAGCCGCAATCTTAGCAGCAGTCAGCATCGATTTTGGCGAATTGTTACCGGTTAGTGCAGACTTAGATTCAGTGGAAGCATACGAAATAAGAACTAAACGAGATATATCTAACTGTGGACAGCGGTATGAGAACAATCTACCACATTAGATTAAATAAAGAGTTTGGTTTGAAATTCCCTGAAGGTTACCCAGTTTGGCAAGCAACTGAAAAAAGCCGGGAGCACAACGACCGAAACGTTGTGACAATAAGAACAAATATGAGAACAATAGTCCGAGTTCAAATAATATAAGATGTTAATATGTATGAATTCTTGTGATCTTGGAAACTCCACAGCCAGAAAGGAAATACGTTTATCTAATAGGCGAGATAGGTATTTATTAAGCTTAGCCTTATCTGGCACAGGGTCTCCAAAATGAGGCACCAAGCGAAGACTGAACTTGCGAGACTAGTTTGCTAATCATGTTGAAGTGGACGTTTTTTATAATGACTAATTCTTAAGTAAAAAGATATTCTTAGATCCTGTCCATTTGATTATCTAAATTTATATTTTATAAGAAAAAACTAATTAAATCCATTGCTCGATAGGAGCCTATACAAAAGTAATAGAATTCTGAGAAAAATACATTTTTGCTGCCTTTGCTCTCGACGACACATTTCAACAGATTTGGGCACATGTTGCAACAATTAACACAAAAGAATCCAGCACTGTCTGCTCATTTCTTCAGAACTATTATGGGTCAATTTTCAAGAAACACCCAGCTGTAAGTAAAACTGGATTTAAATGCAGAGATTTGATTCTTTATAATCTGCACATATGTGTGGTTAAAAATGTCATTTTCATTAACCATATGAAATCGTATAAAGTCAAGTTTACACGGTGGAAAAAGTTTGAGATTGCATTTGCTTTTGAACTAACATTTAAGAGAATCATCAAATACAAGAGTTGCTGGCTATTTACATTATTCGGACTATTGTCCTCATCTTTGTCACCATATTTATTACAACGTTCCACCGTTGTACGCTCCGGCCTTCTTCAGGTGGTTGGAATGTCGAGCTGAACCCTTTATTTCGCTCATTGGAGAAGACTGTTCTAGTTCCTCGTGCCATGTCTAATGGATGTCAGTTATCAGTTATTATTAATAATAATTATATTGAAGTTTTCGGCTCTTGTTTTGAAATCATATTTTTTTAAATAATATATATATATATATATATATATATATATATATATATATATATATATATATATATATATATATATATATATATATATAAAAGACATTTTATGTTTATACATTCTTATTATAGATACAAATATTTAAGTAAATGCACGTCAAGCTAAATGACGGTTCCGTATAGAATACAGGTTCGAATCCTGTCGGAGGACGAATATTTTTTGTGAAAATTTCTCGGACATTCAGGCCGGTAAATGTTGTTTAATACTGTTTATTATAAACAGAGCATTTACTTAAATATTTGTATCTATAAAAAGAATGTATAAACATAAAAATGTCTTAAAGTAATTGTCGGACTTTGTCCATTTCATAATTACTTCCAAAGAAACGCGATACTAAAGATTTAGATTGAATTTGTAAAATGGAAAAATATTTCTTGAAGCTTTTATTTTCGTTTTAATTTCAACCTGATAGATTAAACTTAATATTTCCAATGAGAAAAATACTTTGCTGTATTTCAAAACAAATTTAAACTGAATGGAAGAGTTCTTTTTTGTAATCGCTAATTTTTTACCCTCTGTCAACACAATGTAATTCTCTTTATTAAAAGATCTTTCAAAAATAAAATATAATTTTCTGAAAATTTATTTGAGGAATATTAGCTGGTGTGGAGTTTAATTAATTTGATTTGTATAAACTTTACTTGACAACTGGAAATTTAACTAAATTTTTTATATGGTGGACTTACCTTTAAAATTTACTTGACGGTGGTAACGCGAGAACATTTTTATATAATTCTTAACTTCTCAGTTATCTTAAAGATTTAGGAAAATATGCTCCGTAATCTAATATTTTATTGAATTTTTTATATCTTTCTTATTCCTTTCCATGTGAATAACTTGCATACCTCAGTGACTGTTTTAAATTATATAAATATCAGTGTTTCTTGATTGATATTACTTATTGTCCATTTACCGATAAAAGTTATGAAGGGAGTATCTTATTTACCAAAATGTTTTCTAACATTTCGTATCTCACTTTATACTACTAACTCATTATTTTGGAATTATTTAAAAGATTATTCTTCGTATGATTATCCTATAGATTAGTTATCTACTACAAATTGCTATAAGTACTAAATCATATAGTTGGTCTGTTTAGATGAAATGCAAAGTAATTTTCACCTTGAAGTTAAACATTTGAAACTTTTTTAAAGAAAATAACGAGGAGCTTACCAATTTTATCATTGTAGCACGATGAATACGTGCCACACCCTAGAGCAGTAGGGAAGATCCCCTACAGGAGACGGACAGCAACCAGTCAAAAATTATCTTCGAGATTGTAAAACCAGAGAGGAAATATCAATTAAAGTGTTAATTAGTCGAAATAAATTATATTAGCATTTGGATGCACCTTGGATAGGCCAATACCTTAACTTAAAAATAATCCGAGTAAAACATAGTAAAATGGATTAAGATTGACCAACGAAACTTTACCATAAATCTCTTTGTGGCAGGATGATCTGGTAGATAAAAGATAAATAACATTCTTAAAGAGGCAACATAATCTAAGAAAAAGAGCTGTTTATAATACAAATAAATTTTGGAAAGGGAAACTTTCTTGGTTATGTAAATATCTATCCGTAAGTTAAAGCTGAGAAAGTGGAAAAAGTTATTTGGAAATAGTGTTATGGTTGTAAAGAAACCATATGGCTCCAAGATAACGTTTGATTGATAATCGAAAATCGGCCATTGATTTTGAGTGTCAACCTATGGGCATATGGAATTTTGCAGACGCCAGTGGAATT
Organism: Acanthosepion pharaonis; assembly: GCA_903632075.3. Classification (NCBI taxonomy): domain Eukaryota; kingdom Metazoa; phylum Mollusca; class Cephalopoda; order Sepiida; family Sepiidae; genus Acanthosepion; species Acanthosepion pharaonis. Next base: position 361,800 of record CAHIKZ030000027.1, read on the forward strand.
TGGCATAAGTGATAAAGGAAGTTCCATTTTCAAATCATCATGTGAGATTGAAAGCAGGATTCTGAATGAATCTTTTGAAGTGATTAATGGATGGGTAATTTGGGTAATTTGTCTTGTCCTCGGGGAACCCAAAATTCTTATATAAGAAATACCATTACTAAACTCAAGTAGCGAGGTGTATGAAGATCGAGTGAAATTCAAGCTAAGTGTTCTAGTAAAGAGAAGCGTCAGAGAACAACTGAAGATTATGATGCGCCAATTAGAGAGGTACGAAGAGAAGCAAAGAAGAACGGTAGAAGATAATGGTACGCTTGAATTAGAGCACAGTTCAAGTAACTGGATGGACAGTGAAGTGACTCTCTCTGTGAGGCTTAAACGAGTCATGAGATTAAACTGATGAGAAACACGTAAAACCAACAAAAACAATTAATTTCTATTAAAGTTGATAATTAAATTCAAATCGGCAACAGTATGAATTGCATTACATTTTGGTATAGTTTGATTCCTGGGCCAAATTTGAATGGACGAAAGTTGAAACATCAAGATGGACAAACCAACAAAAACAATAATTTCAACCAAATAAGAAAAATATCCTATAAATCCATTCTTTTCACTTCATCATTTCCTCCGCTGTTACCACTGCCATAATAGAAATGGGAAAGGGCCTTGATGGAATATAATTCTTCATTTATTCTTGTTACATTTTAAACCGACCTCATCACGTCTTTTCAAGCTACCAAACTCTGCGGTGAATCGTATTTATAACCAACATTCACCGAATCCGCAGATATTTCGACCAGCCCTGTCGATAGACTTCCTCAAATCTAAAAAGGAGATCTAAAGTGGAATGGGGAAGACGATTGCTGAGGAAAAGGCTGTGGACCTAGAGAGACATATGATGTTCGGTGATATTTACTAAAATCCCACGATGTATGTCTTGGCAACTATGATCTACAAATAAGACTGAATATATTTTTTCGATTTTTCCCGGATAACTGTCACGAAAAACCCATGTCAGAATGCATATATATATATATATATATATATATATCGAAATGCTCTAATTTTTATTGACACGGTTATTTCTTTTTCGGTTTCCATTTTCTTTAAAGGTGATTATTTGAATCGTATTTGAATCGCTGACCTTTGCTAAAAATGAAAAGAGGCATTGTTTGCCGCAAAAAAAGCACTGATACCTTGAAGCTGTTTTATCTTTGTCAAAGGTTTTGTAAAATGTCAAACAATATGGCAGATCAGATAAACACCACAAAGCAAAAAAGTAGAGGCATTTTTTCCAGATCTTTCACGAAATTTTTAAAATGTAAGTACAAATGTTCTTTTTCATGCAAATTAGGATATGCAAATACATATTTAATTGTGTAAATAGAATTTTTGTTGTTTTTGTCTTTTTTGTTGATAGTGTGGACATTGGAAATAACACAGCATGGTGACTGTCAGTTTCATTCTTCAATGTAATCTTCATCTGCATAGCATCATGGAACTGATAATCATATGATAATCTTCATACCCTTTACACTGTCTATATCTATCAATGCATTATCTCCAATATAGAGCACTATTCCCCTATAAATACAGCAAATTACAAGCATATATATATATATATATATATATATATATATATATATATATATAATATATCTTTATGCTTTAGACATCCGTCGACATTCATTCTCTTCTCTTATTTAAAACCCTTCCCACCACATCTCCTAAAATTCTCTCTGTTAAGGTTCAATCTCCCTCCTCCTCATATTTACACTTTCTCTAAATTCTGTTTTCACTTCCGGAGTGGGTTTTTTCTGTTTTCATTTTGAATTTATAGGTCTGATGAATTGGATCGTATTTACGATTCCAATGGAATAAATTATGACCATGGAATATTAGTGTTTAAGCCTTTTTATTATATCCTTACTCTGTCCTAGACATTGAGTTCTACCTGGATTCTTCCTCTTGGAATTTTTTTCGGAAAATATACATGTATGGGTATTTATATATTTTGCATACGTATGTATATTTTCCACTAATATTATATATATATATATATATATATATATGCTCAGATTAGTTGAATCCGCTACCTTGGTTTCAACCTTACAGTATTTATTTTATTTTCATTTTTATAAAAATCGCCTGATGATACCGTAAGGTTGAACCCAAGGCAGTGGATTGAACTGACCTACTGATTTTTAGTTAAAAGCCCTACATGTTATTTTTACTTTTATTTTTTTCACACGTATATTGAGCACTTTCTTTGTGTATTTTTAGGAATAAAAACGGCTCGAAAGATGACAGAAACGGAAGCTATGAAGGATCTTGGTGTGGAAGTGTTGAACGACCTGCATCCTTTGTGCTCAGAACACGCTTTCAAATCGGACGGTTACTGGCGCTGTCTCATTGAACACTACACTTTTGTTATGTATCATCCAGCTGCCACTTGCAGAATGGGATCCTTGAACGATACATCGGCAGTACTCGATCCACAGCTCAGGTATGAAAAATCTTTTTTTGGTGAACCCACTATGTCTCCCTATTCACAGGTTCTGACATATTGCACGTGTTGAAAGACTGTTAATAGTACAGAAAAAACTTCAGTATCTGTCTATATTTCTGAGATGAGGTATTATGTACACTATTTACATTATTCGGACTATTGTCCTCATCTTTATCGCCATATTTATTACAACGTTTTGGTTGTTGTACGCTCTGGCCTTCTTCAGGTGGTTGAAATGTCGAACTGAACTCTTTATTTCGTTCACTGGGGTAGACTGTTCTAGTTCCACGTGCCATGTTTAATGGATGTCAGTTGTCAGTTATCTCCTGTTAATTCCCCTCTCCAATTTCTCCACTGTCATAACCGGGTATTGAACTCACACTCTTTGGGTACTGTCACTGGATCTAACTAACTAGAACACATGGCACAGTGGATAAAGGCGTTAGTTAGATCCAGTGACAGGACCCAAAGAGTGTGAGTTCAATACCTGGTTAAGGCATTGGAGAACTTGGAGAGGGGAATTAACAGGAGATAACTGATAACTGACATCCATCAAACATGGCACGTGGAATTAGAACAGTCTACCCCAGTGAGCGAAATAAAGGGTTCAGTTCGACATTCCAACCACCTGAAGAAGGCCGGAGCGTACAACGGCTGAAACGTTGTAATAAATATGACGACAAAGATGAGGACAATAGTCCGAATATTGTAAATAGTCTAGATAAAACTTATTCCGTGTTGTAATACTTTTCCATATTTATTTAAGTTATTTAAATCATTCCGAGAGAGAATAATATTCAAAAGCAGCAAATGACGATTCGCTTCTTTGAAGAAGTTGTACTGCCTAATTTAATAAAAGAATTAAAACTGCCTGACTTTTTCACTCCAGGCAAGACGATAATGCCACTATGACACGGTGGGTTGCACGGAATGAAAGAGAATGAGAAGACTTTAGTGAGGAAAGGGACAGTAAATGAACAGGATTCAGGAAGACAAAATATATTGACGTTGTATTTAAATATTTGAAGATTGTAGGCAACAGGAAAGCAAGAAATTGGAAGGAATTTCCACAAGTGAGAAAAGAAATTATCGAGACCTACTTGCCAATCTAGTAGCAAACTTAGATTAATGCAGTCAAGTCACTAGGGAGAACACTTGATCAGAACAATTGCCATGAAAATAAGGGAATCCATGACACGACAATGAGAAAGTGACTGAAGTCAAAATGACAGGTCACGATCGATTCCATTACAGTCCCTTCTTTAAATTTGTCAAGAATCTCAAGATATATGGTAGGAGCACCAGATCAGATTCTTCTGTGTTCCTGGAGAATCCATATTTAGGATTTCAGATTCGCGCGGGTCGGATCTATGTCGTAGCGAGGACATATACCGCAAACAGGAAATGGTGAGTCTTGAGTTTATCCCAAACATGAGGACTGCAAGCTGAAGATAGTTTCTTTCTATATCTGGAGAAGATTTATTTCTTAGAAAAACCATAGGCTTGTAAAATGCACCACGTACTGGAAGAGACAGATTTAACCTCAGCCCGGACTAAAAGAACGACTGCTTGGTTTAACACTTGAAAGCGGACTACAACTTTCGTCACTATACAGTGAATTTAGTAAGAAGCCATCACGTTTATTCACCTCGACTGAAGACAAATAATTGCCTTTTGTATGTCTACAATACCAAATATTTGTTACTTGGTTAAAAGCTTTTCAACTAAATAGAATCCGTACACAAAAATATTCTAGTGTGTCATATGATTGGGGAAACCTTGTCATCTATTAATTTCACTGTGTAACATTTTGTGTGTTACCTGGACAAATGTTGTGCTACACAAAATTTGAGCACACTGATTTTAAATAAATCAACTATGCTGATTCGGCATAGGCACGGTGGAGTAATGCACAGCGGGTCGGATTTCGAGTTCGAATTCCAGTCGAATCCATTACGTTCACTTATGTGCTAATACCCTTGGAAAAGGTATGAATCCTCTTCTTCTCCCTAGCTACGGGTAAATAGCAAGACAGACCCGGTTCTATAGCCTTGGGTGGAAAATGGTCTACTGCAGAAAGAAATGGCAACCTACGGCGAGAAAAAAAAATCTGCCTAGTCAGTCATGGCACATAACTGATACTGATTATGAATCTATACTAACATAAGCTTTTTGAGACAGGCGCATAGCATATTCATATAGTAAATTTATTCAATAAAATTGCCATTGGCTTCAAACATGGCCTCCAGACAACTTCGGAATCTCTTGCAACTCTTCTGGATGGTCTCCTAGTTTAAGTTGTTGAATGCTGCCATAAGCCTTGCCTTCGGTACATCTTTGATGTTATAAGGAGATTTTTAGTCTCCAACTCAACTGTGCATCACATGTAATAACCGTAAGTGTTGCAGTCTGCTGAGTTAGGTGGCCAGATGTAAGGGGTGATGTCGCCGCCAGAAATTGACAGCCATCACTGGTTTCTTCTGCTCGTGTTTTCATGATTCAGAGTCCTATTTCCAGACATAGGATTTCCAGCAGCCACCTTCTTAATCCAGGGCAGCATTACCTCCTCAAGGCACTTGATGTAAGCATCCATATTGAGTTTGAGGCAGTCACCAACAAATTCGGGAATTTTTTCTTACGAGAACGATCAGAGTTGTCCGAGCTGCTATACCTTCGTAATCATTATTAGACTCATCCAACTCTTTCCGAATCTTCTGCACTGTCCTCAGATTCATACCCAAACACTCTGAAATGTTCGTATTATAGCTTACCAAGCAATACAGGATGCCATTTCTAAATTTCTGGGGGAGTGAATTGCGTCATGGTGCTCTTTTTCTTTCAGACGGTGCCCAACTGACCCTACAATGCAATCAACAAAATCATAGACAAACAAGATGCATGCGTGAAAATAAAAATATAAAATGACGACAATTTAACCATCGCACCCTGTAGCTGGTTCACATATTTTTTATAATTTAATAAATTTTTATAAATTTATGAATAAAGAAAAATATTTTCGTATTTATTTCTACATTGTTAAATGATAAACATGGTCTTGTATTTTGGTTGGCATTTTTAGAATCTTGTAAATATAAAATTATTCTTGTAAATAGACTAAATAGTGTTTAATATTTTTGTTGTAAATTCTCAAAAACAAAGAAAATGTATAAATTTGCTTACATTTTTGGGAGTTTATTGAAATTCCAATCATCGCTTCTTAAAATAATTAACTTTACTGAGAGAGTGAAGGTAGTTAAAATAATAACAATGTCAAGGGAAAAATTTCCCGTTTGGGCACTTTTTTTGTGTGTGTTTTTTGTTTGTTTTGTTTTGTTTTTTTTTTTTGTTGTTTTTTTTGGGGGGGGGCTTTTTGGGGGTTAAACAATATTAAAATATAATTAATATATTTGCCATGAACATATTGACAAGCACATCTTTCTGGTGTCTTATGGCAATTCTGACTACAGATTCGTAATCATTCTGTTTAGACAAGTAAATCATTTGTAGCAGACAAAAACTGTCTATTTCCCCCAGAATTATAAGATATTTGAACAATGTATGAATAAAAGCATCTTTCCAAAGTGGATTTTTAAGACACACAGAAATTTATATTACCGAAAATCAGACACTTTCCAAGCCATTTTTCATAAGCATCAAGATAATTTAAAATATTTTATAACTTTCTTAAACAAATATACATTACAAAAATGATAAATGAAAAACAAAAAAAAAGAAATTTGATGGTCTGAAATAATTTTTTCCAATTGGCCGATTTCCTAGAAGCACTTCGGTTTTTATTGAACATAAAAAAAATTATCCAACGACTGCAATAAAAAATTTTCTGATTGATTGAATTTGCTTTATAGCCACTGAAAGTAATATTCAAAAGATTCTTCGTCCTGGAAGCATATTTGCTGGATGCTGGTATGATGCACTTCAATTAAAGGCATAAAAATTTACCAAGGCTGCCTACAACGAAACATAACAAATAAAATTTGTAAATTTGATAGAAAATATGAACATTTTTCTTCACAAGGTATTAAGTTTTTCTAAGATCCATATTGTTGCGTAATGATTCACTTCCTAAGTATTTACAAATTTTGGAAATTTTCTAATGCGATGGAACCAAACTGTCCAATTTTGAATTAAATATACAATTAACGTAACTAACGTCAATCTTACTTTAAGGATGAATGCGATCGTTATTACTGATGTGATCTGTTTATTATATATGTGTACACACGTATGGTTGAATACAGAATTTTAACTTTAAAAGAATAATTTTTGTACTTTGATATTTCAGGGTAAAAGGAATTAGAAACTTGAGAGTCGTTGATGCTTCCTCTATGCATGACGTCACATCGGGAAAGACAAACGCGCCAACAATTATGATAGCTGAGAAGGCAGCCGACATGATACTTGGTCGGGAACCACTGAAACCAATCCGTATTGATCCCAGCACTCATTCAAATTCGATCTAGCTGAAAAGAATGAAGACTGATTTCTTCACACGAGTTCAACAATATGTCAAAATACAAAGCATAATTTCAGACTAAAGGAATATAAATAATTACCTCCGTTTAAAATTGACAAAGGCATAAATATTACAAATTGTAAGCATAATTGTGGATAATTCTCAATCGGATTTATCGACTTTAATGTTTGAAACATGACTTTTTACTGAAGACATAATTATGTATGAAAATCTGTTTTTTTTTTCGAATCGTACACAAATTTGCAAATAGTACTCACTTTCTCGTATTTATATATGCACTTACATAAGTTCTCTCTCTCTCCATATATATATATATATATATATATATATATATATATATATATATATATATATAATTTCTCTAGTGAATGCCCTGTTAAATATAAAATAGGTGTTACTAAAAATTTCCTCAAGAGAGCACACGAGAATTCATCCACTCGCACGCTTTTCTTTAAAGAATTAAACAACGTAAAACGAACGTTTATTAATAACTGATTTCCTAATCAATTGTTGGATTTCCATATTAGGCGTTTTTTTTGTCTAAGGTAGCTAATAGCAACGACGAGAATATAAACATAAACAATAACATTAATATTTTTTTATAAAAATCAAATGAACGAAAATTATGAACAAGACGAAAATAGAATTAAGAACATTATAAAAACAATGCACAACACCAGTTGACAATAGCAAAAAAATTAGATTATTTATTACAAAAAATTTAAAACCTCTAACCTTATAGTTAAAAATAATAATTCACCACTTAGAACAAAATTAAATAGGACAAATATTATTTACGAATTTAAATGTTCATTAAGGAATTGTATTCCTGATCAATCAAAATTCGTAAATAATTATATAGGCCACACTACAACATGTTTGACACGCAGACTCACTCTACACCTTTCTAACCATAGCTCAATTAGATCTCATTTAAATATTCATGGAAACCTACCGGGTCCTATTTGTAACATACTTGTTGACAAAAAAATATAATAGCCTCATCTACATATAAAAAAAAGGCTAAAAATAATGGAAGCCTTATTAATAAAAAATAAAATAAAATAAAAAGAACACTCAATAATATCAACTATGAACATGGAAACAATATCTTGACTGTGTATTGAAAATGAAAACATTATATAAATACATACATACAACAATCTATTCCTTGTTAACAGTTAATATATTTCAACCTTGAAAATGGCTAAATGTATAGCCGAAAGCGCTCAGATATAAAGAATATTCGGACAGTTTTTATATAATTTATCAACTGAAAAAAAAAATTATTAGATCACATGAGAAATTGTATAAAAAAACTAAATCAAAGCACCTTGTCTGTCGTATTCAATGAAACGCGCATGAAAGAAGGATTGCTGCCTAAATACATGAATTATATATATATATATATATATATATATATATATGAAACATTTCACTTAATTCACGTAATGAAAATAAAAATAGCAAATCATTCATGCAAAATGGTGAGAAAATTGCAACATTTTCTATTTTATTTTTCTTATTTTTGTTATTATCAAAAAATTACATAAAACTTGAAATTAAATTTAATAAATAACTTGATTATTTTTAATACATAAATATCCATATTTTGATTGGTTGATCTGGTTCAGGAGTCAAACTAAATAACATTCTTTTCTCGTGCTATTCCAAAATTTAATGCAATTCATACTGTTGCCGATTTGAATTTAATTACCAGTTTTAATAGGTTTTGTTCATTTAGATGATACACAGTAAATCAATTAACATGAAATTATAGTTTTCAACATATTGATATAAACAAGGGAAATAACTTACTGTAAATAAAATAAAGTTACTTCCCTTACTTGAAGAAAGGGATGACGTTATAAGATGCTAAAATTGATTTTGAATGTTTTGAAATTTTGCTTTAATTTTTTTTATTGCTTTTGTACTTACAACATTAAAATCATTTTACATTCTACAAGCATTAAGCAAGAAGCCTAGATTGTAAATAAAGAATATTCTTGCACGATAAATTTATATTCTTTATCCTTAGAAAAGAATGTGTACATGGCATCAAGGTTAGTAATGCAGAAAAGAGTCAGTAAGCAGAGTTCAAATCCCATCCAAGACTGATGCATTCACTTTGCACAGCTCAGTAAAATAGCAGAGTAATCTGTGCTTTTTGTACTCAAACAGAAACCTACTTCCCAAGAACAGTTCTGGCAAATCAGATATTAAAGAAAATGAGTCTGTGGAAGTCTGTGATATCCTACATTCCAAAGAAACATGGCCTTTATTTTTTTAATCTTAGGTAATATTTCAGACAGACAGGCTTCTAGCTACATTGGCTACAAAAATTAGACATTATTAAAATTTAGTCATATTCTTCATTATCTAATTTAGTGTTTACATCCAAAACACAGGTTGAGTATCTTTTATCCAAAATTCAAAAATCTGATTACCTCCAAATTCCAAAAGTTTTTCAGGTGCTTGCCACAAATGGATAATTTCAGAAAGCACTGGGAAATTTCCTAAGTGATGTGCAGCTGTTGTGACCTCATCTTCCCTGAGTGGGTTGGGGTTCCTCAACCCAGCTACATAGCCTACATTGGTGCCAGATTTTTGTTAGTGATCGTCACAACATTAGTTTCAATCATGGATTATTTACCAGGTGTTTCACGCTAAGTAAAGATATTCAAAATGGCAAAACTAGCATTATTACCTGTATCTGTATATACACAAGATTTATTAAATTTTATATAAAACTACTTTGAGGCTATATGTTATTTATATAAAACTAGCTTCAGGTACATTAAAATTAAAGAAAGAAAAATTCTGATCTTTCAAAATACAGCTGCAATTCCTTAAATTGAAGTACATCACACCAGCATCCAGTGAAGATGCTTCCAGGATGAAAAATCTTTTCAATATTACACTCAGTGGCTATAAAGCAAATTCAATCAATCAGGAGTTTTTTACTGCAGACATTAGATAATGTTTTTATGTTAAATAAAAACTGAAACACTTCTAGGAAATTGGCTATAAGCTGTGTTATGAAATGTAAAGAGATATCATGTTTATGCTTGCGTTCCATTCCCAAGTCTGCCCCATTTTATAGATGCTATATATAAATTAATTAGCCTGTATTCCAAAATCAAAAAAAAAAAAATCTGAAAACCAAAGATTTCCGGCCCCAAGAATTTCTGATAAAGGATTCTCTACCTGTAGTACTAAACAGGGTGATCACAAAAGAAAGTGGGGTAAGTCTAATTCAGATGTTATGAATGGTGAATGGTGTGAAATCAGGTATTAACTTTTAAAGATTCCTGATTCTATATTTTCTATCTGATCCTCTCATAAACTGTTTTTTTTTTTAGATTTATCTGACTGTAAGAAAGATGTTTTTTTTATATAAATTATTTTTCTTTAATTTCTGGAATGAGACCTATAGACTGAAAGTTTTTAGAAGCTAATATTTTGGGAAAAAAAAATATAATAAAGGTTTTCTGATTTATTTTGAAAATTAATGGCAGTATTGATTTTTAGACAAATGATACAGTTCAGCTCCACAGCAATACTCATAGTTTGAGGTGCAGAAGACAAATTTAGTTTTCTATTTAGTTCACCTTTTCAGTAAAAAAAAAGATGGTGCTGAATCCTTTCCAGCACCTCCTACACTGTCATATAGGAGTAGTGAATGGCTAAGTTTATGTTGCCAAAATTTAATTCATAAACATTGTCATTATTAATTTTTAATCATTATTCATTTTTAATTTAAATATGATTAAAAAAATATAAGAAAAAAAATAGTCTTCATTTAAAAAATCCAGGCAACTTTAAACAATTGATTTACTTATTCAGAATGCAAATAAAAAATTGGTAATTCTCATGACTAGAGATCCTGTAACAGATTTGAATTCATAAATTAGCCATCAAAAACCCCCAACATCAAATCTATAATATTGAGTTTTCAAGGATCATTAATTTGTGTCTAATATTGTAATACAGGTTGAAAATCATAAGAGATCTATAAATGATTTAATTTGCTATTACATTATACACAATATTGAGTAATATTTTCTTTTAATTAATATTAAAAGAAATATATTACTCAATATTGTATATATAACATCTAAAGAACAGAATTCAAATTCATCCATCAAGTATGAATATAAATAGACTGCCAAATAAATTGTCATATCAATTTCTGTAATGAGCAGTATTTGATTCCATGAGTATAAAGAGAATTTCTTCTATGTATATTCAACATAATGAAATATATTAAATGATATTATAGTTTGTTTTATACATACATTAATAAAAGCTATACCACACATATAGAAAGTTTACATTGTGACTACATGGAAAGAAGATGCATTTCATGACCAATATATTTTTCCAATCATTTTCATATAAAAAAAAAACTTCATCTATCAGTTTGTATAATTTATAGCAATAAAAATATTCTGTTTAAAATGTATTATTGTTTTCAAATAATTATAAGAATTGCATGTAAACATGTGAATGAATTGCATATTCTTGAAGAAACAAAGAAAATTAGTAAAATTAGATAATACATTTATTTTTTAACAAAGCTCCATAGAATCTTTAGTAAAGGACAACAGAAATTAAAACCTTAAGATAAATTCTAATCAAGATGTTACATCTTTCACTTCAACTATTATTTGTCAAGGGTTGGCAATCTACGGCCCATGGGCCGGATTCAGTCTGCGAAGGCATTTTGACCGGCCCGATTACCAATGACTCTATTTTTAACATGAGAGATGACCTTCAAATGAAATTTGTTATATGTCATTTCCCATAGAATGTCTACACATCTCAGTGCACTAAAAATATTAGACTATTTGCCAGTTATCTTTTATGAGACTTATTTTACCAAGTTGCGTTTAATGTCAAATAATGGATACATATTTGTTATGACCCTTGGCTACATTAAAAGATAACAGAAGCAAAAGGAATGATAAAGTGAAAGAGGCCAGGGAGGGACTGACATGCGAGGTAGCAGAAATCTAAAGACAGTTAAACATACACGCATTATACATACATGCCTCATGAATGTGTGGATGATACCGCATGTGTACGTATGTAAGTGTATATGTTTGCAACTATTTGTACTTGTATGTATGGGTATATGTGCTTCGTTTTTGTTTGATGTGTGCGTGTGGTTTGTTTGTGGAACAATTTTCAATAACAGTTTCAAACCTACACGTCATAATTTCATCCATTTCACTTCAGTTGATTTTTTCACTTTGAAGTATTTTGACGTTCCTTGAGGAAAAGTAATTTTTGTTAGGTGTTTTTTAATTTTAGATTTTCTTTAGTTTTTCTGATTTCTCAATGTTTATTTTCATTATGGTTTTAAATATTTAGGTTGACAGGGGTCTGCATATGTAATTTTCCTTAATTTTTCATTAATGACCTTTGTCCGGCCCGCAACCCGTCATTATAACATGATCCGGCCAGCGGGGTCGAATGAGTTGACGACCCCTGATTTATGTCTTCTACTGAATTTCTGCAATAAGGAATTATCATTATTACACAATCTGAACTGCTCTCCTCATTTTGGGTGTTGCTCACAATGTTTCAAACATTGTATGCTCTGTGCTTCTGATGCCTATCATATTCAGTAATATTCTCAGTATTTCATGTTAAACCCTTTCTTCAATACACGAGGGTAGACTGTTTTCATTTCAATATTTCTTGTGATACCATTCCATTGACTCAAGGAATTGAATGCATAACCATCAGGGAAAAATTTAATACTTAACTAATATTTATATTCATTAAACCCATTTATCCCATGGAACAATAATGTGGTTATGTAATTCTATTCAAAGCAACAAATGGTCAAACTATGACTATCACATAATTTGTTCAGAATTTACACAATTATAGATTTTTATCAGACAAATGAAATGACACCAGTTTCATATTTCTACTTCAAATAGTTCTGGAGATATTGGCAAAAAATGTGAATTTTTGGATGTAATGACAAAGTTTAAAAATCAACATCTCTCCGGTTTTTATACTTAGAAAGATAAATTATAAACTATTTTAACATACTCAAGTTGATGTAAAGTTTATTCTGTCAATTTTTTGCCTCAAAATTAATCTTTGACATTTTGCAGCTCATTTGACCTATCAACTAATTTTTTTTTCAAAGTTTGACAAATGACTGGTTTGATCTGTGAGAAATTCCATGGTGGAGAACAAATTGGAACTTGAACTACAAAGATGTAAAGACCTTGATTTGATGAAAATGGAAGGAAAATTTTCAAGATAACTTCTTTTAACTGATTAAGTTAAATAAATGGTAAATTAAATTATAATAAATAATAATAAACAAATAATAATAGCACTAATATGTATAAGAATATCAATTCATTGAAAATACCATGTTTAGTAATTCCCTTTCAATATCTGCAAATTTTTTAGTTTCTGTGGCTAGTCTGTTAAATCAATATCAGAAGAATCAGATGATGCAGTTTTAGATTATTTATTTATTTCAACAATTGCAACAATTTTTTAACAAAATATGAATTGTCTGAATGTTTCCAAAACTTATTTTAATATTTTTCTTAGTGCTTTTTTTTTAATTATTCTCTTTTTCCTTGATTTTCAAAAGTTCATAGCTGAGCTGGCAGGAAATTTTGCTGATGCATCCAATATCCAATGCATAAAAGACCCAATAAAAAATCAAAGCAATGATAAAGCTTATGATTTCTTTTACATAACATTACACAACAAATCAATAATGTTTTGAAGAAGATTCATTTTGGCTTCTGCATTCAGATCCCTCCCCCACTACAATTACAAAGATCAAGAGGATGATGATGATGAACAACAACAAAATCTGTTAGAAGAAAACAATCATACATTGGAAGTGAATTCCTAAATTCAAAATTTATGTACACAAATTTTTCTCAATAATATTTTTACATTCCTCAAGGAACAAAACACCTTGGCATAAGAGGTTTTCTTCTTGTCATTTCTTTATTATCTCTCTCTCTCTCTCTCTCTTTATCTCTCTCTCTCTCTCTTATATATATATATAATAATAATAATAATAATGGACTCTCCCGTCGGTTTCGACATATGAGGATCTGACAGCTTATTGATTCAGTTATGAAAGTTTAGGCGATAATCTTAAGTGGCATTTAAGACCCGCTAGTGATTTACAAAGGCGGCCACATATGGAGCAAGTGTGAGGATTTTGAGATGAAATCAGTTAGATTGGCTGACCTTTTAGATCTTGCTCTTGCTTCTTGAAGATGATTCAGGCAAGCAGATTGAAAATTGCTGAGTCCACTAAAACACGTTGATCTCCATTCTACCCGCTCCAAGGCTAAGTGCTCAAGGGTGTTATGTGGTATATTGACTGCTGACAAGTTGCTTTTCAGCTTGTCTTTGTATCTTAGCCATGAGCGTTCTACATTCTTGTAGCCCTGATCTAACTGGCTGTATGTTAGGATCTAAAAAATATATATATATATATATATATATATATATATATATATATATATATATATATATAGAGAGAGAGAGAGAGAGAGAGAGATATAGATATAGATATATACCAAAAAGTTATATACCAAGCAATCATTTTCTGCCAAAGAAAATGCAAACAATAAAAAAGTATATATATATTGGAATTTATGCTGGTATTTAGAAGCAGAGATTCTACTGTCACAGGCTTTCTTTTCCTAACCCTTATTTAAATCACCAAATAGCTCTTTCCAAACATTTCTGGGAATTAAAGGATAGAAATTTCACCCCACAGATAGAACGGAAGATTATAGGTAAATCCCAAACCCCTAGCAGCTTCAGAAATAAATGTAATTTGTGACTGGAAGAAAAAATTAAAATAGTTAAATAAATATAAAAATACAAACCAGCTATTGAACCAAAGAAACAAAATCATATTTAAATGTCACAATAAAAACAGATTTAAATTATCTTAAAAATAGAATTATTTTGTATTTATTTTGCTAGCTAATATTTATTTGCAATCATAGAATTTTACTTTATATTTCTTTCTGTCATAATTATTTTGCATATGCGAATTTATAATTATGCCTTTTTATATATGTATATGTATATTTGTATACTGGCATGTAATTATGGGTGTATTTTAAGACATTTTTAGGTTTATACATTCTTTTTATAGATACAAATATTTAAGTAAATGCTCTGTTTATAATAAACAGTATTAAACAACATTTACCGGCCTGAATGTCCAAGAAATTATCATAGAAAATATTCGTCCTCCGACAGGAATCAAACCTGTATCCTATACGGAACCATCATAGGATACAGGATTTGGAGAATGAATATTTTCTATGAAATTTTCTTGGACATTCAGGCTGGTAAATGTTGTTTAATACTGTTTATTAAAAACAGAGCATTTGCTTAAATATTAGTATCTATAAAAAGAATGTATAAACATAAAAATGTCTTAAAATAATTGTCGGACTTTGTCCATTTCATAATGGGTGTATATGTATATGTTTATGCATGCAAATGTATATATATATATATATATATATATATATATATATGTACATGTGTGTGTGTGTGTGTGTGTATATGTGTTTGTGTGTGTGAATGTATGCTGATACGTGTATATGTATTGTTTACGTATATACGTGATTATGTATATAAATATATAAATGTGTCTGTTCTGTGCATGTAAGTCTATATGTATTTTATGTATATATATATATATATATATATATATATATATATATATATATATACACACACACATACATATATAGGTGTGTATGTAAAAAAATAAAATGTTGTGCATACACACATTATACACATGTGCATACACATACATACACAAATATATAGATATACATATACACACATACAGACACACATATACCCTCATATATATATATATATATATATACACATATGCACAAATACATGTAAATACATACATGCATTCATACATCTGTACATACTAGTCATATACAAATTTAACATATAAACACACATCCATACACATCCAGATATATATATATATATATATATATATATATATATATATATATATATATATATATACACATACCCATACATACACTTATATACACACCCACAGATGCGGATATATATATAAACGCACACACACATATATATATATATATATATGCATAACACACATACATATACACTTACATGCACAGAAACACATACATATATATATATATATATATATATATATATATATATATATATATATACCCAAATACAAGGTTGGTATAGATGGAATAAAATCAACACCATCCTTTGAAAAGACACAAGTGTTGAAACAAAATTTGATATATTCATAGTGATGTTATAACATACTTATGTTATAATTTTTAAATAAATATATATATTTATATATATATATGATAATGATGATGATAATTTTTTAGATTAGATATTGATGATGATGATATAAATTTGATTTATTTTTTCAATGTTTTTCACTGGCTGTAATTTTTTATTTCCTCTACCATCCCTGCTCGTTGGATTGACACCTTTTTGTTTTGTTTTTCTTCTCCCCAACTTCCCCATATCTCTTCAAAGATCTTCTTAAGTCAAATCTTTTATTCATTTCCACTCGTAATTTTTAATAAATTGTCTGGATGATTTAAACCATTTTAGAACTCTGGTCTGAAGAGGCAGTTGTCTGTCTGAAATAAATTATTACCAAACTCTTTAATGATGTATTGAGTTTCCTTCGATATATACATATGGACTCTCCCATCAAGTTTGATGTATGAGGTTCTGACAACCATGAACTAATTATCTGCATGCCTATGATGGGCATGACTTTTGAGACTAGCTCGAGAATTGCACAAAAGGCCACAAACAGTACAGGAGAATGTACTGTATCCAAGTACGGCAGAAACACAGTTTACTGTCTTATTTTGCTTTCATGTTTCACATAGTCGACCGATGCTTGATGGTGTATTATTCCTGAATGGCAGCAAGAACGATACTCTGATCTCTTCATAGCTAACTCTTCAAAGTTCTTGAATGGAATATTGACACAAGAAAGGTTGTGTTTCAGTTTATCTTTATACCTGAGCCAAGGCGTACCAATATTTCTATGACTACTATGAGAGTGAGAGAGTGAAAGAGAGATTTAAGGCCTAAATTATTCATACCAGTGCAACATTGATTAGTTAATATTTTCATTAAATGGCAGCTTTCTTCCTGATCCAAATTGACTGATAAAGTAAACAGGAAAAATACGAGGAATGTAGAGAAAAGGCTGATTTTTTTTTTCACAGAATTATTAGTTGCAAATTGATCATAATTATTTATAGCCATGTTATAGAAAAGAAATAAATGAAAGGATCTGTGTTCTTATCTTTATACTAGTTCCTCTTGTCAAATGCTAAGATTAAAAAATCTCATAAGGAATTCAATTTAAAGATTGTGACTATCCGCAATGAGGAGAAACAGTTACAAAACCAAATTCAAGAATTCAAGTGAAAAACCTCAAAAGACAAGAAAAAATGGTATTACCTTGTGTGGCAAGTAAATACTTCAGAGGAATCAAGAACAATCTAAGCATCACCATCAAAGATTTTTGGATCATCCAAATGACTCTAGTATTGAAGTATCTCAACAGAAATACCAGAGAACATTGCATACAGCTGGCCTCCATGGAAGGTAACCAAGGAAGAGTCTAATGCTCCAAGCAAGGTACATAAAAAAGTTTCTATTTTTTCCTAAATATTATCTTGAAAAGAATTCAAACTTTTGTTTATCTTTATTTCAATCAGATAAATGACTTTCTTGAGCACAGGGATGAAACTTAAGCTTAAAACCAGTAAAGCTTTCAACCCAAAGAACACTTTCCCTGCAGACCTTCATGAGTTAATGTTTTTTGCCAATTTGAAGTGGAAAGAATATATTGAATCAATTGATACGCTTGCTACTAGGAAAGTTAGACAATTGTAAGAGAATCGGATCAGTCCGATAAAAGAGCCCGTTGGTGGTATGTGGTGCTGTAAGCACCATGAGTTGTGTCCCCTTCCACAATGAGCTGTTGAGAGAAGACCCTCTACTTAGAATAGGTGGCACTATTTGCATATGAATGATACTGGGCAGGTATTAGCCAATAGTCAGTGTGGGTCTGGGACTGGGAGAGCTATATAACACCAGGAGTTGTGTCCCCTTCCACAATGAGCTGTTGAGAGAAGACCCTCTACTTAGAATAGGTGGCACTATTTGCATATGAATGATACTGGGCAGATATTAGCCAATAGTCAGTGTGGGGTCTGGGACTGGGAGAGCTATATAACACCAGGAGTTGTGTCCCTTCCACAATGAGCTGTTGAGAGAAGAAGACCTCTACTTAGAATAGGTGGCACTATTTGCATATGAATGATACTGGGCAGATATTAGCCAATAGTCAGTGTGGGGTCTGGAACTGGGAGAGCTATATAACACCAGTGTTTTTCTCAGCCGGGAGGAGCACTCATAACATACAAACATGCAAAAACCAGACAAGACGAACACAACAATTTTTCTCAACAGAATCTATCTTCCACATTTATAAGTCTACCATTCATTGAATATTGCTGTCACATCTGGTCTTGTGCTTCTGCTATGTATTTAGAGATTCTTGATAAAATCCAGAGAAGAAACAGTAATCTTATAGGTCCTGACCTGGCATCTTGGCTTCACTTACTTCATACTGCTGAAATGTAGCTTCTATGTTTTCATGGTAACTGTCTGCATGAGCTTTTCTCTTTGGTATTTAAACTTTTACAAATGTAAGCACAAAACTAGATAGACAGCTTGGTTTCATCATTTAACAGTTAAAAATGTAAGCATAAATTCTATGCTAACAATTTCTTCTCTTGTACTTCTTACTTGTGGGAGTCTCTTTCAGATTCTGGCTTTCTAGTCAACTTTGATCTTCAAAAATTTAAATACAAGTCAATCGTTATCTTCTGCCTTCTTTACTCCTGTTGTTTTATTGTTATCTCTTCTTAATAATGTTTTCCCTTTTCTCATATTTTTTCACACTCTGTAACCAATTGCATTTTAAGAGGTTTATTTCCTTGCTAAGGTGAAATGATTAAAAAAAAAAACAAAGAAACAACACTGTCCCACCATCTGTCAAGCTTCTTGAGTACAGGGATATGACTTTTCTTTAGAGAAAATTGTACATATTCAGGGGAAAAGTTGTTATTCAAGGCAACTTAAGAGATTTTCAGAGTAAATTTCTTCTACACCAAGTAAAATTTCCTCCTGTTTGCTTTTGGCTCTGAATATGCTTTATATAAAGATTTTTGGACAAAGCAAAACAATATTTATCTGGCCAAGCTTGTATTGGTTGAAAGTATTGTGCGAGAAGACGGGAAAAAAAAAACAACTTCTTGCGACACAAAAACAACCCTGAAACCTACTTGTGAACCTGAAACGAACACCTTCTCTTCCGAACGAACACTTTACAATAGCAAATAAGCAAAACAGCACCCAAGACTGCTGCCGACAGACGACCGACCGCAACGGCTTTTGTCGCCCAAGACACCAAACGACTCATGCGTCTTCTTCTTGTAGTCCTCAGTCGAGTCCATTATGGTACTCCAAGGTGTGCCCGGAGACAACACACACGCAGTTCGAAGACACTTCCGTGCATGCTCGTTACACACCTCCCTGATCTCGAGATCACACAAATGGAAATGTGGGGCAGGCCGTTTCTGCCTGGTGCTCCGTCTCAGTGGTATGGTCTCAAGCGCTTCCTCAGTGGTGCTCTCTTCAGATGTCTCACTGAGCTCATCAGGCGCGCTACTCTCTGAGGTGTGCTCTTCCTGTAATTTTATATATACCATCGGGGCTTCATCATCAGAAGAAGAAGAACTAACGTGGTTGCTGATGGAATAATCCTTCCTGCACGCTGGACGCACATCTTTTATGTGGTGCAGTATTCCATCAACAGAGATGGATTGTAGGCTATTAATTTTTGTCACCGTACCCTTGTTGAACTGTGTCGTACACTTTCCATGCGGATTTTTCACCCAGACAGTCTCTCCTACCATATAAGGATTGGCAAGTGTGTCATTACGCACCAAAGCTGCGTCGATACCCTTAATGCGGACCCTGTAAGTGTAGGTTGCATTCGCCGGTGTAGTTGAAACTGTTTTATTGTCCTTTGGGGTAATGTTGTGCCAATATACAGCTTCCAAAACTGAACACCATGTTCTCGTCGCGATGCGCTTTATTGTACGATGGAATCTCTCAACTATCCCATTCCCTGATGGTACGTGGGCACAGCGAAATCGTATTTGTACATTCCACATCTTTGCAAACGCGGCAAACCTCTCTCCACAAAATGCTGCACCATTATCCATAAGCAGCTCAATCGGCGACCCTATTTCACAAAACACTACTTCCAACTGCTTGATGATGCTAGCAGAGTCTTCGCGGTGCAAGGGCTTCCAAATGACAAAACGACTGGGGCCGCAGTCTATCAGCGTCAGGTATAGTTGATGTCTGTAAATGGGTTACATCCATCGCAACCCTATGCCAATTTTCCATGACATCAAGCCTGCCCGGTTTCCAACGCACAGGGGCCAGGTCGATTGACTGGCATTCTTTGCATCTCCTAACCACCACTCGCACCTCAGCTTTTGTTACTCTTGGGTCGATCAACTTCACAAAATAGAGTGTTCTCTTCACACCAGTATGTCTGCTGGATTGATGAATGGTTCGTATTTGAGCAACATCTCGCTCTTCAGCCACAGCGCACATAGGATCTCTGGGTTCTGTTATTTTGCGCATTTCATTTAACCATCGCTGCGGTACTCTAGTAAGTTGGTCAGCTCAAATTGTTGCACAACTTGACAAGCTCTACATCAATGTCCAGCTTGTATTCTAAGGCCAACTCTTGGAGTGTGGCAAACCGATGTCTGATTAGCATCTCAGAGGCTGCCTTGGTGCACACTCTAGTCCGTCCGGACAGAGTGTCAGCTACCCAGCGATGCACACATGCTGAGTCTGTCCGTAAATGAATGGTTTTAGCCATCCATTGTAATGCAAGGTTGACACCTCGCAACACAGCATCGAGCTCAGCCAAGTTGATGTGCTTGTCTTCGTGCACCGGTCGAAGCCAGCTTGCGTCTTCTGCCACGGCGCCATTGCTCTCCACAACCACACCGGTGGCTAAGGAGCTTGCATCTACCCACATGGTTACATTTTGCTCACGGATGCACCAGTCACCTTTCACTGAATCATCCTGGGCTAGTCTCTTAAAAATGTCGTCAATCATCTGGGCTAGAAAAGGGTCCTGCACTTCATCATCCCATCCAGTGGTAACATTGTTTGCCCTCCACTTCACAAATGCCGTGGTGACACGTAACCAACCGCATACCGGAAAATGACCAGTCAACTTCTCGCACAGCAAGAAGACAATTCGGTGGGTATGGCCGCGTATGCGTCAACATACTCATTGAGTTCCCAATAGTCCATAACGGGCCAAACCTTCTGTTTGTTTTCCTGCAGAATAGCCATGAGGGGGATTAAACCCTTTGGGGGTCCGAGTTCCTCCTCCGGGTAAGGAAGCAGCCAGCCGTTATCTATCCAAATCTGGAGTTCCCAATCATACTCCTCCCGAATTTGTGCGAGAGCTGGATATTCTGCCAGTCTATTTCTTAACGTACCTGGAGGTTGGTTGCCAGCCCATTTCCAAGATGCGGTCCACCTCCGAGTGGTCTCATCGAATTCTACTGTCGGGCTCGATAATGGTGATAGCAGCAACGACTGCTTCGACACACTGCGGAAACTTCACCTCACCAGCGCCAGTTACAGATATTCCTCCCAACTGTTTGATGGCGTCTAGTCCGAGCAGCAAGTCACATCCAAGCAGGTCTCTGTCCACAACTAGGGCTTCCATAGCAATGGACGGATTTGCACCAACACTAACTTGTACCACTCCAATTCCACAGCAGTCAAGTGCATCTCCGTCTACTGTAACCACGCATGTTGATTTTCTTGTCCATGCTCGACAGCATGACTTGCAGACTAGTGACTGTGTGCATCCTGTATCCACCAAAGCTATATGTGGTATTCCATTGATATGAACTGTCACCAAAAGCAATGCACCATTTACAAGGGTTTTGGGGAGGAGATTGGCGCTGAATTCTCGCCCCCTTGCCCGTTTCCCGGACAACACTGAGCAATGTGCCCTTGCTGATGACATCGATAGCAAGTGATGGTCCATCAGTGCTTGGTACCAGCACATTTAGATGATTCACGACCCAGGAGACAATCGCTCGCCCTATGATTGGGTCCATCACATTTATAGCACCTCGTGTGCACATCTGTTTCCTTCAACTGTGCAGCCACTGCGGCCTGCTCCGTAGAACCAGTGCCCTTCTTCAAAATAGCGCGAGCTCGTGCCAGCACATGTGACAAATCCAGGTCTTCCATCCAAGATGACACTCTTAAAAGCTCCTCTGCATGCTCAGGCAATCCAGCAACAAATGCACACTGCAAACACTTTTCTGATACGCCACCAAACAAAACCGCAAGTCTGCACAGTTCTGCCAAAAAGAACACCTTCTTGCGAACCCGAAACGAACGCCTTCTTGCAAACCTGAAACAAACGCCTTCTCTTCCGAACGAACACTTTACAACAGCAAACGAGCAAAACGGCACCCAAGAATGCTGCCGACGGACAACCGACTGCAACGGCTTTTGTCACCCAAGAAAAGACACCAAACGACTCGTGCATCTTCTTCTTGTAGTCCTCGGTAGAGTCCATTATGGTACTCCAAGGTGTGCCCGGTGACAACACACACACGCAGTTCGAGGATGCTTCCGTGCATGCTCATTACACGTATGTCTAGGAATAACCCAAGAGATCACACAATGTTAAGTTTTTTATAGTTTCATTAATATTTGAATTTTGTATGAGACAAACAAGGTTTAAATAGATTTGTTGACAGAAAATGATTTTTGAAATAGAAAAAGAAAAAATGAAAACAATTGATAGATGCAAATACTGGTCCCTTGAGTCTTAGAAATGAGCTTATTTGCTATTGTATCTCAGTATGAAATTCTAAATTTAAAATGGTAGCAAACTATATTAATTAGAATCAGACACTAGTAGGATCATTTATAACCAAATAGTTTAGGGACACACCACTTATCTTTCATTTTTATTAACAGTTATGCACAAACAAAAGGTGCAAATGAAACACTAATACATAATACAGTAACCAAAATGGTTTATTTTAGAATCACTTCTCTGGAACATTAGTACAATTAAATTTCTTACAGCTTTCAATAGAATTTATCCTAACATTCTACCATTTATATTAGAAATGTTATTTATGTTTGTGAGTTTACCATGTCATGTGTTAGTTTTTACCCTTTGTAAAAAGTTCTTAATGAAATTGATATTTGATAATATGGTCAGCAACCAGATGAATATTGTTTTGCTTTGTACAAAATTCTTTACATAAAGCATATTCAGAGCCAAAGGCAAACAGGAGGAAATTTTACTTAGAGTAGAAAAAATTTGCCCTGAAAATCTCTTAAGTTGCCTTGAATAACAACTTTTCCCCTGAATATGTACAATTCATTTGCTTATGGTCAGAACCAATAAATTGTAAAATGAAACAAAAATGAATAAGCAGTAAGTCATAAAATAAACTTTAATCAAGGAAATTTTCAAATCTGTTTCATGAGCTGATCAAAATGACGGCATTCTTATAATAGATATGATAACTGCACAGCAGTAGAATTCGTTTAATGAACAGAATTAAAATTGCATAAAGATGATTTTTATACCTAGTTCTCCAATCTGAATCATGTTTTGTCAGACTTTTGCCAGTGCACTTGTAACTTGTCGTCGTAACTGTTGAATATGTCCCGCATTAATATAAGTTATTTTGGTTACTAAAGGATGAGAATAATTTTTGTTTGTTTCAATTTCAAATATATTGTTGAGATTCACAATCTTCAGCTGACACTGCTTCACACCCTGAAATGATAAACCAAATTAAAAAAGAAACACTGAAAAATAAGTATGCAACATTTGTTTGTTTAACAGCATATCAACTCCTTATGAGTCCTTTAATGCTGAAATTTAATTTTCTTGGGCACTTTGAAGTAATAAAAATATATGTTATTCTGCTTTCACAATTGAATCCATGGTAGATGATACTCAGCTTTTGTGCATATACATGTTTGTGTAGACATAATTACGAGAGGCGGTGATATGTTGATTTTATGTTGTGCCTGTTGAAGTTATATTTTGGAATACAGTTTGATTTCTTTAAAAAAATTGTAGGATATTATATGGATTAATATCATGAAAGAGATCTTTCATGTTGGTTGTTTGGCTAATTTCATTTAGCGACATATCAACACCTCTATGGGTTATTTAAAGTCAAAATCTAAATATTTTGAACACAATTGCATGACTTCAAATACAGACTAAATGTATTGTTGGTTATTTTGCTATAAGTAAATATTGCTGGTCATTTTACTATAAAAATGTATTTTTATATTTTCATAGTATTTTGCTTTTAATATGGAGACTCAATATTTACCCATAGCTGAGACCCTAACAGGTGCTACCATCCCAGGTCAGGGTGGACCTGGGAACAACAGCAACTAAATCTCCAATCTCCCAATCAGAGGTCATGCTGCCAGGTATAGTTTATTGTCATACCCAGGACAAAGGTATACATTATGTATACTGTACTCAAATAAGTATACAGTATGGTGGAAGGATAGAAGTAAACTTACTAAAGCCTATCACAGCCAATGGACAGCAAATATAAACAAATATAACATTGGTTTGGTTTGGTTTGGTTTCTTTTGTTTTTACGGCATATCAACCTCAATGGGGCATTTAATACCAACAAGATTTCTATTGTTGGTAATATTTTTGTTCAAAAATGTATTGCTGGTAATAATTTTTTACAAAAATGTATTGCTGGTACTAAAACCTATTTTTACACTTTCATGGTTTTTTCACCCCAGTTTAAAGGTTAATTATTTGCCCATAGCTGGGACCCTAATAGGTGCTACGACCCTGGGTCAGAGTAGACCTGGGAACACCAGCAATTAAGAGGTGGTTCCACACTCCTCAAAACCTCCTGATTAGAGGCCTTGCTGACGGATGTAGTTTATCATCTTACGCAGAATGCAGATGTAGTTTATTGTCATACCCAGAACGGTATGACATTGGTCTAAAATTTTGAAAAGAGAACAAAGATATAATATTCTTATTTTTCTGTTATTCTTGGCACTAAAATGTTTTGGTTAGTTCTCCAGTTTTCTTAAAGTAAATTTTTTTCTGTTAATAATCTTATTAAAACGATGTTGTGGCTTTAATAGATTTTAAAATATTTTCATTACCTAGAAATATGTGGCTTTTGCTTGAATACTTGACTAAAAAGTCAGAGAACTTAGGTTTGCATTGATAATAGAAATAAAAAAATAAAAAATAATGTTGTGTTTAAAAATTGTATGGGTTATGCAGACTAATATATTAATAATTTTTGCTTTGAAGGTTATTTTTTCTAGTAGGAAAACTATATGACAGAACAACATTCCATGCATGTGTGATTGGGGATATAAGAGTTAAACCAGCAACCCCTTTTTAAAATTACATTTGAAGAGCAGAGAAATGATAAAACACATGAAATCAAGCATGGTAGATCACATATGAAGGAAATTGGGAGAACACTGTCTTATCTGGAATGATGCTAAAATAACAGATAAAGAATCACAATGGAAAATGCACAACATGGTAAACACATGTGACCTTATCAGAAAATAATATTAGCAGAACAAGTGTTCATATACAATATGGGAAGCAATACACAAGAGAATAATGAAATTAAACAACAATAGCGATATTCACAATAAAAAAATTTTATATATATATTTTTTAATATTCTTTTTATATTGTTCTAAAACATATATATATATATATATATATATATATTTTTGAACAATAAAAAATATTAAAAAATTAAAATTTTCAGACACACAGGGTTGTATATTAATGTTTTTGTTTTATTATTTCAATTAGGTGCCTCGACTAGTTTCAGCCAGCATGGCCATCATCAGGAGAAAAAAATCCCTGCTTGTTAGTAGCAGTGAACCACAGGAGTGAATGACTGTTTCTGAAGAAAGTGAAATTTATCTGTAGTTTTCATTTGTTTCTTATCATTGATTTTGGTCTGTCCTTGTGTTGGTCAAATGGCCGCTTTCAAGTTGTTTTTAAGATAGAGGATGGCAGATTCCTGACTTTAAGAATTCCCTCTTTGGTCATTTTCACAGTTTTATTGGTTGCTGGGAATAGGATGTGTGCGTTAAGTGTATGTTATCTTTTAGTTCTTTAGGAGTGTGTGTATGTGTATATATTAGTATGAGTGTGGGCATAAGTGTGAGACCTCAACACCTCTGCAAGCATGTCTGTCTTGCGTGGGTCTGTCTTGTGTGAGAAATGTGGGTAGGGCTAGATTTATGGGGTTATATATTAATTCTATCTATATTGTTAAATTTGTGGTTAAGCTCGTTTGGACAAAGTGTTTTTCAGGGAAAATATTCACTAATATATATTAGTGAATATACATAATATCCAATGTCAATAACACTACTCAAAGTTTTCCTATCCATTTCCATTATATATATATATATATATATATATATATATATATATATATATATATATATATATATATATATATAATGTTGCTGGCAATTGAATGACAAAATCAAAAGTTTTATTTGATACTTCTTCAAAATAAATGCTTTTACTCATGGAATCACATATATGTATGTGAGGAAGCAAATTATAAGAAATACTGGTTATAGTGATACATCTAAAAACAATAAACATGTCAGGACACTTAACTTTGAATTTTAAATTTCTGGTGTTCAATGTGTCTAGATGCACAGCCAAGTGGGCCACATTATTCCCCTTAGTTTTGACCATATTGCCTGAATTTTTAAGATATATGGTGCTGATTGTTCCAAGGAGTGATGTTCAAATTTTGTTATGGTTTTTGCAAATCTGTGGGGAGTGCTACCAATTCCTGATGTGATAGATTGCATTGGAATGTATAGAGAAACTAAATGAGAAGTGAAAAGTGGTTTGACCAAAACAGACTTGGTGCAGAAGTGTTGATGCAGAGGTGAAGGCAGCCAGCATGACATGGGTTGAGCTAAAAAGGATTGCCTGGAACCGCATCTGTTGGAGAGGTGTTGTTGCAGCCCTATGTTCCCCAAGGAATCAAGATGCATAATAGAATGGTACAGACATGTCTGATAAAACAAAAACGATTTAAACTCAAAAATTTTAAAATTTAAAATTTAGTATTTCCATATCTTCAGCATTTCCCCTTGGTACATAATTATAACCCATGATCGCATTTATATCTCTCCCTACCCTTCCAACACATATAATTCTATCAATAATAACATTAGTTTAGAGTCTTTCTAAATGACGAAATTTGTTATACAGAATTTTTCCACTTTGTCATTCAATTGCTTCACATTGTTATGATATATATAAATTTATATTCTCTTGTGTGTGTGTATATATATACATATATAGGAGACATGGTGGTGTAATATATAGCAGCTCGAAATGGGGAATCGGAGAGCTGAGTTTGAATTCCAGCAGTAGAATCCATTAGATTCAATTACATGCTAATACCCTTGGGAAAGATATGAATCCTCTTCTTCTCCCTTCAGCTATAGATAAATAGCAGGACAGACTGGGTTCTATAGCCTTGAATGGTAACTGGTCTAGGAGAAGGACAACTCTGAATTCAAAACCTGCAGACAGTTATTTGCACCAGGTCTCTGTTTAAGGTTCTTCAAAACACGCAGTTGGTTCTGCACAAAGCCTTCACCACTATAATCAAATAATTTGTGTGGGTGGTCTGGCTGTCAGTTTCTAGGAACTGAGATGCTTGACACTCATACATTGAAATTGATTTTAAAAAATAAAAATTTATAAATGCTATATTTAAAAAAAAATTAAATGAAATGCACAACGTAAGGTAGAAGGTGAGGAAAAGGAGAAGGAGGAGGGGAAAAAACAAGTGTATTGGAAATATATATACATACTTTTTATCCCACTTCAAAAGAACCCAAAAGGAACTTTTTAGTATGAATATAACAGGACATAATTTCTGATAATTTCTCTTCTTGACAAAGATTGTAAATTGTTGTAAGGATTAACTTTTTATATATATATATATATATATATATATATATATATATATATATATATGTGTGTGTGTGTGTGTGTGTGTGTGTGTGTATGTGTATATATATTTATGTAAAAAAATCTGTGGGTAAGTAATCCAAGCAGATCCTATTAATATAAAATATTAAAACTGATCCACAAAAGAGAGCTCAATATAAGTTTTATTATAGAGCATATAAGTGAATTACAATTAATGAGATCCAAATGAATTATCTCATATAAGTGATCATTTCGTCCATGGGAAATTAGGTTTCCCCTGACTTATCAATGCAAATACATTTACTAAATTTACTCTTTCTCTCTCTCTCTCTCTCTCTATATATATATATATATATATATATATATATACACAGAGAGAGAGAGAGTGAGAATACCTAAAAAGCCAGAACGTATCCACCCACGATTTATTTACAAATTGTATCATCTGGGTTTTTTTTTTTTAGTTATAGTATAAGTATAAAAATATATATATATATATATATATATATATATATAAAAAAGAGGATTCTGGGCCAAGAATCCTTTCCCCACCAAAATTTAATGTTCAGTCATTTGCTCAGATTTAGGGAGGGGGTTAAACTAGGAATTTTACAGCTCTCCCTTGTATATAATGGTGCTGAAGGCTCTCAGTTAAATGTTTTAGCTTTTTCAATGTTGCACAAACTCTACACACCAATTCTCTCTTCTCTGCTTTTGCACTTATAAAATCATTATTTCCAATAAATTCCAATGCTTCATGCTAAGAAAAATGTACAAAATCATGGGTATTGTTAAACACTAATCATCAGCGTGCAGACCAAAGGAAAACCAACTGGACCAATTTTGAAAGCAAAAAGATGAAAGTAAATAAAATATTATTCTATCGCAAAAGCTTTCTTCGCAAAAAAATCAAATGTAAATCTGTTTAAAATGTTGGTAATAAATATTCAATTTTACAATGTTGCAATGCAATCTGCATTTGATCATAATTGTCATGCAATTTAATTTTAGAAAAATAAAGAAAGTGAACAGATTCAAAATTGGTAACAACACAAAAATACACACCTCTTGAAGTTTCTTCTTTAAATTTGGATCAGTTCCCGCACTTGTCATTTCCTGAAATAAAAATCCCAGAGAATAATTTTTTTTAAATTTTGACAATACTGAAGATTCCCAAAACTAAATAAATTCTTCAACAACACATTTTCATCAAACAACATACATCTTAGTGTATATTTGTTCAGTAAATTGATTTGTAGAAAAGGGACTTCATAAGCAAGAAGCAACACTAAATTTAATTTTTTAAATTTTGAACCACATGAACCAAACTGACTCCTGTCAATTGAGCTTCAAAATGTTGGTTAATGAAATTCTCAATTGCTTAACAACAATATTATAAAAAGCATTTGATTATAACAAATTTATTGTTTTTGACATGACTTAGAATATAGCTAAGTAATTCTATATAACGTCCTGGGTATGACAATAAACTACATCCAAGTCTTGGGTAAGACGATAAACTACATCCAACAACAAAGCCTCTGATCAGGTTTTGAGGAGTATGGAACCACCTCTTAATTGCTGATGTTCCCAGGTCCACCGTGACACAGGGTGATAGCACCTCTTAGGGTCACAGCTATGAGTAAATAGTTAACCCCCAAACGGGAGTCAAAACCGTATTAAATAAATTTTTGAAGAAAAAATTATTACCAGCAGTACATTTTTGAAGAAAAAAATATTACCAGCAATAAAAATCTTGTTGGCTTTAAATAACTCACTATGTTTGATATGCTGTAAAACAAAACAAACTATAATCATATTATATATAATTGTATAATAGTATTTGGGATTATTGATGCAATAGTTTTGTTACATTATTGATATATAAGACTATATCTTTTATATATAAATATATCTATTTACATTATTCGGACTATTGTCCTCATCTTTGTCGCCATATTTATTACAACGTTTCGGTTGTTGTGCGCTGTGGCCTTCTTCAGGTGGTTGGAATGTCAAACTGAACCCTTTATTTCACTCATTGGGGTAGACTGTTCTAGTTCCATGTGCCATGTTTAATGGATGTCAGTTGTCAGTTATCTCCTGTTAATTCCCCTCTCCAAGTTCTCCACTGGCTTAACCGGGTATTGAACTTACACTCTTTGGGTCCTGTCACTGCATCTAATTAACACCTTTCTGACTAATACCTTTATCCACTGTGCCATGGATCTAACTAATGCCTTTATCCACTGTGCCATGGCACAGTGGATAAAGGCGTTAGATCCAGTGACAGGACCCAAACAGTGTGTTCAATACCTGGTTAAGGCAGTGGAGGAGAGGGGAATTAACAGGAGATAACTGATAACTGACATCCATTAAACATGGCACATGGAACTAGAACAGTCTACCCCAGTGAGCAAAATAAAGGGTTCAGTTCGACATTCCAACCACCTGAAGAAGGTCGGAGCATACAACGGACGAAAAGTTGTAATAAATATGGCGACAAAGATGAGGACAATAGTCTAAATAATGTAACTAGTGTACATAATACCTCATCTCAGAAATATAGACAGATAATAAATATATCTTGTAGGAATATCATTATATCTTCCAGTGAAGGCAACTGTTTTTGTGATTCTGCTCATTTAGTTGTTTTTAATGAGTTTGAACCTGTATTTAATTTCTTGTTGATACAATTACATTTCAGTGTTATTCATACCTGAAATCTAATGAATATATTGTTGTGAGAGGAGTATAGTCACTTTGTCATGAAAACACTCCAATGAGTGCTCAGGATTGCCTCATCAGTGATATTATGACTTGGGGTCATGACAAGTTTCCAACATCATATTTGTTCGCCCAAGGGACCCTACCAAAACAGTACTATTCCGGCAGGCAATCCTGAAGCAAAAAAATATGCCAAGCATGCAACAAATGGACTCATTAAATAAATTTCACTGCTGACCAATCATTAACGACTTATGTCACTTCCTCCTCATCCAAAATGATACAAAAAAAGAATAAACAGTATGCTCGTCTTTTTTTCCAATCTTAGGTTCACCACACGGAAAGATCCACATTCTCAACGAACAGTTTGACATAACAGGTAAGTAATGGCAAGAAAAGTTTCCTTTCATATGAAGCGTTACTTTAAAAAAAAAAAATCAAACAAAAGAAACAAATTTACTTACAATAGACTGTTGAACAGTGTATCCAATCAGTTGAGTAAGAACCTAAGAGAAACAAAAAAGTATACAGATGTAAATGAATTATACATAAATTTATTGGAATATAGAGCAGGTTGACTAATAACCATTGAATCCAATAGAAGGGATAGGATTAGGTTTTGTCCGATTCCAGATGAATGAAATTAAATAGCTAGTCTTACCTGTTAATCAGTATAAGAAAAGGAGACATAGTTTATAAGACTTTATTAACACTTTGTTCACATCTGAACTTCTCATGTTTTTTCCTTATAAACATCATTTTCTTTAATTAAATGTCTTAAAAGCAGCAATGTTTCTTTCTGAGAATCAGAATCGGATCCTGTAAATAATGTGGAATAATTTAGAGAAACATCTCATGAGTGATGCAAAATTCTTTTTTCTGTATATAACCTTATCTATGATGAACATTGTATAATGATTACATTTACATCCTCACAAGCAATTTGTTATAAATATAAGAACATTTTTTTAATAACAAATTTTAAAAATAAATTAAAAATAATAAATACTGAAAAACAGATAGAAATTGCTTATTTGTGATTTTTATTTGATAGCAAAAAATGTTAATATAGATAGCTTCTTCTTATTTGTAATATTTTCTTATTGTTTGAGATATTATTACTATATATGTTATACTACTATATATGTTATGTTATATATACATATATATTAAAGTAAAGTGAGTCCCTCGTATTCACAGGAGTTAGGGACCAGAACTGACCACAAATAGTTAGAATCCATGAATACTTGTAACCCCACTTAAAAGTGCTTATAAATACCTATTTTGATTGTTAAAACCCACTATGCCTTAAACTTTCATCCTAAACACTTTAGAAACATTTCAGACCCTTTTTAAAACATTTTTGAAAAATAGTATTGGTGACTATGTACTTAGCATTAAGTTATCTTTCATACATACAATAACCGTTTATAATTACGCAGAGATCAATACAACCATTGAAAATACAGTATAAAATATGTGTAACAAGACATAAAATATAAAGTTTAAAACATTTTCTAAAAACAGAACTGTGATGATTGCCCCTAGACTTAGCATAAGCCACTTTTAAGACCCCAGCTGCAGACCCTAACAAAAAACAAAGCCCAAGCACTATGCATATTTTGCGTTTGTTTTTTACAACGAACATGTATAATTCTGCCAATTTTTGCCTTAAAAATGGACTGTTATATGTTTTAAGTCACTTAAATAACAGGAAAATAATACAAGATTATTTTAAATATGTTCTATCAAAAAAAAATACAAAATCGGGGGAGTTCTCAGCAAATAATTTTTACATATGTTCTTCAGAAAAACACATGAATATTCAAGGTTTCCGCGAATAACAAGTACATATGTTCTAAAGGAAAAGCCACGAATGCTGAAACATGAATAGGTGGGGGCTCACTTTATATTAAAGTATATTATATTACTATATAGGTTATATTTAGTGGATAAAAGTGTTTGAGTAAACACCTCTATTTTTTTAAATAGTATAACTGTCATCTACCAGTCTAAATATAACATATATAGTAATTAGAAATAATGTTAGATTATAAATAAAAATTCCTTAGAATAGATACATATATGTGTGTGTGTGTGTGTGTGTGTGTGCGTGTGTTTTAATATTTTTACTATAAGAGATTAAAAAAAAACATTTTGAAATCGCTACACAAAAGCTTTCATGTTTCAATACTATGATTGTATTTTCTTCGGCAATAGTGGTTGGTAACTGGTGATAAAAAGGATTTTTTAGGGAAATTTAAAAACAAATAGTTACCTCTTTTCTGAAAATTAAAGTGTGGGGGTGCATAAAGTCAGAATTAAAAATATACTTGTGGGTATGTCTTGATTAACCAATTGAAAGTCAGATCTAAGCTAAATAGAAAAATAAGGTCAGGGGGTGGAGGTGAGTGAGTTATTTTTTCATGTCACAATAAACTGGCACTTAGACATGTCATCATTGGCGATTGTAAAGAATATGACAGTGACAAATGTATCATGGATGTAGCCAAATATGACATTCCATTTGTTGTGATGGGGCGGTTAATCAGACATAAAGTTATCAGAAACAAATTTAATTTGTGTATATATATATATATATATATATATATATATATATGACTGTGTGCATGTAAAAAATTCATATAGAGTATATTTGTATAAGGACAATATGAATAATGACAAAAGGAAAACTTATCTTAGCCAACACATTTAAATTTAAATAAAAGATTATATGAACACAAAAGGGATATTTTACAAAACACATTAGTTGCTCTCTGTCACAAGACTGACAACAATTTCAATATAAAAAATTCTACTCTAGTTAAAAGAGAAATCAATATACTGAGATGAAAAAGTTTAGAAAGTGTTTTAATCACTAGATCATCTATGAAACATATAACATGAAAACTTTTTCCACTTTGTCATATATTTTCCCTCAGAATTGTTCTTGATCTATAAAAATTATAGAGAGAATGTCACCCAAATGTATACCCGTTTTATACCAATTAATAATTCAATTTCCATTTCTTTTTCCTCCACTAATTTGCTAAAAAATTAGCATACGGTAATGAAAAAATGATCCAAACTTAATAAAAACGGAGTTTTATTGTCAAAATCTTTATTATTAAGAGTAAAGTCCAAAGGATTTTTTGCTTATTAAATTATATGCTTTGATCCTATTTATAAATTCGAAATTTTGGTTAAAAATCTTTTTTTTGTATCAGCAAGGGGGCCAAAGATTAGTATAGGAAATTTTAGCATCTTTTTATAGTGAAAAACACAATGATTTGGAAATTCTTGCAAAAATCAAATAATTGTTGGATTTTAATGAAACTATCTGAACTTATTCACAGATAAATGAAAAGAAAAGCTTTTTTAGAAAACCTTGATAAAAATATTTCGTTTTTACATCTGCACACACACGCACACACAAAATATTTTTACATCTACACACACACACACACACACACACACACACACACACACACACACACACACACACTTATTTAATTTCATGAAATGTTGAGAAATTAAATAGAACTCCTTGGAGAATTTAAATCATCAGTTTCTTTTTGTAAACAGGAACACCAGTTACTAAAAATCTGCTCTGAAATCTAAAATGAAAAACACAATAAAACTAAGACATTTTTTAATTGGAAAAACTTTTAATTGCTTTTATGGATAACATATTATGGACACTATTTATGGACAAAATGTTTTCAATGAATAAAGAATTTATACAAGAATTATTTTCATTTTTAAAAAAATTTAACTAGAATGATTTCTAAAGTTTTAAATCTTTTAAAATTCTGTATTAATCTGTGCTGGTTAGGTGATATTGTTATTAAGTAAAAACGATATTTACTAATCATAATTGGAAAAGCTTAGTAGAATTCATCAAGTACCAATATTTTAAAAAGAATTTTGAAATTTTTTGTGTGTATAAACATGCTGATTTTTGTAAACATGGACTTCTATACACAACATTATCAGAAAATAAGAGCAATAACTTCTATAACAAAATCAATATTGTTGATTGTGATGATGATTATAAGCACTTCCAGTCCCACTAGGGAATGCTGGGAGCAAAACAGATCCAGCAGCAATTTGAATAAAGTTAAGTTTACCACATCTTGCGTCATCTTTGTGTTGCTCTTGACACTATTGCAGCTAGTTTTGTATAATTTATCTTTCTACCCTAATCCCAGTGGAATGTGGTGTCAGAGAGGGATTCTTTCTAAAAAAAAAAAGAAAATTATTTTCTAGTATAAAGAACAGGGCCCAATTCAAAAAAAATGTTTCATTTAAAAAAAAAAGAGAAAAAAAAAGAGAAAAAAAAAAAGAGAAAAAATATTAAAATTAACTACACCAGAATTGTTTCACTTTACAAATCCAGGGATTTAGCAGAAATGTTTGCAGAGATTACAAGAAGCATCAAAACTCTGGGAAGAAAATAATAAAACTCAAGTCAGTACATTAATATATTGCATGGGAAGCGAAGCCAAAAATATTTTTCTGACATTTCTTTCTCAGAACAAGAAGACGCAAATGTGTACGACTTAATTTTTTGGAAAATTCAATGCCTACTTCATGCTTAAAAGAAATATAATTCATGAAAGGGCAAAATTTTATCTTAGAGTTCAAATACCAGAAGAACCAGTGGAAATCTTTATTCACGCATTGCACATATTAGCAGAAGCATGTAAGTTTCCAAAGAAAAATGACCAAATTAGAGACCGTCTAACAGGACTACAGAGTAAGGACCTATCCAAAAGATTACAATTAAATCCTGATTTAAAACTCGAGATAGCTACAGAGATGGCCAAGAACAGTGAGCAAATAAAATCTCAAATGGAAGAAATACAAGAGAAAAATGTAGACAAACTAAAGACCCAGAGAAACCCACAAAATACAAGGAAAAATGGGAAAAACAGCAACAAAAACTGCAGTAAATGTAACAGAAAACATGATTTAAAAAATGTCCAGCAAAAGGGAAACTCAGCAAGAAATGTGAGAAAATGAATCATTTCACTTTAACCTGCAAAACTAAAGCTAATATGATACAGACAGTAAATGAAGAAAAGAAATATTAGGAAAAGAAAAGGAGAGTTAACAGAAACAGATTTAAATGACCCATGGTAAAAAAATTTGTAAAAAAAGTGGTAAGGTTTAAAATTGACACAGGCCACAGCTGTTTGAGGTTTCCTATAGCCGCACTGAACTTAAATAAAGTCAATTCAGGTTTCCTATGGTAAAAACATTACAAAAATGGCAAAAGTCATTTTGTCACATCTTATTTTCTCTCAAAAAATGGATTTTCATACTTTTATAGGAGTAAAATATTGAAAAATGACTGTTTTATCATCACCTAAACTAATATCAAGGAAACTTTTGATCTGAAACCCC
Source organism: Acanthosepion pharaonis (assembly GCA_903632075.3). Classification (NCBI taxonomy): domain Eukaryota; kingdom Metazoa; phylum Mollusca; class Cephalopoda; order Sepiida; family Sepiidae; genus Acanthosepion; species Acanthosepion pharaonis. The sequence continues at coordinate 398,187 of CAHIKZ030000027.1, forward strand.
ATGAAACTAGGTATTTTCTGAAAGCAAAGGATATATTCTTTCATTTAAAAGTAAAATTAGCTGGTGTAAATGACTCAAAATTTTTTTCAGTGGGTAAAATGTGAAAAAATAGTGAAAATTTTGCATTTTTTTCATGTTCTAAACAAATATTTCCCCCATTAATGGGAAATTATCCATTTTTTTTTTTTTTAAATCAGAAAGCCTAAATCATAATCAAACTTTCAGGCATAAAATTGAGAGTTTTGAAGGAAATCAACATTCCTAGGGGTTCAAAATGTGACAAAATCCATTGGTAATTTTCAATTATATGACTGCCAAGGGTTAAAAAAAATTGACACCCAGCCACGGAAATCTTTAGTAAAAGGCAAAAGATTTATATGCAATTCCTAACCACCAGAAACCAAAAGTTTTTTTTTTCCAAAAAATAGCAGCGAGAAGGAAAATTAAATTTAATTGACTTTGACATCTAGGTCAAAGGTCAGCCAGCAATAAATGGTAAACCTTAGAACAAGTTGTAATAAAACCCACCACTCCCAGATAAAAGCAAAGAGTGAAAAAAAAGGGTTCAACATTACTAGGGTTTGATATAACCTATGTTTCAACAATGGCTTGATGAGTTTTGTTTTGTTTTTAACACCCCGTGACTCTGGTTGATGACAACAACACTTAGCAGACAACATTGTTTTTTTCACTGCATATCTTTCATATTTCCCATCGCCAGTCCATTTAGCCGTTCCTTTTATTCAATGATGTTCATGCCAAATGAAAGAGAAAGAAATGAATTTTGAATGATGTTATTTTGAAGTGAAATAAATATTTTTTCATAAAAAAAAGGGGATTTTTCTCAGAAAATTGTGCATAATTTCTTAATGCTAACAGCCAAATTGAAGATTAATTACCAGTGAATAATTCCATGTGCAAACAATAGCCGTCTGGATCTTATAACATCGCCCTAAAAGGTCCAGAAGTTTACTAACTGATCGAAAACTTGTTGCGCATAATTGTATTTTTCACGGTCAGTTTCCATTATTTCATCTTGATATTATGATTTTCGGACAGCCAAGTCATCAAGGATTCAGGAAAACAGTTTGGCATAGGTTTTCTTTAAGAACTTTACATTCTATGAGGTGTTTAAAATGTTACTGACGAATGAGATTTTTTACCGAATATTTCGTTTACGCGCCATGTTGGATTTTCCTATATGACAAAAACAAGGGTTTTAAACAGCCATGAGGCACCAACATAAACATTATTGAAGTGTAAGCGTTCTCAAAGCAAATTTGTGGCTTTCACAACACAACGAAAGAAAATCACTTGTAACACGTCAGGAAAATAACTCACGAACGCCGTATATAAAACTGCGAATTTTTTCCTCCCGAGTCGACAACACCAACTGCTTTTTATCGGCAGAACCTATTTTTTCCATTCGTCGACAGCCGGGATAGGATGTCCGTAATTTGCATATTAATATCCTCTTATAGCGACTCCTGCGACGGACTTGTTTCTTTTTCATCCCAGAATACATGCGACGCGTTGTCGCTTGGGTTGACGAGGTAAGTCGCTATAAGAGTTTTGCTGACTACTTTTTGGCAATCCCTCCCCGCAGATCGCATACACAAAAACACAAACTTTTTTCCGGGGTACTTGATTATCTCGTTCACTACAATTATCTCAACAGAAACTTACAAAAATCTGAGAGAAAAATCTTAATTAAAACCAGTAAATGGCACCTTCACAAAACCTGGAGGAAGTGTCCAATGCAGTGGAAAATTTAATACCACTACACAAGGTAAGGGCAAATATTATTTGGAGATATATGTCATTAAATGAGTAAAGGGAGATAACATATTGTCTAGAAAAACGTCTGTAAAAATGAATTTAGTGAAACGTTTAGACAAAACAGAACAAGGAACTTCATTGGACACCCGAGGGTATATGAATGGAGACCCAGTTAAAATAGTTCTGAACAAAAGACACTTTAACCTACTGTGTAACAACAGCTAGGAGAGTCCCATTCCCTATTTTACCAAAAATAAGGGAAGAATTGAATAGACTGGAAACTGATTAGTGTGTACCTATGGCACCCATAATAAAAAGAAATGGAAAAGTCCGAATATGTGTAGATTTGAAGAAGCTGAATCTAGCAGTGAAAAGGGAACATTACATGTTACCAAATTTAGATGATATTTTACCTAAACTAAATGAAGCTAAATTTTTTTCTAAATTGGATGTTGCCAGCAGATTCCGTTAAGTAAAGAACGCTATCTACTCACAACTTTCATTATTTCTTTTGGGAGATATTGCTTCAAAAGATTACCTTTTGATATAACATCACCTCCGGAAATATTTCAAAGAAAGATGTCAGAATTATTGAAAAATATTCAAGGAGTTGAAACAATTATTGACAATGAGTTAATCTACAGTAGAACTATAGACGAACACAACAAAAGAGTAAAAACAGTTCTTAAAACATTACAAAAACCAGATTCAAGCTTAATAAAGAAAAGTGTGAATGCACACAATTACTGAACAAAATGTTTCTTGATGTTTGTGATACCATTGCTTTGCTTGGACCAGAACAGTCATCAGTTTGAAAACAGGTGCTGACAAAAAAACTTAAATTCTCTCTGTAGATTCTATTAAATTTTGAAAATAAAATATATTTTTATAAATAGTTAATTTATCATCATTTAAAATTTGTATTTCATCTTTATTGAAATGTTTAACTGAGCTAATTTCATTTAAACACATTGCTAAGGAGTTTGTCATCAATTTTGTCATTCACTTGTCCATTATTAGTCTGATATATAGATTTGTGTGTATCTATCTATATTTCTGAGATGAGGTATTAAGGACACATGGCACAGTGGATAAAGGCGTTGTTTAGATCCAGTGACAGGACCCAAACAGTGTGAGTTCAATACTCACTTAAGGCAGTGGAGAACAGTGGAGGGGAATTAAAAGGAGATAACTGATAACTAACATCCATTAAAAAAACATGGGACATGGAACTAGAACAGTCTACCCCAGTCAGCAAAATAAACGGTTCAGTTCAACATTCCAACCACCTGAAGAAGGCCAGAGCGTACAACAGCCGAAACATTGTAATAAATATGGCGACAAAGATGAGGACAATAGTCCAAATAATATAAATAGTGTAGATTTGTGTGTGTATGTGTGTGTTTAGCAAGTGAAAGAATATAGTAAGTAGTTAAAATGTCTTACCTCATCTGACAATTGTACTGGTAGAGTTCCTGTTCCATCATTCAATGTACACATCAGTTTCCATTTGTTATTGGTTCGTTCTAGTTTCCCAAGCAGTGTGGATACATATGCCTAAAAAGTAGCACAAGAAAGAAGGATGACAGCTTAAATCTAATCTGTTTATATAGAAAGAGGAAATGCTACAATGATGAAACAGTCATTAAATCTATATTTTACAATAAAGCTGATTTTCGCAGATCATTCCTTTAAGGAATTTGATTATGAATATGGCTTTATGATGCATCGATTCTTATATAAGTGTCATAAAGTGTTGAACAATTTTTTAAATACATTCTCGCAATTACATCAGCATCATTTTAAATCAATATACCTAACTTTTGCAATTGAAACATTACAGAATACTAATTAGAAATAGAATTTATTAGTTTTCTTATTTTTTTTTAAGTAGAGCTATATGTTTGAATGTAGTTTATAAAGGTTTAGCTTAAATCATAAATAATTTCCGTTTTTGTTTATCAACTTTATTCTTCAAAAAAAATAAAACACAATTACATTCTATTCAATTACATATTCATCATTACTTGCAATGACTTGTTGCCACTTATTCAGCAGCTCTTCAATACCTTTTGAGTAAAATTCTGCAGAAACAAAAATAGTGTTCTGCAATGATTGAAAATGGTAATAATCATTTGGTGCAAGACCAGGTGAAAATAGCAGGTAGAATAGAATAGACTAAGTTCCAACTTTTTTCCTGTTTTATTCTTGCTCTATGTAACCTTGTGTTGTCATGGATGAGAACAACATATTTCCTATTGACAAGCACAGGGTTGTTTTTCAACCAAATTTGTATGGACACAATACAGCTGCTGGATGTATAAATGTGCATTTAGGGTTTCGTTGCATTTTAAGAACTATAAATGAACAATATCCCAATGATCCCACCACACAAACACACACACAGAACATTACTTTTCTTCCATGGAGCTCATCTTTTGGAATCAGTTATAGAGATTTACCTTTGTTAATCCACTGCCTTTTGCATTGAACAATGTCGTATGTAACCCATTTTTCATCACCTGTCATGATATATTTAAGGGTTGCTTAGTTAGTGTTATGGAAACTTACCTATAACGATAATGGACTCTTCCTGACACTATAAATACTGCACCTCTCAAGAGGTATAATGAATGAATGGGGTAACGAGTCGAGACAATATTAGTTCACTCTAAACCAGACGGACAGTCATTACTAACACCTTCAACTTCTTGTACTATATTTCTGTTGTAAATATACCTTTGTTATTCTACTCTTGTGTTCGTGTTGTTCTTCCTTGGTTCTAACCGTGGACCATACCTGTGGTGCGAGGATATTGGACCATAACAGTTAGGATGATACATTCAGCATTATAGCTGGTTCTTTGGAATCACTTATAATTAAATTAATAGCAGAATCTCTCTGTGTAGATGCTACATATAGTAAATGAGAACTATCTTTAGTGAGTTTTTAAATGATTTCTAAAGCAAATTCTATAACTGTTAGCTACAGAGCAACCTTCGAACATCTCACATATCAAACAAATCGTTTTTTGAATAGAAAATTTGAGATGAAAATGCTTTGGTTATCAAACAAAATTTTGGTTCTTGAACAAGATAGCTGAACTGAGTTAACCCAAACAGAATAATTTCTGAGTCAACCAGTGTTGAATACATTCATGTATTGTGCTATGCTTTCTTTTTCCAATTTTATTGGACTGCGATTTTTTTCTCTACATTGATTCCTATTGGAAAAATAGTTTTGGTTTATGAACATTTCAGGAACAAATTAAATTTGTGAACCAAAGTTCCACTGTACTTACTTTAATACGGAATTTGGATGAGTTTTTAGGCAACTGACATCCTTGCAAAACAAAGAGGTAAGTGAATGGCAACCGATGAGGCTCAACTGGAAAACAAAAACAAAAATTCAAGCACAAAACTGCTACTTATCTTTTTCGTGTTACATAAAATGTTAACGAACAGTTACAAACAAGAACATCAACATACTTAGAAATATCCTATCTTTTTTTATAATTCACTAGGGAATATGTTTAATAAAAGTTTAATAAGTTACAAGCCAAGATTGCTTAGTCAGTTGACGAACCAAAATAAACTTGTAACTTTCTTTACAAAAACTTAAAAAGAATTTATCCTCAATTTTTTAAAGGGAAGTAACTCGTATAAAATTTCTATTTATTCCAATATATAATATTGAACAAATTGTTAATAGTCTATCACAAATAAATATGCTCAGAAGTAAAATCAAAGCTTCTCTTATAAATAGTATATGTTATAGAGTTTGACTTGTAGCTTTTGTAATTATAGTTTTAAGATTTCATGTCTATAGCCAAATAGCAATTATTATCAACACACAGTAACAGTCACCACTGCAAGATGATCAAGTAAAACTATAAAAGTTTTGAAGGATTTTTAAATGATTCGTTTTGGTTTAGACATAAGAAAACATTAATCAAAAAGGAGAAATCAGATTTAACAAAGTACAAGCTTTATTTTTGGCTTATACGTCAAATGTATGATGAAATACCCACTAACATTTTGCCAAAACAGAAAAATTACTAACGGTATAATCTTTGTTTTAATTGTAAAATCCCAAAGAATGCTAAAAAGCAGGATAAAAAAAAAAGTTAATGAAATCAAGCAAAAACAAATAAACACACCTTAAATAAAAATATTCATCGCCACTTGCTCTGTATATAGACTAGACAAGGATTTACCCCATATCTGAAAGAGATCACCCAACGTATTCCTGGTAGGAACAACTTTTGTCCCCAATACAGATTTCATTTTAGGTAAAACTAAATGATTTGAGAAAGATAAGCTTCAAGTTTAATTGCATCATAATAAAAATGACAAGATTTTTTAGACTTTTGTATTTAGTGCAAACATTTTGTCACAACCTGTACTGACAAATAAATCTGTAATTTTTATCCCTTTAAGAGTAACAGTAATATTCTTCCAACAAACATTTCTACATACATGTATTCTTAAAAGTGTAATTTTAAAAACTGAAAACTGTATAAATTTATGAATAAAGCACATATTGTTAAAAAGTTTCTAGCTCATGAAAATGTATATTCCAGACATTACGAAAATTCAAGTTTGAATTTACATCCTGTTTCTAACATTCTATTTCATTTTCATTTCTATTCATAACAGCGTTCTATTACTGATATATATGTGAGAATATGAGTTCAAAAGCATATATATATATATATATATATATATATATTCACATATATGATAAAATACAGTTTTAAGGTATTCTATATTTATGAGTTAAAGTGCTCAATATCAGAGATAGAGCGTATGTAAATATATATAAATATAGAACTCTACTTTTGTATTGAGCTCTGTTTGAAATTAATGTTTTGAACGTTGAAACCTTACTCTTCATTCTTTTACATTTGGATATATATATATATATATATATATATATATATATATATATATGAAAATATGTGAAAATATATAGAAAATAGGAAGGAACTGGTTAGGTAAATAATCCAAAGTTCCTTAGTATTTTAGTTATTATTTTAAAAATAATACTTCGATACAAAAGTAGAGCATAAATATAATTATTTATTTAAAAATATGATTCAACTCACGACATAAGAGGTCTCATGTTTCAAAACAAGAGCTGAAAACTTCAATATAATTATTTGAATTAAATTGAGTTAAAGTAAGCTCTGTTCCATCTTCAAGTGAAATTTTTTTTGGAATAACATATTTCTGAAATTTACGTGTTTTAATAACTGAAATCAAAATTTCCATGGTAACAGCTAGGGCGAATTGTTCAAATTGGGTAGACATGTGTTGGGTGTTAATAATAAGTATCAGTATAGAATTACTTTCATAGATGTCAAGTCAGGGAAAGGTGGGGGTGTCTAAATTTGAAACGGAAGATGTATTAACCCTAGTCTGGTTTGCGTGTCTATGGAGATTTATTTATTTTTTTATTTTATTTTTTTATGAAAGGGATTTGTGCATATAAAAAAAACTGCCGTAACGTTTGTTTTTTGACAACTTCATAAAGGGTTATCTTTTTTGTAGGGTATTTAAACTATTTATTTGGGCTATGGATTATGAAAGTTATTATATTGTATGCTTGTTTTTAGCTAATTATTCAAACCATGAATCTGATGATGTTGACAAAGACATGAGTTAACAGTTTTTTATCGACATCATCAAATTCAAATAATTATATTGAAGTTTTCGGCTCTTGTTTTTGAAACATGAGACCTCTTATGTCATGAAGTTGGAATCATATTTTTAAATAAATAATATATATATATATATATATATATATATATATATATATATATATATATATATAAGGCTTAAACACTAATATTAATACTAATCGTAATCATGATCCAATTCATCAAGATCTGATGAATTGGATCATGATTACAATTCCAATGTAATAAATTATAACCATGGAATATTAGTGTTTGAGCCTTTTATATTATATTCTTACTCTGTCCTGAACATTGAGTTCTACCTGGATTCTATCCTCTTGGGAATTTATATATATATATATATATATATATTGACCACTAATATCATATATATATATATATATATATATATATATATAAATGATCCATTGCAAAAAATACTGGAAAAATGATCAGGTCCCTGTTACACTCCAATAAGATAAGTACCTGATTTCCCCCTGGTATGTTCTACCTTTACAAGAGTCAGATCAGGATTGAAAATGGAGTACTAAAATCATATCTGGGCTGAAGCTACCCAGTCTTCAGTTTCCAGTATTGAGTCCAAAAGTGTCTACACATCCTTGTGGGTGATGAATTATTTTCACCCTACAACTCCTTTCCCACAAATGAAACTCTGCAAGCTGCCTAACACTACTCTATCACTTATTTGCATAGAATATATTTTGATGAACTACATTCTTTAGTTCCACTAACACAGACCCTCACAGCTAATGCTACATACACTGAGTTGACCATCCTCATTCCCTGCATATTCCATTAATAAGAAGGAATTTCCCACAAACCACTACTTGGTGGCACCAACTCCAAAGAAGATACTTTCCCGACAACTACAAACTTAATCACTTAAAGTCTAGGCTTAATAGGTATCTATCCTACATAGCCACATAAACTGCATCTCTTACACTAATTAAAATGGCGAGATTTATCAAAACTAGAGATAATTCTATATGAATTCTTTTTTTTTGTGGACATAAACAATGAATGGCCAGACATCCTAATGACCAATAGTTCCAGATGAGTGACTGGACCATTGGTTGAAGTTAACGTGTCCTGGCGAAAAGACTAACTGGAAATATGTGCATCTATGTTGGAACTGACCAGAGGAAAAGGGAGTTGAAGGGTGGCAGATAATGACAATTCTCAGATGGTGATTGGCTGTCCCGAGGCTATCCGGAACTATGTGGACAACCAGGACAGAGCTGTCCAGAGGCAAGGGGAGTCGAGGGTGGTCAATAACAACAATTCTCGAGTGGCAAGTGGCTGTCCCGTTCAGGCCCACCCATGAGGGTGTAAGTGAGAAGGGAATTAGGATTAGTTAGAAGATACAAGTTACAGCTGTGGGAAGGCTACCAGCAATTGGCCATAGCAATTATGCATGGGTACCCTCAAAATAACAAATCCACCTATCTTCGATATAAGCAGGGGTTTGGGCCGCAAATAGTAGAGTGATTAGCAGAATTGTGCAGAGTAGCAGGGAGTGACAAGAGAGTCGCAGAAAGTGGCAAACAGCAGAGGAGCAGGGAGTGATAAGCAGAGCCATGAACAGCAGAATTGCGGAGAGTGAAGTCCCTGAAAGTTCCAAAGAGGAGATTGTAATAGCAGATGTTAGCAGAATGCTGAGACCTGATATAAACCAAGTGGTAGACCTTGTTGTATAAGTGTGGGCAGATGCAATATTCGTGTAAGAAATTGGAACGACCAAAAGAGATAACCTGACACTCAGTCAACTCTTTCTCTCTCTCTCTCTCCCACTCTCTCTCTCCTTAATTTTAATTCTGCCTGTATATAAAGACTTAAACTCTATTGAAGTGACTCTGGTTTTTCTTCCACAATTATTTTATCATAATTTATTTTTTTACTAATATACCCTTGTCCCACTCTCAGCATTCTCAACAGACCCTATCAATCCAGGATCGACGAAACCACTCTTCAGGTCAAAAAATTCATAACGTGGGTGGAGAGTGGATTATTGTCACTTGGTCCTGATTGGGAATCTGCTGGGCCTAACGGCCAGACCCACAAGAATCAAGTGGGTGATAGGTGTAAAGGAATAGCATTATAAATATTACACCTTTCAGTTTTATTAAAAGTTCCATCTATTGAGGCTTGGTTATAAAATTCAACTGCAGAAATTATATTTTCAATGAGTTTCTTAAATTTAAAATACAGGAAATTGATTTTCTATCTAATAAAGCCAGAAAATCTTAATATGATCACATCCCTTACCTTTCATCAGATGAAAATAAGCATTTGGATCCTCAGCTTTTTTCTTACAAAGTTTAAGCCACTTTTTCATAAGATCATCAGTACTTGAATTAATTGTTATACTATCAGATTTCAACTGAGTGTCTGTGTCCAGGTTTATTGACTGATCAGGCTGAGAAGCAGTTCTAACCAGAGAGCCTGATAACTGGCAACTCCTGGAGGAAGAAGACGAGGCTATAGCAGCTGAACAGTCTTCATTATCAGATATAAAAAGTTTTTTGGGAACAATACAATCAGCTGAAGATGACTTTTTAGCAGAAATACTTGAACCAAAATTTTTATTCAAGTTTACGTCCATTGCTATGGCTATCTCCATCTCATCGTCATCCCAGTTTTCCACAAAAATATCATCATCAAAACGTGAAGATTGTGATAATCTCTCATTGTTATTTCTTGGAGATAATCGTGAGTTTTTTTTCTTGGGCAACATTGAAGAGTCATTCACTTCATAGGGGCTGAAACTCCGTTTCTTGTTCTGTTGTTGCTGATCTGGTTGGCCAAAGTTGTTGCCAGAATCCTCTGTAAATGTTGGTGAAGAAGACTGCTGTGTAGCTGCCATCAAAGCATCATCCAGGAATTCATCATCTAAGTCATCTACTGCCCACTAACAAAACAAACACAAAAAAATATAAAAAAAATCAAGTCTTTACATCAGACAAGAGAGATAACAATAGATTAAGAATGAAGTTTTAACAGCAATCTCTTCACTTTTCATTCCTCAATTGTATTACAGTTTGAAAATCATGAAACAGAGTTAAAATGACATGTTGAAATTTAGGCTATTTTGAAAAACAGACTTTCCAAAGATCGAGTGTGTGTGTGTGTGTGTGTGTGTGTATTTAGGCAGCACATTCTCTTTTAGGCATGTCTGATTGAATAAATTACAAACATTATGTTTGCTTATTTTTATCATAATCTTTTCATATTCTCAAATATTTTTTTGTATATTACAATTAAATAAGGCAAGAAATGCAGTGTAACAGTGAGAATCACTTTTATTTCCCCAAGTACTTTCTATCTCTTTCTGAGATTATCATCAGGAGTGCAACTGGTAACACAAAAACTACATGTAGCTATCCATTACTGATTTCTTTTTTCAGCAATGGATAGCTACACATAGTTTTTGCCTTACCAGTTGCACCACAGCAAGATGATCTTAGAAAGAGATGGAAAGTAATTGGGAAACATTTCGTACTGCAGATCAACTGTTTTTATAAACATATTATATTAGGCAGCATATATTTTATATTATAAAGAGGTAATCATACAACAATTTTATACGTAAGGATCACATTATTCAGTGGATTGTTAGTAGTTTAATGCTTATATTAAGTCTGTTAGTGAAGAGATTTCGCCATTAATTGCATTAATATTGCTAATTGATTCAATGTATGATTATCTCTTTATAATATATATATATATGTATATATATATATATATATGTGTGTGTGTGTGTGTGTGTGTGTGTTTATATATATATTGAATATATGAGAAAAAATTAACCTGAAGTTTACCTCATCATCAAAATCATCGACACCCGTGTTGCCCTGCACTGAAGTATCTGCAAAGTGACTGATAAAAAGTTAATGTCTGAACTGAAAAGTAGAGTTTTTTCATCATAAATATACACAACTTAATGACTTTTGAAGAATTTAAATCAAGCTCTCTTCCAAGATAAAATAGTTTACCTTTAAACAATACATTTTAAGTAAATGGTTTCATTCTCAGATATTATCTCCAAATTAAGTAATTATTTATTTCTATTTAGATTTTGCAAGGAGAAATAAAAAAAAAAAAAAAATTACTGTATCATAATTTTTTTTACTTAATTTCATATTATAAAAAGACTATTTTAATCAATTATTTGCAACAACATTAACTTTTGCTCAAATACACATAAAAATATAAATCTTCAACATAAAACAATAAGATTTAATTAATACTAAAAGTCAGTAATATGAATTGAAATCTTATTAAGCAAAACACTTAGTGCAAACCTAGCAAAGAAGTTAATCAAAATATCTGGAGAAAAATAAAGAGCGTGTGTATATTATTCAACAAATATCTCAGAAGATTGATAATATCCTCATTCAATTCCACTCGGCCAGCTTTCATATCTACGATGACTTCAATATCCACCATAAAGGGTGGATATTCCACTCCGACAAAACTGATGTTGAAGGCAGACATTGCATAGACTTCTCCATCAATTATGAGCTAACCCAGATCATCGGAGGACCTACCTGGACACAACGGGACATCATGCGAATCTCGTTGACCACTTCCTAACTTCCTGCCTTGATAAAAGTTTTACTTCCAGTAGGCATGTCAGACCATTCCCTAATCAATGTCCAGATTTATGCGAAACCTAAGACATCCCCATCCCCTGATGTACCGTTCCGTAGAATGATTTTTAATTATGCAAAGGCAGACTGGGATAGCTTTCGATTCTATATGATGGAAGCTCCCCTACCAACCTTCTTCAAGCATGCTGCCAAAAAAACTGCTGCCCTTGTCACTGATTGGATCTTTTCTGGAATGGAGAGTTTTATACACCCTCCCCCAAAAAATCCCATCGAAAACCAATCAACTCTATTTCACCCCTGAATGCACTGCAGCCTTAACTCACCTAAACCACTACTTCAATATCTATCGCAAGGGACGATGTAGTTGGCCCTCACTGCATTCAGAACTGCCCTCAATCACTGCAAAAAAGTTCTAGAAAACGCCAAGTGCAGTTATGCACAAGCAGTCCAGACCAAGGTTGAAAAGAAACAAATTGAATCCCATGAATTCTGGAAGATCACCAACCAAATCATGAACAGAGGTAAAGTGGCTGTGCCCACAATTATAAAATGCCCAGAGGTCATATCTTCCTCAACAAATAAGGTGAACCTCTTCGCCTCCATCTTTGCCTCTAATGCAACATTAGATGAGAAAGACTATCCCCTCCCCAAATTCCCATATCGCACCGGGCACAATCTCAATAATATTTCTATCATAACATGAGAGGTCTCTAGACTTATCAAAGGCCTTGACCCTAAAAAAGCCACTGTCCAGAAAAAATTCCAGTGTTTGTCCTTAAGAACATCAACTCAGAATTATCCCCAATCGTAGCAAAGTTATTCAACCACTTCTTTAAGGAGAAATCTTCCCCAAACCTGTAGAAAGTGTCAAACCTATGCTTGGTTTTCAAGAACGTGAGTAAGCGATCTTTCCTCTCCCAGTACAGGCCCATCAGTATCATCAGCAAGCTTTTTGAGACCATAATCAATAAGAAAGTTGTCAAGAATCCAGAAAAGAAGAAACTCTTCAGCAAGGAACAGTATGGGTTTCTGTCAGCTCAATCTATTGCCGACATCCTAACTACCATTCGCTCACAGTGAGGATCTTGACGACAAACACACCACAAGGACCACAGCACTAGATATTTCAAAGGCCTTTTACAATGTGTGGCACAAAGGCTTACTACACAAGCTCTCCAGTTATGAAATCACTGGAAAGGTCTTCTCAATCATAAAATCCTCCCTAACAGGTAGAGGTCCCTGAAGGTAGTTATCAATGGCCAGTCCTCCAGAGCCCTAGAGATCAACACAGGCATCCCCCAGTCCTTGGACCAACCCTGTTTTTGATCTACATAAATGATCTGCCTAAGAATACACACAGATCATTTGTAAACAGCTATGCCAATGATACAACTACATAGAGGCACACCTCTAAAACACTCGATCATCAGAGATTGATGACTGATCTCTCTTTCAATCTTGTACAAGCTACTCAATGGCATAAAAACTGGCTAGTTACATTCAATACCTCAAAGACTAAGCTAGTTACATTCCATTATTGCTGATCTGACTCTGAACTACCAATCAGGATGAACAGAGGCCCTCTTGGGGAAGTACTTGAAAGACTGTTGGAACTTGTACATACAATCCATTGCTAAGGATGCTTGTAAAATGGTTGGCTCTGTACCTCTCCAGTAAGTACCTGACTCCGCCTACTATCATCTACTTTTAGATGGAGTACTGTTGTCATATTTGGGCAGGAGTGCTCAGACTTCACTCCCTAGCCTTGACAGAGTTCAAAAAAGTCTCTGAGCCCTTGTGGATGACAAGTTATTCTCCACCCTTCAACCTCTCATCCATTGCCAGGACGTGGTTAGCCTCTCACTGCTCTATGGCTACTTCCACAGAAAGTGCTCAGAAGAACTACATTCCCTGGTCCGACCGAAGTAAACCTTTATGGCAAGAGCACACCATGCCACTTACATAGTAGCAAACCACCCACATTCCCTCCATATTCCATCAATGAGAAGTTCCGCTCAAGGAGCTTTTTCCCCATGAACCTCTGCCCTATGTAACCAACTCCCAACTGTATGTTTCCTTGATCACTACAATCTTAATCTGTTCAAGGCGAGAGTTAACTGTTATCTTCCAGTCCTATAAACACAGATGGCCTCCAAACATAACCCTCTACCTCGTGGCCCCTCAAGTGAACCTCACTGTAAAATATATATATATATATATATATATATATATATATATATATATATATATGTTATTAATACTATAATATCCAAATAATGACTACTCAGAGTCACAATAACAAACATCAGGCAGATAAAGTATTTTATTCGTCTGATGATTGTTATTGTATGAAACTGAGTAGCAGATTTTGATACTGTTGTTTTAATAATATGATTATAATATGATTATAATATATTTAAGCTCTGTTGACTTTGGGATTGAGACCTCAATTTAGTTTATATTTTAAGCTTTAGCTTTTATTTTACTATTTGTGTGCATGTGTGTATATATATATATATATATATATATATAGCATTTTTTATATCGAAATTGTGGTCAGTCTCATTATGGTGGGCAACTAACACATTTGACATATTATCAGCATCACCCAACTCATTCAGAAACTGAAAAAATCCTTACTGAAATGCATTGATAAAAAAAATGTCATCCCACGATGCACACACAAAATATTTAAAACATCGCATCACATGGTTGCAATTTCCTAAAAGCATCTTCCAAAGAACTAAAAATGTTGGAAAACTAATCACTAAAAAAGCCAGAACTGCTGGTCTGCAACTCCATACAAAGAATGTAATAAAGCTGGAAATGGCCCAATGACACCAAATGATCAAACAAATGAGTGACTATCAAAACAACAAACTAAAACAAAAACTCTATGCCACAACAGCAAGTGGAAATATGTTGGAAGGCCTAATCTAATAAAAAATTCATTAGATATAAAGCTTTCCAACACAGAGTGAGACACCCTCTGCTTTGGTTTAAAATTTGCCACCGGAATCCGCAAAGGAGACATAGTAGACATTATATTACAAAATCATAAGCAAAACAACACCTAATTCACCAAAGGTTTCATTCAAGACATAATTACTGCTACTAGAGAAACCAACAATGAAAATATATTACCACAGACACACCTAAATGCACTACAGAACTTAGCAAGAAATAAGATAATCTACATCACTACCTCTGACAAAGGAGTGGGGATTGTGATGATGAACAAGAATACATACATGGAAAAAAATTAACTCATTAACTCAATGATACCACCATGAATAAACAAATAAAAAATAACTACTGAAACATAAAAACTTAACAAGGAAATTAAAAAAATAATTAAAAATTAAAACAAATCTTGGTATAGACTCATAGAATATCACTCTTAGAACACCCAAACTTTATGGTCACCCTAAAACCCACAGAACAGGTATCCCAATATGTCCCATCATCTCAAGAATAGACAGTGCTCCCCCAACCCCACCCCATAAACTGGCAAAAGTCATAACAAAAATTCTAACTAGGGGAAATAAATATGACTGACAAAGTCTTTGGGGATAATGCTGTGAGTGAATGCATTGGTTCCAGAAGTTCAGGTCAGGAGATCTGTCTCCTTGATGAACCCCATAGTGGCTGGACACAGGTCCTGATTGAGATGGACAACAGCCAAACCTATGGTGAGCTTACTGAACACTTCCTGATTAATCAGTCAGACTTTTCCTGCATCACATAGGAAAGGGGTGTATAAGTTGAGCAAGTGGGTACCAAACACACACTGTAGGAAGCCAACAAGCAACAAATGGTAGCCTGTTTCTCATTGCTTTATCAGCACTGCAATGTACCCATATTTGATCAAGTGCACAGCAGTGATGAAAAGTGGGTCCTATATGACACTCCCAAGCATGCCAGACATTAGTAGTTACCATGGGACCCTGTGCCTCACACCACAAGACCACCTCTACAACCAGGCAAGATCATGCTCTGTATCTGGTAGACACAAGTAGTGCACTATGAGTGGCTACCAGCCAGCCAAACCATTATTGTGGAACTGTACTCACAGCAGTTGGAACATGTGCAACAGGTGCTGAAGCAGAAGGAGCTAGTATTGGTAAACTCCAAGGGTGTATTGTGCCTCCAATGCAATGCCAGGTCTCATTTGATGCAAGTGGCCAGAGATACCATGTGGTGATTTGGCTGGGAGACACTGTGCCATCCACCTTACTCTCCAAACTTTGTGCCATTAAATTACCACCTCTTCCATTGCTCAGACAACCACCATCACAGAAAATTCTTCAGATATGAGACAGATTTGCATCAGGCACTCACAGATTTCTTTGTATCCAAGTCACCTGATTTTTACCACAAAGAGGCATGTTGGAAAATGTCTGAATACTTTGAGGACTAATGATATGTCAAATTTACTGTATACCTTATTTTCCTAATAAATCACAAACAGCAAAGACTTTTTTTGCTTATCTTGTATATATAAAAATCAAACATCTGCTGAAACACATGTTGCAATGGTCCAATCCAAAATAAAATCTTCATCTTTATATTTTATTAACAGCCATACCAGCAGGTTGATCAGAAAAAGAGTTCAATTAGAATGGAGAAAAAACAGCATCATGTTTAGATGTAACAGTCTATCTTCTTCAATTACTTTAAAGTACTTTCATTAAAAAAACATTTTGAATTAATGCAGTTACTGTATGTGCCAAGTCTGATTAAAATTGTTTGTATGGATCTTGAGTGAAAAGGTATCACACACTAGACAGTCAGACATCCTCTGTTTTTTTTATATATATATATATATATATATATATAGATAACACATTGGTGTTATATTAGTTTCAGAACATTAAATACGCCCCTAAAATTATAGATGAACAACATCTCTTCACAAAATTATATGGAATTAATATTAAAATTCTATGTCAATCTAAAACTGAGCAACTTGATAAGAGGAAATTTATGAAACATAGAATTCAATTGTTTTGACAAATAAACTCACGTATGATTGTCAAACCAGAAACCTGAGCAAATGACAAGTGACAATTTTTAAACCATTTCATTTTTAATAAATTTACCTGCACAACTGTTGAGTTTTGGTTTCCAGGATTCTGTTTTACAAGATGAACTTTTGGAATCCCAACTGAAAAACAAAAAACAAGATTTAAATATGTAAACAATAAAAAGGAATAATCTTATCACATGCATTTGAAATATTTTCAGGTTAAAAACAGAATTGACTGTTATTTAACCAGTTCAAAATGATTGTAGTACAAGACATCTCTTAATGTTTAGAATTTACATTTAAACATTTTTTTATATTCTTAAATTCAAATTGTAATAATTTTTCAGACACCTAAAATACTAAAACACACTTGCATTATTTACATTATTCAGACTGTTATTCTCATCTTCATTGCCATATTTACAATGTTTCAGCCATTGTATGCTTTGGCCTGAAGAAGGCTGGAGCATACAACACCTGAATCATTGTGAATATGGCAATGAAGATGAGGATAACAGTCCAAATAATGTAAATAATGCAAGTAATCATAATACCTCATCTCAGAGATATAGACAGATACCAAAATACACAATATCAACTTTTTATTGCTGGGTAACAATCTTGTTTGGAGGATACATTTCTTTTTTTTAATTCTTGTATTATTATTTTTAATAAATAGCTTTTGCTAGCAATTTTATTAAAGCTGTTTGCATCTCAAATAATCTCAGTTAGATGATAGCTATACACCTAACACTATTAGTAACATGTTATAATTTTATTAACTTACCTAGTATTTTTTCTCTGGGCAAATTTTGAAGAATTTCCTAAAATTTTATGAGAAAAGAAAAATTTCCAGATGATGTATGTTGATAAACAGAAAAGCAAATATCTTTCGTATTTGACATACAGTAAATCACTAAGATGGTACATTTTCATAGCAGTTTGATATGGGCACCAATTATTAGCAGTATATAAGACAAGATTTTACAGTTGCATGTCTGTTTAGTTTCATGCATCTTAAAATCTGAGAGAGAGTGACATTTTTCATGACAATGGCAATAAAAGAGTTAAATTATTTCTAGTTCAAAATGTAAATATTTCTTGGACAATTTTAGGACAAGGCCATGTTTGATGAGTACATAGTTAAGAAGTAATTCACTACCAATGATTAGCACACTAATTACTACTCAAAAATAGAGGTTTTCAAAGCTTAATTAAAAAAAAAAAAGACAATATGGATTCAATGAAATAAAAGGTATTTTTTGTAAAGAAGAATTTACAATCAAATTTTTATGCAATCAGAATTATTCTCAGAATTACATGGGACAATATAAACTTACTTTAAAACTCATCAATCATATTTTTATACAAATCAATAAACTTTACAGATAGACAGCATTCAAAAATGCCCATTAGTAAATTAAGTTAATTATTTTGAGAAACAGAATTTAACACAATGTGTTTATAAGGTCAGTAAGACAAAACCCAACAATTTCGTCAAAAGATAATTTGTTTTTTATAAAATTTCACATTAAATTTTAAAAGTTTTAATCCAATATCTCCCACTAGTTCACATTTATTCTGACCACAGAAAATCCAAGAAATAAAAACAGATTGCTCTTAACTTTTGCCAAGACCTTAAAGTAAGTTAACTTGAAAAATCATTGGTGTTTTACGATGATTTCTTTCATAGTTATTTACAACACAAAAAGAACTCTTAATTGCACAATCAATAACTAATTATATCCCTTCACCAATCCATCTTTAAAAAAACAAAGATTTCATTATTCACCTGAAGTAATTGTTTTGGTGTTGTGAATGCCAGGTAAGTCCTTTCCTTTCTTTACAAAAGTAGCATTGATTCTGCTGGCATATTGTGTAGCATCAGCAGCTGTGAATTCATAACGCATACTCTCTCCAGCATAAGCAGCACTATCTTCCCTACAAAAAAAAAAAGGATTTTTTTAATTCTAATTATGATAATGCAACTGAATTTCTTTTTGCTTTTTTAAGATTAAAGCTCAAAAGTAAGTGCGAGACAATATTTCATCTACATTTTTCTTTTTAAAATCATCAGCATATATATATATATATATATATATATATATATATATATATATATATATATATATATATATATATACCCTTGTGCAAATTAATTGAAACAAAATGAATAATTCTGTTATTATTTACTTTTTTTTCATATTTTTCCAATGAAACATGATCCAGTTTACATGTTAGTACTTCGTATCTCCATTCCACAAAGTTCTTCCTTGCAGACTGACCACAGATTCTCGATTGGATTAAAATCAGGAGAGTTTCCAGACCAGTCTATAGTACTTTGATTTGTTCACTGCTAAGGCTTACCAGTGTGTTCATGCAGCATTACAATTTTTGTATGTTTCTTTCGAGTAATGCCCATCACAGACAATGGCCGTAGGGCAACTAATCAACAGTCGAGACAGTAGTGTCTGGCCATGATAAAAATCTGATGCAATCACAGATAACGCAATATTTTTCAAGGCCAAACAAATTTAATAATACACCCCGAAAATAGATTCATATTACTGCACACCACTGCAAATGACCTAATCTGTTACTCCATTAGGTCTAAAACTGACCATATGATGAAAGAGAGGAAACTAAAGTGGTGTTATGGTGAAACACACCTATTATATAGTTAATAGACTCTTCCACCTAATATAAGTAGTAGTAGTAATAGAAACGGGGGTCAGTCAGTCAGTCGATGTCAGACGACAATTAATCGAATACGAAAGTAGTCAGCGACCACGACAAGATTACTCTGCGTTATACCTATTATATCAAGTTCCTAACGTTTTGTACGTCGAACCTATTTTAGGACCGATTTAGTACAAATACAAGCCTCCACTGCGAAATCACTCCACAACAAGTGGTTGTTTCAATTAATTTGCACAAGGGTGTAACTATAGCACACATTTGCTTTTCACATATTTAGAAAAATATACAAAAGAGTTTTTTCATAAAATTAGAAAAATTATCACTTGATAATATAGATCTCAATTATAAGCTACATGAATAATTTTTTTATATTGAGATATTAATCTCAAAAAAGCATCATGAAGCAAATTTTTATTATTTTGAAACAAACTTGCTTGTTATCATTCACTAAGAAAATAAAAATAACTAAAGAACCAATGTTAAATAAAGTTGGATCCCTTTCAAAAAGAAAATATCTAATGTTGGGTTATTTGGTTACATTTTGAAACAGATCAAAAACTTTTCAATGCTCTCTTGTTGACATTTAGTGTCACATTGCATTAAACCTTATACTATCCCATAATTTTCCAGTCTACAAACCAAATAAAGCAAATTTATTTGAAAATCTCAATCAAATGTAAAACAATATTCCATATAAAGACAAATAAAGATCAGAGTTGAAACCCAAACCAACAACGAGTCACAAAGAATTAAAATTGACATAATCCCAACATTGGAATCATTGGAATACCAGAATAATTTAAATCAAGCCTTGGAATCATAATGAATACCAGAATAATTTAACAAGATTTTAATAAAATGTATTTTTCTTCAGCTATTGGTTACATAACTGTTTCAGACTGACATCATCTACCCACCCCCTACCACCCACCACCCCCGCGCATTTAATGCTTGACAGTAGTTCACAGTTGTCTGAATTTTCAAATTGCTTGTTCTGACTATGATGATGATAAAACAAGTTATATGCGTATTTCTGCTTGTTTTCCTATTTACAAGGAAAGGGATGATAATCTAGTGGTTTGTTGACTGCTACTATTTTATCTTCCCATAGCTCTCCTTTCTGGTGGCCTCAGCAGTATACTCTAAAGAGCACTCTACACGTGAATGTGTGTAGATATATATATATATATATATATATATATATATATATATATATATAAAATTTATTCAAAAATTATAATTTAAATATGTTATAAAATCACTACAAAAATAGCTATTTTGTTTCAACACTTCTGGTGTTTTATCAACAACACCATCACTTGATAAAACACCAGAAGTGTTGAAACAAAATGGCTATTTTTGTAGTGATTTTATAACATATTTAAATTATAATTTTTGAATAAATTATATTTGTTCTACTCTGTATTGAGCAATCTTTTAAGAATAGTATTTGTTGGTTATTGGAATTTATTCCATATACACCAATCCTATACTTGGGTATATATATATATATATATATATATATATATATATATATATATATATGAATGACATGCTGTGACAGTTTGAATTATATATATATATATATATATATATATATATATATATGGAATTCAACCTGTCACAGCATGTCACCAAAGATGTATTAATACAATTTGAACATTAATTAACATTCTGTAAAAGGCCCTTTTTTCCAGAAATTATATGGACACTTGACCAAGTTCTTTCCCAGAACTACTGTTCCTATAGGACCATTGACAAATATGTTTTGATGTAAACAAAGCACCCTGCCTACTGGTTGGGTTTTTTCAGGCAACCCTATATCCAAAATTATTCTAAGAAACTACACCAATCTAATGGATAGGTCCTCATGTAAACAAGTTAATCTCAACGGTTGTTAGACATTTCTTTAGCTGAAATCAAAAATGTATTACTTGTCATCATTTTCATGGTATGTACAAGGTCGTACTCAGTTATGCTAAGTTATCTCCAAGACAATACTCAAATTCAGTTCCTCTCAACCCATCTAATTTCTTGAAACTAATTAGCTTTTTTAATTATTTTTTTGGCATTTAATTTCAATAATCACAAATACAAGCCTGGTTGTATACCATAAAACTCTGCCCACTCTTAAACCTCTTTGGGGCACTACCCACTCCACATAAGTAAATCACCAACCACTTCATCACATTAGAGACAATCTTTACAGTTCTTTCACCTGAAAAAATACTGGACTTTCCTCTTTGCCTCTTATCAATCAGACAGCATAAGAAATTTCAATATTACTTTTTAAACCATCTACATTAGATTCTGACCAATGAATCTTCACTGTGACATCAATTTCTTTCTGTATTCATTTAAAAAAAAAGTCAAAATTATTTCTATGTCCAAGGACGCACACAAATCAAATAAAGGTGACAGTCTGTTTCATGCTAAATGCAATTGTCAAGCTATATTTATATTTACTTACACTCTATCTCTGATATTGAGCACTTTAACCCAAAAATATAGCATACCTTAAAAACTATATATATATATATATATATAGTTATTGCTATCAAAAATATAAAAGGTCACCATATTTATCAGACTGACTTAAAATTTTGCTAGTTATGGTCCAAACAAGAACATTGTATTATTACCAGAATATGTTTTTTAAATATTCAACATTTTATTATACATAATTTAGGTATGTGTAAAATTTCAGTTATAACTAAAATATATATATATATATATATCTGTAAATTGACAATATGAATAAAGAAAAAAGGAAAACTTATCTTAGTCAAAAGGTTTCATCCTTTGATCGACATTATCAAGACAAATGTAAGGATTTAATTTGCAACAAGTATTTATAAGCAAAATTAGTTTTTAAAAATTTTAAATTTAAGAAACACACATAAATATTCATCTGGCTAATTGTAAAGTTTAGGTAAATTATGGAGGATGCTAAGTGATATAATTTCATGTCTAATAAATGAAAGTGAATAAGCAGTTGTGACAGCTTATTTTATATATACCGACTTCAGAATTATTATTCTTATGGTTATTTTTGGTTCTGATCATATCCATAATAGCTTTGTAATTATTTTAATATTGCTAAAATTGGTTAAATTGTTTTGGATAGTAGATATTAAGGATTTGGTAGGTAGATAGTATTACTCTGAACCTACAGAAGAGGAGCTTAGTAAATCCATTGATGCCCTAGCTTCTGGAAAAGCACCAGATAAAGATGGCATATTGTCAGACATCATCAAATGTGGTAAGCCAATTTTACTAAAACTACATCATCATCTCCTGAGCCTCTACTAAAAAGACAAGGTTCCTTAGGACATGCACAATGCCAAGATAATTACCCTGTACAAAAAGAAGGGTAACCACAGAGATTGTAATAACTATTGAGGTATCTCCTGGTAAAGCATTGTTAGAAAAAGTCATTGCCTGAGTGGTCTTAACTCGACTCCTAATCTTTGCTGATCACATCTACCCAGAATGCTAATGTGGATTTAGGACAAAGCAATCTACATGATCTTCTCTCTATGTGAGCAACAGATGCCACTATACATCACCTTCATCAATCTCTCAAAGGTGTTCAGCTTTGTCAGCAGGAAAGGTCTGTTTCAATTAATGAAAATTGGACGTCCCCCAAAGTTGCTGAGCATCATCACCTCCTTTCATGTATGATAGTGAAACTTCAATGCCCTTCACAATTCAGAGTGGTATAAAACAAAGACGCTTTTTAGAACCGACTTTGTTTGGCATCTTTTTTCCCATGTTATTGAGTCTTAAGTTCAGGTAATCTGAAGAAGGTGTATACTTTCACAAGAAGCAATGGTAAATTATTCAATTTGGCTCACCTGAGTGCAAAGTTGCATTTTCTACATTTTTCTTCTCTTTTATTGGTGTTGTTACTTTTGTAATTATTGTAGTTATTCAAGTTGCATAATACATTTTAAATGCATCAAAGGTGGTCTTCAGTGATGCACTGTCCTCATCGCCAATTTCAGGTTTTGCATCATATCGGCTCAAACAGCAAACCCTACCTGACTCCAGAAGAGTCAAGCCGCCTTCTTAACAGTGTCGTGCTATGCACCTTGACATTGCAAAGAAAAATTCAGATATGGATAGGAGTCCAACCATTCTTATTGACATATGTCAATCAACGTCAGCCAATGAAATTTATTATGATAGCATATTAATTTGTTCATATTCCTTACACACCTGTTGCTTACTTCTAGTGTTAAATATCTTCATTAAGAGAACAGTTGGAGAACTTCCAGAATGTTTATCAACTAGTTTTAGGAAGATCCTTCCAACATTTGTTTTGCTTTGTGGTTATAAGGAGAGTTAAACTATATTATGTTGCATCATCTTTTTTTATTTATGTTCTTTTTCCATGTTGTATTCTATATTGACTTTGTGTTTTAAATATTTGACTTTGGCTTCGATAAATACTCTATTGTTAGTTACCTACCTGTATTGCACTAATTTATATAAATGTTTAAGTATGACCAGAGGATGATTTGATTCACTATTTACATACCTTAGATTACTTGACTCTTTTATATATGGTTTATATTTACCAGAATTCAAGTCCAAGTGTATCACTTTTTACAGTAGTAATTTTTAGGTTATGGTCTTTAAAGAATTTTTCCAGTGTTTTTTCTTGATCTATCAATCCTTCTTGAACTTTTCTTTCATAGTAGTATCGGTTCTATGTTGTTAATATCAAATACCTATCTTAGTCATCATTATACATATAATTAAATATTTAGGTTTTCAGTTATTGTAATAGAGTCAGGGGATTAGCAGTTGTAAGTGTAGAAAATTTTAAATTTTAAAATTTAAATGTCATATGTAATAAGTTTTTATAAAAACATATTCTGCTAATAATACAATATTCTTGTCTGGAACATGACAAACAAAACATTTAACCTTTAAATCTTTGATAGGTGTTGTGAACTTTTCATATTTTGGATAATTTTTTCTCCGGATAAATATTTAGCATTTTATTGACAAAATTCTGCATTCCATGTTAAATTACAAAATTGTACATTTTTCAATAGGTGTTGTTATTATGATTATTATTTACTGTTATTATTATGATTATTAATCTATATTCTTGTACTTACATAGCTTTGGTAAGTAATCTTTGAGTTGTGTTCGTTTCCATCAGAGAATCAACCTCTCCTCCAAGAACTTGAATATTTTCCTTCTTTAGCATTAGTATTCCTTTTCGGCACAAAACATTACCCTGAATTAAAACCTAAAAAGTAGCAAATCAACTTTTGTAATCAATTTTAAACTTACAAATAAATTTCTTAATTCATGTTAATCCAAATTTAAAACTAATTACTTTGCATTTGATCCACAGAACATTATTTTTTTACAATTAAAATTCAATAACCCATCATAAATGATATATTCCTGAAAGATTTAAGAAAGAATTGATAGCAATAAAACTAGAATCTTAAACCTAAGAAAACATTTGCTCCTTCAGTAAAAGACTTTTGGATGTTGCTAATGTTTTTTATAGTGTCTTTTCTTCAATACAATATCAGATTACTTTGGCATTACCATGTAGTCACCATCACTTACATGTTATATATGTGAGGGAATGACATGCATCCTATATTCAGCCTCTCTACAGTCTGTTGTCTAATGGATCTTTTATAATGTAGAACACAGTTCACTAAGTTTTATTTCATCAAACATGAAGCATAAATGACAAACTGACACCTATCAGTCTGTAAGTGTCAAATGCCATTCTTCTTTACTTCGTCTGCCATGTGAGTAAGACACCTCTATTTTATATGTAAAGACTAATGTTTCTTTCCCCTTAACTTTTTATCTTTTGAGATTAACAATTGATCTTTTAATCAGGTGATGTTGGTCATATTAAACAGCTAGAAAGATTATGTAACATCATGCTTAATAATGCTTTCTCACACACACACACACACACACACACACACACACACATATATATATATATATATATATATATATATATATATATATACACTACAGTTCAAAAGTTTAAAGCTACCCCTAGAATTAGCATGGCATGAACTTGATAGAAAAGTGAAAAGGAGCTCTTAGAGTCATTGAAAAAAAGAATGGAATCAATTATAAACTCTTATACTTTGAGAAAGTTTTGCAACAAATACCAAAAATTTGTCCTGCAGTAATCAAAGCTAAAGAAGGATATTTCAACAAGAGAAAAACTGCTTTTTTTCTTTTTGTCATAATAAAATTTCTAATAAAAAATCATGTCTCACTTTTTTTTAAACATGTATATTAATTTTCTCTTATTTCAAATAAAAAACCATTCATTTTGGGGCCAATTTAATAAATTACCAGGAGTAACCCAAAAATTTGAAATACAGTGTATATATATATATATATATATGTGTGTGTGTGTGTGTGTGTGTGCGTGTTTGTGTGTGTGCGTGTTTGCGTACAATAAGGTATTGAAAAATTCATGTCTCAACCAAGAAATCCTTTCAAACAAAATTCTGATGTTTGCTCATTCAATTAGATTTTGAAAAGTGGATCACATCAAAAACTTTTCACTACCCACTTGCCCCTGTATATAAACAACATTCATAGACACATAAATTTTTCTACACAGATAGGAAAAGAAAAACCTACCTTAAAACCAGGTTTAAGTTCAAGATTCAGATCTGGAATTGTATTGTACTCCATTGCATGAATCTTTGTCATTCCATCTGTCAATTCAAGTTTAAACATTCGAGTGTGTGGAGGCTGCCACTGCAAAGAGACAAACATTTTCTTACATTATCAGCTTGCTTGATACATTTATGACTTTTTAGTCAAAGAAAATGTATGGCAAATGATGAACAAGAACTTAAAAGTTAGCTCTCTAAATAACTGCATTCTATAGAGATTTCTGATTTTCATGTTATCTGCCTTAAGTTGAAATCATACATATTTACTGATTATTTAAGATACACAGCTTCAGAAAGCTAAAATGAAAAAAGTTTATTAAACAGAATTTAGTGAAATGCAATGTCTTTATTTTAATGTTTAACCTAGAATAGTTGTGAATTTAAAAGAATAATGTTTTTAAATATATTATCTATTTGTATCATTTACAAATTACTAAGAATATAATATCTCGAATTATCTCAAAGCATTTTAATTCTTTTTACATTTCCCAGAAATCCTGAATTTATCTAAAATTTAGTGCTCAATGGGGGAGAAAAGTAATTGTAGATAAAAATTTAATAAATTTTATTAAATTGAAGTATTTCTAATGTTAATGATTAATTGCATCCTCATCCACATCAATAATAATATACACACAAATCACACTTTCAACTTGTGGCCTAAATTTAAAGGACATTTTTAAAGTTAATCAAAATAATTTTGCATTATTATAATGAATATTCTTCATATATATATATATATATATATATATATATCTAAGAAAAACTTAACACATCATGAAATGGTGTGTTAAGCTTTTCCTTAATGTATATCATATTGCTCTGTATTTTATACATTCAGCTCTCTACGGATCTATCTTTTAATATTTTATATTAAAAGAACCACTTGGATTATCCTTTCCACTTATGGATCTGATATTATATATATATATATATATATATATATATATATATATATATAAATACAGTGGAACATCAGTTTAACAGACTAATAGCGGGGAAGATCATCCATTGAAGTCATTTGAATTTGTATTAATTTGACACTTTCTTTGTGGCCTAAAAACACCCAGTACAATACACAATTATTGTAAATAAATGTAAATACGGTATATATGTATGTGTATTTTTAAATTACTATATAGTAACAGATAGAGAATCCCACACAGATAGAGATTCCCAGGAATCTTATCTTTAAATGCTTGGGTATTAGGTGGAAATGAGCACTAAACAAAGCAGTTTCATCTGCATTATATATCTGACTTAATGTTAAGTCTACCAGTCTCTGTCTGATTGTGCCAGTAAACAGCCAATTCTGGAACTAACAGACTTTGCTTGTTATGTGCAGGCATTTTGACTTCCAGCTGGATACTACCATTTCTGCAGATTCTGTCCAGTAAATCTGGAGTCTGTTAGGTCCAGGACCATTAATTCAAGGTTTTACTATATATGTGTGTGTGTGAAAATTCTTGTTACTTAATTGAATGGTATTATTATTATACTTTAAAGTCTCATGAGCACATTGTTGTAAGTGACAAGTTTCTCCACATTAATTCTATTAACACTCTATCCTTACTTCTTGATATCAAGCAGTTTAAGACAAAAACCTGCATGCCTAAAATGCCTTTCCACAAGTAAACTACGGAAAAAGGACCAGCAATTTTGGCACCTAACACTCTCACAATACTATATATATCTATTATCTACTTTATATATTGCTGTTTACAGTAATAATTTCAAAGTCCCATTACACAACTGTGATCTCAACTGATTTATGTACAATAAAATTATGGCAAGGGAAAATGATTAAAGTAAAATTGGATGTTGCACAGAGAAAATTAAAAAATTAACAAGAAATTTTCTAGTTTTTGTTTAAAATTCTGAAATTTTAAGATTTGGCTACTCAATATTTTTATCACCCTGAAAAACACAAAACATAAAAGAATTAGAACGTATGATATTACAAAAAAAATGAGCAGATCTAGTGTAAAATCAAACAAGAGACATTACTAAAAAAAGTATAATGCTAAATCTGAAGTGTCACATAATTCTAAATTGTTAACAGACTTCATAACTATGTAAAATCGATATGCATGGAAAAAGTAAACATATCCTTGTCAGAGCTTGTTTATAGCAAGAGACATGAAAAGAACAAAAATAAGAACTAAAAGTAATCAATATTTATAATCCCACAACCATAAGAGCAGCACTAATTTGAGACCAGTTCTCAATAAAACCAAATGAATTAATGACACTATCATCTCTTAAAAGGAAGAAAATTACTGGTTCCGTTTAACAAAACCAGTTTTGTAATTAGTTAACCAGGTGTTTAATTGATGCTGAGTAAAAAGAGACACTCTTATTCCAAATATCTAAAAGGAGTTTTGATTCAGTTTTTTAAATTAAAAGATGTTACACTTATATATATATTATGGACATTTTTTATCTTTAGTTGTCTTTGTCTTATTCTTAAACTTGGGCAAAATCTCCTAGGTTTCGATGTGCAATGAGATTATTGATTTTGAAGAAACTACAATCCTTAGGTAAGATATTTATTATTTTTGTTTGTCAAGTTTTTTTTCAGTGGTAGAAGTGAGGACCTGTCTCCATACAGCATCTACCCATTGCACTGAAAATGGTGAGTGAAAGCATTCATTTATATCTGCAATTTTACTTACCCACTACACAATTGCTTGTAAATCATACAATAAAAAATAATAAATGCATTAATAATACAAATTCCTTACATTAACTGATTTTGTATTATGCTTTGGTTTTGTATGGTTACTAGGATATTATGCAACGTCTGTTAAGATCACAAGACCAGATTTTTTAAATATAGAATAATTGTTTATTCACTTCTGGACTCAGTCAAATTAGCATTATACATTAAGGGTATAGTGTTTCAGGTTTTTCTTTGATCATCATGCAAGGATATGAGGGATTCTGTCTTCTCTCTTGTAGATTGAGTATTTATATAACTTCCTGTTGTCTGGTTGTGTTATGTGTGTATATCCTCAGTTCAACAGGGTTCACTTCCTTGATTTTATTGGTACACTTAATTGGTACATCTTTTGAAGCTCAATTCTACACTTGCAGGCTTTGATATCACTTACTAGATCAACCCTAAAGATACACAGACCTTTTGATGTTCTGAAGTGACACAAAGTACAAAACTTACTTTATGATGAACCCATATTGGGGTTACCACAGATCAAAGGTTCCTGATGAACAATGAGTTTGATTCAAACCATTTGTATATTACCTGGTATGAATCACATACTACAGTTACAAATAATCCTGAAAGTGTCAATAATAACATTTTGTGGGTGATTTTAACCTGTAGTTGTTGTCTGTTGTTATTTTATTCTCATACATAATTCAAGTTTGTGACAAGAAAGCCCAACCAAATCACAAATGCAAAACCAACAATAACTTACCGTAGGCTTTTTGTGCTCATCATATGAAATGCTACTATTACTTGTATCTATACCCTTCAGTTTTACTTGTTGAGAGTAGTAGGACGTACTGATATCAATCATACTATTCACCTGAAAATAATGAAAGGAAATTTGAGATATTTTTTATATATAACAATACCGCAGTAAATAGTAACAAATTTTCCAATATTTTAAAAAAGAAAAGCACAAAGCCATCTAAGTCATAACGCAGAATATTGTCATCACAATATATATATTAAATCTTACATGGTCACACTGAATAAATATCTAAATCAAATAATATTAAGTTTTTCCTCTTTGATGCTTATCACTACAAAAAGTTCTAGCCAGAGAATAGACTGTCTACAATGTGTAAAAAAAAACAGAAAAACAAATGGGGGATTTTCAAAAAGAAAAAAATTGATTAACTTCTGTTAATACAAAAAGGTTTTGTTTCAATGAAACTGTGATTTAAATTTTTTTTAAAAATCATTTGGTCAGATTTTAGGAACTTTAGAAAAATTATTTTTTATCCTTTAGTAAAACTAGGACCACCAAGCTATACTATGTATTATTTATCTTTTTCTTTTTTTTTTTCTCAGTCTTAATAAAAGTAACCACAGCACTGGTATAAAAATATTTGAACATTTTTCAATTTTTAAGATAATAAATTTATATATATATATATATATATATATATATATATATATATAAAGGAGTATTTCAGCAGCAATAATTCTTTCAAACCTTATTCAATGTTTATTATTATTCAACCATATATGAGATAACAATATAGATTTTTATATATCAAGAACAATATTGGGAAAATTATATGACAAAGTGGAAAAAGTTTACTTGTTCTGCATGTTGTCCTTCAGGATGTCATTGCACTAAATTTGCTATATTGGTACAACTACACATATGCACAAACAAGGGGTGCTGGGGATTTTAGATTTTTTTATATATATATATATATATATATATATATATATATATATCTAGCCAAATTCATTTAGTCTTTTTCTTTTTCTTTCTGTCACTTTTGTTAGTAGGTATCCCACACTGTGATATTAGAAGATCTGCCAGGAATGGTGAAATGTTGTAAGAGCCAGGGTGAAAATTTAGTGTAGATGACCTTGTGATCAAGGCACTCTATCAACATTTCATCATAGTCAATTGTTTTCTCCTTTAATCAGATAGCATTTTTTATGTCAAAACTGTGGTCAGTCTAATTAGGGTGGGCAACCAACCCATTTGACATTGTTTTTAAAGTTTCCCTTTGTGTTCACATAATCTTTTATTTAGATTCCTTGAGGTTTCTCCTATGTACTTTTTGTGGCAATTATTACTGGCAATGGAGTTAATTCCTCCTTCAGTTTTTAGCTTATTGTTTTGTTTAGTTTTGACTAAGTCCTTTATTGTTTTGGATGTAGTAGTAACAAATTTTTATGTTGAGTTTAGATAGATTCTTTTTGATTGTAGATGTGATAGAATGAGTAGGCAGAATAATATATTTTTTTGGTTCATTGGGCTTTTCAGGAGGGGCCATTTTTTTGTTTTGCAATATTTTATAGGCTTTTTGTTTTGTATTGAATATAAAATAATTAGGGTACTGGAGAATTTTAAAAGTGTTTTCGATGTATTTCTCCTCTCTGTGTAAATAATGCAGGCTGCATATTGTGAGTGCTCTTAAGTAGAATCTGATGATTCTGCCAGATTTTATTTTGTTGTTATGATGAGATTAGAAATTTATTAGGATGTTTTTGTTGATTGATTACCAGTGGACACTGAATTCTAAACTGTTGTTAACACGGTATAGCTTGATATCTAAGAAGGGTAATAAATTGTGTTCTTCCATTTCATATGTAAATTCTATTGTGTGTTTGACTTTGTTTAGTTGATCTACTAGGTCAGGTAAATCATTATCATGGGGATATATAAGTAGAACATCATGAATATAACAGAAGTATGTTGATTGTTTGGTTAAAATATTTTGGAAAGAACCAGATTCAAGAAGTTCTAAGAAGATACATGTCATCACTCCATTGAGAGGCAATCCCATTGGTAATCCAAATTTTTATTTGGAAAAATCATTATTAAATGTAAATTTTCACCCTGACTCTTACAACATTTCACCATTCCTGACAGATCTTCTGTTATCACAGTGTGGGATATCTACCAACAAAAGTGATGGAAAGAAAAAGAAAAAACCTAAATAAATTTGGATAGATAGATAAAAAAAAAATTCTAAAATTCTAAAATTCCCAACACCCCTCAATTGTGCGCATATGTAGTCGTACCAACATAACAAATTTAGTTCAATGAAATCCTGAAGGACAAAATGCAGCACAAGTAAACTTTTTCCACTTTGTCATACAATTTCCCATATATAACTTTAAATTCAATAGAATCCATTATATCACAGAATATAGACAACAAACTAATAGTCAAAATGAAAGCAAAGATATATCTCAGTAACATGAGTTGCTTAATTACATTTTTGAAATTCATCAATTTATATATAAAAATAAATGTTACTTCCAAATAGAAATATTTTAAAGATGAAATTGTGCTATTTTTCTTTTGCAAATATTCTTTTATTTAAGAGTATTTTATCTGTTCTGAAATATTCTAAAACCTGCAAAAATCTATATCTAAAATAATAAATTAATTATTACCTGCAAACAATAATGGCCAGAAAGAGTATATTTTTCAGCAGTAGCCACTTCAGCAGGAAAATAATGCATTCCTAATTCACTTAAATCAGCTACCAGCCATTGTTCATAGACAAGTTTTTTCATTTTATCCAAACTGAGATGATCTCCAGAATTCTGTATAAAGAAAACAAAGAAACAGCATAATGACAGAGTTTTAAAAATTAGAAAAATCAAGAAAATAATTTGTAGTACTTTGCATTTAACATAATGGTTTATTCTGTTTCTGTGTTGCTTCTTGAGTTGCTTCTCAACAATACATTACACAGTCATTTTATAGGACTTCATTCTTTGTAGCATGGTGTCCTACAGAACCTTAAATTTCAAATTTTTATGCACTTGTAAGACTATTTTTTCAGGTTCTTCTTCCTAATTAGAATGCCTTACAAATTAAGAAAAATAAAGCAATTAGCTGATAAAAAATTAATATCACACATTACTGTTTTTTTTATTATGGTAAGAATTATATTTATTACTTTCATATTCTTCTGCTATTGTCTATACATCAAGATCTTAGATCAGGGATCATCAACTTTTATCTCAAGAATTATTATATAACACTGAGTGCCTTGTGGTTGGATGTCTCCAACTTACTAGCCTTCCCCCATGTCGTGTCTGATTTTTGAAAGAAAAGGGAGATAACTCATTGCTGTTGGCCAAAGCAAACTGAGCTATGTCACCAAGATAATGAAGGCCATATTGTAGAAGTTGTAGGAAAAGAAAAAGTGAAAACAGTTGTTTTTAGCTGATAACATTAACTAGTTCTTTGATCTGGATTACTTCATTAACAAATTCAGAGGAGATGAGTGGCAGCCACTTGTTAATTTGCTGAGTCTAGATGCTTCTCATGGAACCATGATAGCAACTCTGATGCTTCTTTGTGGCAGCAACTCACAACAGGCCAGCTACAAGGACAACATTTCCTGTGATAATTCTTCTGCTCTCACCCCTTTTGATAAAAATCCAATCAAATATAAGAATTTCATGGCCTTTCACTTTGAAGACCCTGATTTCTGATCAGATGGTTCATGTCTCATTCAAGTAATCAACTACATCACCAGACACAAAGTTTTAAAGTAACAATAGAAAAACCTTACAGAAGAGTTCATTCATCTTATTTTCCTCCTGGACTAAAATCACTTTTCTGAATGAGAATTTGGAATGCAAAGACTTAAACACTACCATGGACCACTCAGCTAAGTTGTTGCCTAGGAACATTAAAATTACTTTCCATAAAATGAAGTCCCAGACATATAGATAGTGCCTTGTCAGTGCTAGGAAAATGATAGTAAAATATTTCCCACTTATATGATTTATTATGAATTTGAAAAACATTTTGTTGTATAGGAATAAAATGTTGCTGCCAACAATAGAGTTTGAACACAAATCACCAGAGAGCAAACACAGGTAATCCCATTTTGAATAAGTAGATCATGTGATGGTAAAGGAAATGTATATATGGGAATTAGCATTGTGACTAAGTGATCACTATCCAGATTACTTTGGAAGTGTGCTGGTCAACCTCCCTGCCTCCAGGCAGAGAGGAACCCAGACTAGTCTATGCCAAAGGGCAGAGTCTTGTCTGGGATAGTAGACAGCTACCTAACCCAGTTTTTTATGGGGCCTATGGGGAATTTTTAGCCAAGCATATGGGCTTGGATACCCCACAAGAAACTTGGCCTTATGCATCCTACACACACACAAATGCCCCTGTATAAACCTTGCTGTAAAAAAAAAATTTAAAAAACAATATATATATATATATATATTTATTAAAGACATTTTTATGTTTAACGTTGTTATTTATAGATACAAGTATTTAAGCAAATGCTCTGTTTATGATAAACAGTATTAAATAACATTTACCGGCCTGAATGTCCAAGAAATTTTCATAGAAAATATTCGTTCTTTGACAGGATTCAAACCTGAACATGAATCTCGGTTAAGGCACGTCAGCGTATATGACGGTTCCGTATAGGATGCAGGTTTGAATCCTGTCAAAGAACGAATATATTTATGAAAATTTTCGACATTCAGGCGGTAAATGTTATTTAATAATGTTTATCATAAACAGAGCATTTGCTTAAATACTTGTATCTATAAATAATAACGTTAAACATAAAAATGTCTTTAATAAATAAATTGTCGGACCTTGTCCATTTCTTAATATATGACGTCATTTGTTTACATTCGATACACCAGAGCAGTTATGAATGTACGAGATTCATGGAAGATTGAAGTTTATAAGCAGTAAATTCGACCTTGTCTACCGAAAGGTTCTTTGTGGCCGAGACGGTTAAGGCACGTCAGCGTATATGACGGTTCCGTATAGGATGCAGGTTCGAATCCTGTCAAAGAACGAATATTTTCTATGAAAATTTCTCGGACATTCAGGCCGGTAAATGTTATTTAATACTGTTTATCATAAACAGAGCATTTGCTTAAATACTTGTATCTATAAATAACAACGTTAAACATAAAAATGTCTTTAATAAATAAATTGTCGGACCTTGTCCATTTCTTAATATATATATATATATATATATATATATATATATATAATACTATAATGTCCAAATAATGACTACTCAGAGTCACAATAACAACCATCAGACAGATAAAGTATTTTATTCGTCTGATGATTGTTATTGTATGAAACTCTGAGTAAGAGATTTTGGTACTGTTGTATTGTTATATAGGAATAAAGTGTCATTCCCAACATTAAAGTTTGAACATAAATCACCAGAGAGCAAACACAGGCAATCCCATTTTGAATAAGTAGATTATGTGATGGCAAAGGAATTGTATATATGGGAATTAGCATGGCATCTAACTGATCACTATTTCTATTCTATCCTCTGTTACTATATGGATCACTCTTTCTACTCTATCTCTATACTATTCACTATACTGATCACTATACATGTTACTATTCGGTGGTTACTTTTTGAGCAAGTGTTATCAAGCAAGTACTCTTAGTGTGAGTGTTATTCAAGGGCGTCTGACACCAGTATTGTTCAACGGCGTTACTATAGGTATATCTGTGATTACAAAGTCTCTACTACAACGAGCATTACAAAAGTGACAAAGAGCATTTGTTGACATTACAAAAGTAGCAACGAATGTTCATTAAAATCACAAAACATTTACACAGCAATTAAATCAAGTGGCCAGCAAAAGTTTCATTTCTTTGGGAGGTTAAGAATTGAAATAAAAACAAAAGAATCTATGAAACACATCTGTGAACAACTAAAGCTAACAGGTTTTTGGTCAGTCTATCTCATAAAAATACTTATTCAGTTGACTTTAAACATAAATTAGATTCAGTGTTCACATTCTGAGCCTGCTTAGGTACTAATTTGATTTATATGCCTTCATTTTTTTCAGTTAATTCTTTTTGCTAATTACTTTCTCATTCCTAAGTGTTGTTGAGGTTATTTTTTTTACTTCTTGCCCATGGCAAAAGTACACCTCAGTGCCATGAAGTACTTAATTACTAAACAAAATCTATGGTACCCCAGCTATACATACTGTCTTCAGTATATATTATATACACAACCTCTTCTAAATATTGGTAAAAAAAATAAGTAAAATTTTTAACTACATCATTGCATTCATTCACCTATGCATTATGAGTTGCAACTGACCAAAAGAGGTTTCATATTACACTGACAGAGGGTTCACAACATACCAACAAAGGAATTAAACTGCTTCAACAAATGGTGGTCCATATCTGACAACAAAACAATAACACCTCTCTGGCCCTATATATTCATTGTAGTATCCATAGATCTGCTATGATTGGTCAATAAGCAAGTGCCACCATCCCTCTGCAAATTAGTTTGTACCGCAATTGATATGCAAATTTGTCAGCAGTGCTAATCAGACAATAAAAGACAAACTTAGTTGCACCAAATACATCCCATCCAGGGTCTCTAGTGCATTTCAAACGAGAAATTATATTGATTGGAATTGATTTTCATTTTTTTTTTTTTTTTTAAAATAGCTGATTAGCAGCCTTTTTTAGTCATCTATCAAAAATAAAATATACTTTTCTGAAATTTTATTTGAGGAATATTAGCTGATTAAAATATAATTAATCTGATTTTAAACAAATCTTATTTACTTTAAGTTTAAAATAACACATAAATGCATTTTAAACCAAACAGTAGCTGTGTTTATGCATCTGACAAGGTGAAGACAGATTTATTGTTGTTCTATGGAGACTTTATCTGTAAAACATAATTTAAGAAAATGACAAGAGCACCTTTTTTATATAATTTTTAAGTACTCAGTAATCTTAAAAATTTAGGAAAATATTCTGTAATCTAATTTTAGGAATGTTGACTTTAAATTTTCTATAGTCATCACTCTTATTTTCTGATAATGGTTATCCATACTTTAAAAATGATCACATTTATGTACATAAAAAAATTCAAAATTCTTTTTAAAATTTTGGTGTTTGATGGCTACCATTTATGATTAGTAAATGTAGTCTAATATAATCTAAATGGCTGAATTTAATCAAGAATATTAAAAGATTTAAAATTTAATAAATTTTTGTAATTAAAATTTAAAAAAAATGAAAACCATTCTTGTAAAAACTCATTATTGACTGAAAAAAATGTTTTTCTTCAGACAATAGTGTTCTTAATATATCTTATTTATAAAAGCAATTAAAAATTTTCCTAATTAAATAATGTCATAGTTTATTGCATTTTTTATGATTTGGAGCAAATTTTTGGAAATGGTGTTGCTGTTAGACAGAAACAAATTAATTTAAATTCAGCAAGCAGTCCTACTTTTAACTAATATGAAGAGGCTGACATTTTTAATTTCTTGAAGTAAGTTGGGGTAAGAGATGTAGAAAAAATATTTTTACCAAAATTTTCTAAAAAAAAAAAATCATTTAAAAAATAATTTAATTCATTTGTGAATAAATCCTGGAATCTTCATTAAAATCCAATAATCATTTGATTTTTGCAAGAATTTCCAAATCAATGTGTTTTTTACCAGAAAAAGGCACTAAAATATCCATAGTAAGTCTTTGGTCCACAGCTGACAAAAAAAAAAAACAAGATTTTTAACCAATATTTCAAACATGTTAGAAAGGAATAAAAAATTAAATAAAGTAATAAAAAAATACTTTGGTCTTTCTTCTTAATAATAACAAACATTTTGGCAATAAAACTTTGTTTTTATCAAGGTTTTTTTTTTTTTTTTTTTTTTCATCGTGGTATGCTCTTTTTTAGTGAAAAAGTGGATGTACCTAATAGCCACTAAACTTTATCCACTTACTATAATTCATCTTTATACTTTTTGAAATTTACTTTTTAAAGACAAATGAAAGTTGCATAAATGAAAAGGTTCTTTAAAAAAATGCACACTCTAAATATAAAATTAGGTAATAATTCATCAATGCATCTTAAAATGTTTTTAAACTCAACTTACTTGATGTTCATCTTTTAGCCAATCAATACAAGCCTCAACCCATTCATTAGGTACTTTGATGTGGATACTTCCCAAAAATGAAGTTATTCCAGCCACTATTCCAGTCATCTTGATCAGATGTTAATGTTCACATCATCTCTAAATTGGGAAAATAACAAGATCATAGCAAATTATCTTAGTGGACACTTAAAAAAAAGTATAAAAATACTAAAAACAAAATGAGAAGAATAAAAATGAAAAAGAAATAAAAATTAAAAAAATTAAAAAGAATAAAAAAGGCAAAACATTCAATTGGAATAAAATCATTATTTTGAACTCAAGAAACCCTCCTTTTCTGCTTCTTTTTATAACAGTCCTCTGAAAACAAAAATAGAGAGGGGCATGAGCCAAAGGTGTGTCTTCCCCACCAGATTTATTCAACCTCTATATGATATCCTAAGTAACTGGAGACCTTACCAGGATTTATCATCGGTGGGTGTAATCTTAACAATACAAGATACACAGATGACACTGTGTTGATAGATGACTGAGAAAGAAAACTACAGAACCTCCTAGATATGGTAATAAAAGAAAGCAGCAAATAAAGTACTAATCATCAAATACAAGAAGACAGAAATTATGATCCTCAACAAGAGAAAAGCCTATGATGCAAGTTACAAATTGGAGATGTCAACATCAAGCAGGTGAGGAAGTTTAAATATCTGGGAAGTGTTTTAACAAAGGATGGAAAATGCAACACCAAGATCCAAACAGGGATTTGATTAGTGAAAGAAATATTCTGAAAGATAAGCAAAGTGCTGAGAAACAGAAAAATTCTGTTAGAAACAAAGAAAATTCTCTTATAAGGCTGAACAACCTCCCCACAAATAAGGAGAAAACTGGACATAGCAGAAATATGTTTCATGGACAGAGCAAGTGAGCAACAAGGAAGTCTTAAAGAAAATGGTATCAGAAAAAAAAAACATTAATATTCAGAATCAGGAACAGACAACTGAAATTCTTTGGAGATATAATAAGGAGGACTGGAAAACTTAGCCCTCACAGGACATATTGAGTGCAAAAACGATAAGGCAAGGCAGTGGTCCAATTACCTGACCCTGACAAGCTTGTGTGAGAGGATAGCAGAATAGGGGTGGGGAGCCTTAGCAAAGGGAGAAAAACTGCTAAAGTCTGTAGTGAGTGCAAAATAATATTAACTCCCTTCATTCACTCTCTTCAAATTCAGAGGACCGTGGAAGAAGAAGGAAAGTAATTTGCGAGCCTATGTGAAATTTTCTTTGTACCAATGAAAACCTTGCCTTCACTGAAATTGACCGATGACTTGAAAAGAAGAAGGAAATGAATTTACAAACCTAAGTGAAATTGTTTTTGGACCAATGAAAACCTTGTCTTCACAGAAATTAACTAGCCAGCCTAGAAGAAAATTACTTAGAGTATAAAATGAGGAGGAAAATTAAATTAATCATAGAAGAGTGTCTGAAGTCATGTAAAGGGTTTTGTTACAGTTCCTCACAACCAGCATTGAAGTTTTCAGTAGTGTAAAATTACTCGCCAATATTGGCTTCTAACCAGTATGCAGCATTATTATTTTATGTCAGATAATTTTATTTTCTTGAAACAAGCTACTTACACTGACACTATCAAGCAACTGTAAATTCGTGAATAAATTCCTTATCTTGTTTAAAATTACCCGTGTGTTTCCTCGTCATTATCATCCTTCATTAATCATCTTAACGTGGGTAAGTCAACCGTTCATTTTAATTCCTAAGCCCCACGCCACTATGGATAGGAAGTTGTGGAGAGCCTGAAAAATGTGACACACAGCAGAAGACACAAAAATAAGGTTATACTTTCACACCCATTTTTGTGTAAATGGGCACAAAATTGAGGTTCAGTTTTATGCATTTTTTAAATTGAACGTCAACAATCAACTTAATATTTTCTCAAAATTAAAATTTTTTTTCCTAAAGAATGAACGTCATATTCAAAAAAAAAAATAAATAAGAAAAATGTATTTTCATACAAAAACAGGACTTTTAATTTCTTTTTGTTAACTGAATGTTAGATGCTGGAAGTTTAAATAACACATAACTTATTAACTAATTCTCTTAACTTAATTTTAACACTACCAGTAATATTGCTAATTAAAGAAGGTGTTAATTAAAAATGGCATTTGCAAAAACAAGAAAGATAAAAAAATGTAAATACGGCAACAAGACGAAAACTTTTAGCTTCACGTATTGTTTGTAAATTCTAGTATCAATTATAATGAAATTCATTCAAGAGAATAAGATTAATTAAAAATATTATTGTAAATATTGCAAACTATAATCGGTATAAGTTTCCACTGGTTGGTTTAAAAACAAACAATGAAGTGAGTTAATTAAATAAATGTTTACTTTTTCTATTTTTAATTATAATTTTATAAATTATAAAAAAATTTTTTTAGTTATAGTTTTAAAAGCAGCTAGTCTAGTTAGTACTTACCAATGGTGGGTCAGCAATTTATGATAAATAAATAAAAATAAAAAATTACCAAGCCATCTT
This sequence comes from Acanthosepion pharaonis, assembly GCA_903632075.3. NCBI lineage: Eukaryota > Metazoa > Mollusca > Cephalopoda > Sepiida > Sepiidae > Acanthosepion > Acanthosepion pharaonis. Next base: position 438,847 of record CAHIKZ030000027.1, read on the forward strand.
CTCAATTTGTTGACCATAAACAAAAACGAATATGCTTGAGAATCGTAAACAAATGAATCATCTAATATACAACTAGACATTAATTGAAAATCAACAAACATTTTACAATACGATCAATAAACTGGTTGACGAAAAAGATAATTACCAATAAATCTGATCGTCAATATCCTCTTCTTAGTCATAAAAGCCATCAAAATTGCGCTTGGCGCGTCAAGGTAGAAAAGATTCGCAAAATAAAAGAAACTATCACAATTATTTTCATAAATTATTCTTTGAGTTAATAGCTTCATAATACTAAAATAAAAACACATAAAAATAGTTTTAATTTTTAATGTATGATAAATAATATATATCAGATCATGAAAATTTTAAATTAGTTCATAACTGCGGCTATTTTTTGGTATTTAAAAAAAAAAGGAAAAAGGTTTCTGCTGTGCAACAAAATGAGAGATTGAATGAAAATTACAGAAAAATTTAGAAATTTGCAAAAGTTTAAAATCTACACATTCCTTGAGACATCTACGAAGATTTTCCTTTAATCCTAAACAGGTAATTTGCGTAAAATATTGAAATAACTTGTTTTTCTATCAGTATTGTTGTAATTAACCTTTATTACTGTTGTTAAATGGTGGTGATGGTGTTTGTGATGGTCTATTTTTGCTACTTTTTTCGTTTGGCGCATAATTGCTTTACATTTTTGCTTAAAATTCTGTTTTTATTTTGAAATCTGTTGTTGGGATTTCATTGCTAGCAATCATATTGTTCTTCTTTTTTGAGATTAATTTTTTTTCGTTTTGTTTTGTTTTTTATATATGTTTTTCTTTTAATTTGTATGCACACCAGGTCGCGAGGTTCAACAAATGATTTTATGTCGACTTTTAAAAAATTTAATGTTCATTTTACTTTAAAATTTTTTTTTTTATTCTCACAATTATTTTTTCTTTCATTTAATTTAAATAGTTAAAAAAAAAGAAAGAAAAGAAAATGCTAAAGCAAAACCTGTTAGATTTTTTTACACGGAATAGCGAATTTGAAAGAAAAAATAGTGCTGTCTGTAAATGAACAAAATTACCCGGTATCTCTGCTGACTCAGCCACATTATTATCCGCTGCTTAAAATTTAGCGAAAAAAAAAAAAAATGACAGAAAGAAGTAAATAAAAGTAAAACCAGATTTTATTTTCTATTTCTATTTAATTTTACTTCTTTTAATATTTTTTTTACATCAATTTTTAAAATCAATAGAAATCCAATTTGACAACCTGTTGTTAATCAATTTATTATTGTTCTGTAAGCAAGCACCTAAAGAAATCTTCAAAAATAAATATTAAAAATTCACTTTTTTCTTCCACCCTAATTCACTCTTTTGGTTTCCACTCCCACTTCACCCCAATTCATTTTTTTCTTCCACTCCCACTCCACCCCTAATGCACTCTTTTTTTTCTTCCACTCCCACTCCACCCCTAATTCACTCTTTTTTTACTTCCACTCCCACTCCACCCCTAATTCACTCTTTTTTTCTTCCACTCCCACTCCAACCCTAATTCACTCTTTTTTCTTCCACTCCCACTCCGCCCCTAATTCACTCTCTTTTTTCTTCCCTCCCCCTCCACCCCTAATTCACTCTTTTTTCTTCCACTCCCACTCCACCCCTAATTCACTCTTTTTTTCTTCCACTCCCACTCCACCCCTAATTCACTTTTTTTTTCTTCCCTCCCCTCCACCCCTAATTCACTCTTTTTTTCTTCCCTCCCACCCACCCCTAATTCACTCTTTTTTCTTCCCTCCCCCTCCACCCCTAATTCACTCTTTTTTTTTCTTCCACCCCCTCCACCCCTAATTCACCCTTTTTTTCTTCCCTCCCCCTCCACCCCTAATTCACTCTTTTTTTTCTTCCTCCCACTCCACCCCTAATTCACTCTTTTTTTTCTTTCACCCCCCTCCACCCCTAATTCACTCTTTTTTTTTTCTTCCCCCCTCCACCCCTAATTCACTCTTTTTTTTCTTCCACTCCCACTCCACCCCTAATTCACTCTTTTTTTCTTCCACTCCCACTCCACCCCTAATTCACTCTTTTTTTTCTTCCACTCCCACTCCACCCCTAATTCAATCTTTTTTTTTCTTCCACTCCCACTCCACCCCTAATTCACTCTTTTTTTGGTTTCCACTCACACTCCACCCCTAATTCACTCTTTTGGTTTCCACTCCCACTCTACCTCTAATTCACTCTTTTTTCCACTCCCACTCCACCCGTAATTCACTCTTTTTTTCTCCCACTCCACCCAATTCACTTTTTTCTTCCACTTCCACTGCACCCCTAATTAATATTTTCTTGCACCCCCTAATTCACTCTTTTTTTCCACTCCCACTCCACCCCCTAATTCACTATTTTTTCTTCCACTCCCACTCCTCCCCAATTCACTCTTTTTTTCTTCCACTCCCACTCCACCCCTAATTCACTCTTTTTTTTTTTCCACTCCTACTCCACCCCTAATTCAATCTTTTTTTTTTTCTTCCACTCCCACCCCAATTCATTCTTCTTCTTCCACCCTAACCCAAGTCCTTCTTTTTTTTTTTTTTTTCCAATTTTCTCTTAAATGCTCAAATATTGTCTCTCAGCCCTCAGGTTAGGATCAATGAGTAGTATCTGTTCTCCATTTAATCAATGGGGAAAACACCTAGACCCAAGGATTTCAACTCTGTAGCAACATCTTCCACATAGCACTAAAAGAGTATGGGTGTCAGTGTGACAGTGGTCACAGGAACAGGACACTTTTTGGATTGGTCAATGACAATCCTGCATTAAAAACCACATTGTGTCATATCTTGCTACAGCAGGGAGGTGAGTAAATATTATTGCTTCTTGGCATTTAGGCTGGAATCACTGCATGGTATCTATTCTAATAAATCAATGAGAGAAAGTGCTTGGTCCTGGAGATTCCAAGTTTGCAACAGCACCTTCCTCATTGCACTAAAAGAGGGAGGGTCAGCATAACTGGTCATAGGCAATTTTTGGAGGTACAAATTAAGTCCAGTCCCAGGAATCCCATCTTCCCAGGTAATAACTCTCAATCAAGATGTAGCTAGAATTAATTCCTGGAACTTGAGGGATCTCCAAAAGAGAAGTGCTTAAGATTCCATGTCCACATGGATCTCCTACTTTAAATTTGATTTTCTGTTCAAGTGGGCATTTGGATAAATACCTTTAAAATGTTCAAATATAGTTTTAGTTTTTTTCATTTAGCAAATACTGGTTGAAATGGACCATTTATTTGGTTCATAGACCTTACAATTGCTTTCTTTTATTGAGTAACTTAAACACAAAATTTAAATTGTTTTCCTCACTTCATTGCTTTTTATCTTTATTTTGTGAACTCACATATTTCTGCTTTCAGCAGCATTAATAAAATATTTTTTGATCCAAATCAAAACTGATATAAATTTTTTTTTTATTTTAAATCTTGCAAGAATCAGTAAAAATGAAGGAAAAATTAATTTACAACTAAATTCAAAAAGACAAGAATAGTTGCCATAATTTTGTTGGATTTCTTAAAGCTAGGAATATAATCTTTAAAATAATTTTATATAAATGCAGGGTGACAAATTCAAATGTGTTTTTTCCTTATGAAAATTTAGGATTTTATTTATTTATTTACTTATTTATTTTTAATGTTTATTGAATAAAAAGAAAATAGATTATCAATAAATAGGCTTATATAATTATTTTTAAACTTTTTAGAATGAAACGTGTATTTTCAAATAGTCCAGCTGGGAATTACTCCCATTTCAATAACTTAAAGTGCAACAATGTTATAAAAAAGAAACTACAGAAAAATGTGATAATTTTTTTCTTCTAAATATAATTAAACAAAAATGATTGATTATAATTAGTCTTTTGATTAATGACAATCAAGAGTAGGGATCCCAATGCTAAATGAAACTATTTCAAAGGGAGTAATTAGAACAATTTCCTTTTCATAAGATATGTAATTGTCTAACCCTATCCAACAGATAAAATGCAGTGATTACTGTTGAATAAATGTGAAAAACAATACAAAATGACCAACTAGAAGAAAATTAAAATGCTTTACACTATGTTTCTCATAGCTTTTATCCCCTTAAACATATTTGTTGTGCATATGCAGCTTGTGTTAGTGATGGACACTAAAGCTGAAGTTACTTATGATTTCAATAGATTTTTTTCAAACAGTTCTAAAATTCAAAAGAATATAAATTATTTTATTTTTTTATATCTTTGTTTATTTTTTATGCTTTTTCCTTTTTTTGGAAAGAGTATGACCTTGAAAGATTTATTATAACTAACAAAACAAGGAAGCAAATAAATATGCACTACAGTGAAAGTACTTAACCAATTGAAAAAAAATCAAAATCATTGTTTAAAAACTTCTCCCTGAAAGTCATGGCCACAAAAATAAATCTTGTAATTATAATCACAAATAGAGATTAATTTCTGGAAGTTAATTCAATTGTCAGAGTATATTTTTTTTAATTTATACATGAATATGGTTAATAATTTTACTTCTTTTATATGAAAACATGAATTCATTATTTTCTTTCATTTTTCTGCAAGAAATAGATTTAAATAATAATATCTGAGATTTTATTCAAATAAAAAATGTAGATTATTATTTATTGAAAACTAGTAAGACAAAATTATAAAATAATTTTGTTTTTTCCATAATAAGCACTTTTTTATTAAATATTTGTATATTTTATTTATTAGCAAGGACCACTTAATTTAAAACTGAAAAAAAATCTTTTGCAAAGATAGTATCTATTTTATACATTAGATGAAATATTTGTTTATCTTCAAAGCCTTTACATAAATTTTCTATGAAACAATAACATATGAACAATAACAAAATGTAATTTTCTATTTCTTTTTTATTTTTATTATCAATTGTAAATCTTTATTTTCTGGGTTCATTCTAGATCAACCAAGTGACTTTAAAATGTCAGTTTGTAATTTAGAAGAAAATCTTACATATATGCATACATACATACATACATATGAAGTTTACTATTTGTTATGTAAGACAAATGGTAAACTTATCTTAGCCAACATGTTTCATCCTCTGAGGGACTTTATCAAGGCAAATGCAAAGATTATATTTTGTAACAAGTATTTATAGATGAGTAAAAATGTCAGTTTTTCAAAATTTTTCAATTTAAGAAATGATCATAAATATTCATCAGGTTTTAACAAAAATAATTTAAATATTTGAATAAAAAATTTCAAGAACATCTTTTATTCAATTTCATTTATTAGGCATTAAATTATGTTACTTACCATCCTCCATAACTTACTGTTTCAGCTAATCTGATGAATATTCATGAGTGTTCTTAAATTTAAAAATTTTGAAAAACCAATAACATTTTTGCTCTTGTCTATTAATACTTGTTACAAAATAAATTTCTTGCATTTGCCTTGATAAAGTCCCTAAGAGGACAAAAACATCAGCAAAGATAAGTTTTCTTTTGTCTTTATCCATATTTTTCTTTTACAGATACATTCTATCTTAAATTTTATACACACACACATATATTTATATATATGTAATACAGACACACATGTATAAAATTAACCAAGGTCAGTGAATGTCTGCTTCAATTTGAGGTAAAATCATGAAACTACTGTTGCTACTAACCCAACACACTAATAGCAACACCTGCCTACTCTTCTAATTTTGTTTTGTTTTTTTAACTACTTTTAGCAAGGTGGTGATACTAATTTGTTTATTTTATTAGTGGTCTACTCTAATGAGAATTGAAAGAATTAATAATTCAAGAACATCTAAATACTGACAAAGAGTTAAGCAACTCACCAATCTCTAATCTACTGCTAATTCAGAATGGGGAGAAATGGCTTTGCATAAAAGCAATCTATACAAGAATTGCCTTATTTTGTATCATTTTCTTTATTCCATGAGCATACAGATATATAGTCTTGTGTAGTTAATGCCTGCTGATTTATTACAATCAATCTATTTAATAACACCAGATAAATGCTCATTAACAAAATGTTTCTTTTTTTAATTTTTTTCATTTTTAGTTTAGTTTGTTAGGAGGCAGATATTTAACACAAATGTGCTGATTTTTATCTATCTAAAAGATTTATGTTTAACATAGGAAGGCTTTTAATTGCTGTATTTTCCCTTCTTCTGATAAAAAGAAATTCGTAGTATTAGCTGATCTTCATCATAATAGTCAATACACAGATGGAAAGACACTGTTGAAGAGGAGAGATAAAAATAACTAGATTAACTTAATATAGCCACCTTCATCCTTTCCACCACATAGCAGCTTTTTTTTCTTTTTAAAAGCTTAGATACTCATTTCCCTCAAAACATTATGTCTTGTGTTGCTTATAAAAGAATATAGGCAATTACAATTAAAACCTTTGTGCCTGAAAAAAAGCTATTTCAAAAGAACAGTTATTCTTTTGACACCGCTATCACTGTATACTCTTTTTTCTAACCCTCAGCAATGTCTAATTACAAGATTGTAAAAATATGTGAACTAAGTATAAGGCAATATTTATTATTTACAATTTTATAAAGAAAATTTTTTTTAAATATTTTTATTCAAAAATGTATAAAAATTATCAAAATATGTAAAGTAACTACAATGTAATATTTGTAGTAAAAATTAGACATTCTGTAATTATACACAAGGAAAACTTTGTTCACTCAATGAATAGGGAAATGCACATTCAAAATATTGAGTGTTTGTGATCTTGCCTAAAATCTAAAATTAAAAGACTGTTTGATTCAGGGAAATAGATGCTCTCAATCTATTTTAGTGAATTTATATTGTGGGAGTAAATGAAAGAAATGCCTGGAAAATCTTTTTTTTTTTAAAGTTACTCAGCATTATAAGTTCTTTTAAATTTTCTTGTTCACAGACATTTTTATAAATTTATGAATAAAATATTTTTTCATATTTATTTCTTTTAAAATGGTAAATAATAAATAATTCATACATTTTTATAATCTTGTAAATATAAAATTATTCATGTAAATAAGTAATCTAATAGTGTTTAATATTTTTGTTGTCAGTTTTCAAGAATAATGAAAATGTATAAATCCACTTTCATGTGTTTGGATTTTCTTAAAATTCTCATCATCACTTTTTAACACAATAACATTGACAAAGGAGTCAAAACTGTATTCAATAATACCATTTTTTGTGGGTATGAAGGTTAAACATTGCCAAAACATTCTTATTATTATTAAATCTTGATTCTTTAATATTTTTTATTTTAGACAGCTATTCTCCATAATTTAATTGATGCCTATTTAAATTTACATATGCCACTTAATCTTTTATCCAATTATAATTACTGGTCTGTGATAGCCTAATCTAAAGCTATCTTTTCTGTTATCTTTTATTAAAATACAAACTTAGTGCTACCAAAATGTTCATTTTAGTATAGAAAGTTAATGTTGAGACAATTTTGCTAGTAAAATGTTTGCCTCCAAGCCCAGTTTAAATGTCATTTATCAGAAATCCGTTTATATATAATATAGAATGGATATATAAAATTGTTTTTGGTCTAAAAATGAAAATTTTAAAGCTATTTTTAGCCAACAAGTAGTTAATCAAATATTGTCACACGTCTTTAAAAAACAAAGATGATAAATTTCTTTTCAAACAAGTTGTAGTTCATCTATTTCATGTTATTTTCCAGATTCCAATATGATTCCTCAAGAACTTACCAGCAGTTTAGCAGAAGAAGGGACAATTTTGAAAAATGTCTTCCATCAGCTATCTGCTGAGGCCATCTATTATGCCTACCTCAGTAAGCAGTCTTATGAGACCCAGCGATCATCAAATATAATTTGTGTCTACAATAAATCTGATATGACTCCATCAGGTCATCGAAAGTGGGCCTACAATAAAGGGGATGAACTGCACAACTGCAAGAAGAACAAAGACCTTCAAAACAAGAATAAGCTTTTCCACAATTTACTTTGTGAAGAGTATCTGATGCTTAAATCAAAATCTATTTGTGAAATTAAAGAAGGCCTATACCAGGCAATCATTGCTGGATATGGTCCCAAGACCATTAAAATGGACAAGAACCACAACAATCATAAAAGGTTTATTCTAAAGGCAAAGGAAAGTAGTCTTACAAACCAGAACCCCAATGAAAACTATGCAAGCAGTAAAAACCCAAAACTAAGGTTCAGATCTGATTTCAAAAATACTAGCTCTGATAATGAAGACTCTAACATTAGGTCAACCAGGAAAAATGAGATGTATCTGATGTGGGGCCTAGCTGGTGACTACCGACTGATGAAGTGGAAGAAGAAGCGTGAGAAAGCAGAAGGTCGCTACCAGAAATATTTGGCCAATCGCCGTAAGAGAGAATTAAAGAAAGAAATGGCTCAAAGCATGATGAAACATGCTATGGGCTTCTCTTATACAATGTTCAACTCGAGTTGCAACCCATCTTTGGGATTGGCCATAAAGCCTGCAAAAAAATTAATAAAAAAGAAACCGTTTGTGATTCAGAAGAGTCTTGGCTATGATTATCGTCACTGCCTGAAAAAGAAAAGAAATCGGGAAGATGACGAAACCTTCTACCAATTGTACCTCGCAAGTATTACTCCTCCTCTTCCACATTCCATCTCTGGTGCTCCTTACGTTGTAAGTTCCATCCCAAAATTTGCTGCCCCTAAAGTTCTTTGCACAGGACGTCCCAAAGGCAAAAAATTGAATGTTAGTTTTGACCTTCCTGATGAGGATGATACTGAAGCACTTGACTCAAAAGACTTATTTCTGTTCCAGTGCCTAGCACTTCATTCAGCCAATATGTCTATGAAACAACGCTGTGAAGGAAGTGAGGCACATTATTATGCTGCTATAGCAATGAAGGATAAGAATAACATTAAACTGTAAAGTACAAAGATGTCCGTCCATCTTGTGGCTTTTATTCTCTTGCTTTTTGTAACATTAAAAATATTTTCAGATACTATTTCTTTTGCAAAAAAAAACTGTCCTACTATGAAGAAAAAAAAAACTTTAATACAAAAATAATTTGGACACACACACACACACACACACACACACACACTAGCCCTACAATTTTAATACAAAAAAATGAATTTCTTCATGATCTCTCTTCATTTATATGAAGACATGTACATCCCTAAAAACGTAACCTTGAGTTGTGTCACACTAAGCTAACCTTACTAACAACATATAGTTTTAATATGATGTACAGATTGAATCTCCATTGTTAACTCACAGCTTTTAACCACTAAAACATTTTTATTATTTTTAGCAGTGGTGATATTTTATCATTATTATTATTATTATTATTATTATAATTCTATCATACTGTTTCTTTTCTACTAGAAATGTATCAGATAATAATGAAGGTTGTTTATATAATACAGAGTTATATTACTTGGAATCAGCCTTTTGTGATGGATTGATTGGATCTTGTCAAGTTTAACAATGGTATTAACAGCCTTTTATGACCACTGCCTGGTAAGGTAAGATAATTCTAAGAGAATGATTTACTTAAATGTTCATTCATCTATATTCTTTTTTCCCCCTCAACCATCAAATGTTATACCAGTGGTTAGATCTTGTAATAGAAGAGAGAACAAACAAATAAATTTGTCTTTTCCCTAAAGCAATTTGCCTGAAGCCTTAACTGGAATTCAAACTCAGTTCATTGATTTCATTTTCCCTGTTGATAACTGTTACTTATTGGTATTTTGTTTTACTCACAAGATCTTTTAAATTTTACACTAGTTAGAAAATTTAAATCTCTCATTTGCAAACCATTATATAACATTTTCCTTTAAAAACAAAATGTTTTCAGATAAGGACTACTGCTATTTGTTGTTTTATTTTATTTAATTTTTATTGTTTAGGAATGAATCAAATTTTATAAATGATGAAAGCAAATTCCACTAAATATCTTTAGAACATAATGGCCTCATATTTTGCAATATTAATTCTATCAAACACACTTATTTGACTAAATATTCATTGCCTACAACTGTTTTTTACATTTACTTTCATCCTTTATTTTTAAATTATCTTCTGAACTGAACAAGTTACTGTCTATATTTCTGAGATGAGGTATTATGTACACTATTTACATTATTTGAACTATTGTCCTCATCTGTGTCGCCATATTTATTACAATGTTTCGGCCATTGTACGCTCCAGCCTTCTTCAGGTGGTTGGAATGTCAAACTGAACCCTTTATTTCACTCACTGCGGTAGACTGTTCTAGTTCCACTTGCCATGTCTAATGGATGTCAGTTATCTCCTGTTAATTCCCCTCTCAAAGTTCTTCACTGCCTTATCCAGGTATTGAACTCACACTCAAGGACACATGGCACAGTGGACAAAGGCGTTAGTTAGATCCAGTTACAGGACCCAAAGAGTGTGAGTTCAATACCTGGTTAAGGCAGTGGAGAACTTTGAGAGGGGAATTAACAAGAGATAACTGCCATCCATTAGACATGGCAAGTGGAACTAGAACAGTCTACCCCAGTGAGCAAAATAAAGGGTTCAGTTTGAGCATACAACGGCCAAAACATTGTGATAAACATGACAATGAAGATGAGGACTATAGTCCGAATAATGTAAATAGTGAACAAGTTACATTATTAAATGTTTAATGTTAATTCTGTAATTAAATATTTTTCTTGAATCATGATATCTGAATGGAAGAAATTCTGCTAATTTTTAGATGGTTCTTAAGAATAAATCACAAAGATCAATTCTTATTTATTAAAAATATCAATTTGGTAAAGGAAAGATGATTATAATTTATTCACTGTTCAGCACTGTCAATAGTCATTCCAGTTCTTTTTATATAAAAGGGACAAAAATGGAAAAGTTGAAAAAAAAAAGATGAATTCATATCTGGATGTGAACCGTAAAAAAAGAAAACAGAATTTAATTTTTACTTTTCATCTGTGTTGTAACCTAGGAAAGGTTACTGGATAGAACAATCAAAGGAAGATTGGTAATGAACAATAATACTCGGGACAAGAACAACACACATAGGATTCACCAGCAGGATGTAGAAGTAATAGTCAACTGCTAGAAGTGAGTCAAGTGAATTCCACAATGAATCTCCAACTCTAGACCACATACAGTATTCACTACTGTTTTTATAGGAATGGGGGCATACCCATTATCGTTTGTGGGTATGCTACAACAATCTGTTATTAGAATTTTGTAAAAAAAAAAAGCATCACATCAGTATAACTGTGACTAAATTTCCGATACAGAAATCAAAAATCACTTTTATAATCTAATTTTATCTTTTTGTACAATAAATTTCCATTAAATTTTAATTTGAAGAATCTCCAAAATAAAAGTACATTTTAAAATACAAGTAGTGATAAGGATTTTGTTTAAACTAACATAATTTTACATAAATTGTCATATTTTTCCAAACTTGTTTTATCTAATTTTATTTTCATATATCAGAATCAAGAGAAAAAGGAAACAGAAGAAAGTCTATTTCCAGCTAATCTCTAAAAATTTGATTTTTTACATACAGTTTTGAATTCTGGTATTAGATCATTGAATATGTTTAACTATTGGGGATATTACACAACCACTGTAATTATGCTTTTCAAATTTCATGATGTTTTTACAAAATAAGGAAAAACAATTTTTGACAGAAAAATATTTATTAAAAAAAACAAATTTCAGATTTTTATATTTGCAATAAATATGTTATCAGTAACAATAATACTGTTTAACTATTTATTAAAATGCTTTTTGATCAATAACAACATTGACATTACTTTCACAATTATATATCAAATAATAAAATTGTTACATTTAGATTTCTCACATTTTTTAAAATTAAGACACCACTATACAATACTATTATCAGTTTTTTGCTGATGTTATTTAGTACCAAAAGTAATTTTTATTATTTTATTGTAATTTTCTTGCATTTAAAACCAAAATAAAACTTCAAAGTAGATATTTAAATTATTGCAATACATTTGGGAACTTTTTCTAAAAAAAAAAGACAAAATGTCTGTAACCAGACATTTTTTTTTACTTAATAAAAAAGCCAACATCTAATTGATGAATAGAAAACCAACATCTAATTTATGAATATCCTGCTTTATGCACACAATTCACCAAAACAAAATAAAACCAGCTTTAAATATGCAAAAGTAACTTTTGTTTTTATATCATTTTATTTTTACCTATGCAAAATATGAAAAAATTTTTCTAGTTTAAACTATTAGATATAAACAAAAACTTAGCCGTGCTTTGTACATTACGAAACAATAAACGTTGGTATTTATATAGCAATGTAAATTAATGTCTCTTCAAGAATTAGTAAAGTCATTAAAAATAATCATAAATATAAAACTATTTTCTTTTCATTTTATATATTACAAATTTAAAAAACAGATGCCTATTAAAGTACATATTTAAAATATTAATCCTATTTACTGTAAAATATAACTGAAGCATTAACAATAATTTTATACAAGTTTTAAGATATGCTTTACTGTATCAAACTATAAATTGATAATTTCAAGCTGATCAGTGAACTTCACATGAAAAATAACAATTTGAATTTATCATTGGAGAGGAGGGACAAGTTCATCACAAAGCTATATAAAAATGATCATATATGCTATATGTGTATTTGTGTGTGTGAGAGGGGATATATATATATATATATATATATATATATATATGTGTGTGTGTGTGTACATGAATATATATTTAATCACACATAAACATTCATGCTTGCATATATTTGTATTATGTTAAAAAATAATATGGAAACACTTTATTTCAAGTCATTTGATTTAAATAAGTATGTATATTTGGAGAAAAATAATATAAAAAAAAAAAATAATAATATAAATGTGACCATTTAAGGATCTTATATACAGAGAAACTTTACTCGTTCTTTACTTGACCATAAGTTCTGTTTTATACACTCTCCAAACAAATTTTCTTTTTTTAAATTTCTTTTATGAAAGTTGACTTATTTTAAACATACATTTTTCAAGACATTTATTTACTATTTATCCAGTATGTAAAAATAATTGAAAATCAGTTATGGATCTGGTCCACATTCTGTATTCTTATATATCCAAGATGGGAAAAATGACATTATTCATGAAGAAAATTCACATTGTATGTAAAAATTAATTCAATTTTCATAAAGAAAATTGAGGGAACTTCTAAAACTTGATTCTCTTTTACATGCATAAAAGCCTATTTTTATGACCATTGAATAGATTTGCAAGATGCCTATGAACAATGCTTAAGCTAAGAACAATTGTCCCTTTTGACAACAATACTATGAAAATATCAGTCACCCAGTTAGTATCAGATTATTTGAAATTTCTCAGTACACATTATTGTTGTATACATAGAAACAAACCTTTAAACTATGACCTCCTATGTTGATGAAACTGTCATTATAAAAGAAGATTGTGCTGCTTTTGTGTTGTGTTTTAAGCAAACATTTTCCATAATTTAGTTGAGCAATCATTAAATTTACTTTCTCCCACCCCACCCCCCCCCCCCCACCCCCAATTCAGTGTCAGATACCTTGAACATCCCTAACATCTACACATGTGTAAACTAAAGAATTTCCTAAAAATGAATAATTGTTTCTTAGAAACAATTATTGCAACAGTATTTTAGCGGAGCTTGATGAAAAAGAATTTGATTATGAAAATTATATGATTTGCTTTTTTTCTAATCTTGTGATACAATAAGATGTCTTTAAAGTTTCTTATCAGATAAAAATCAAAATCTTATTTTTGCCAAATGCTTTATTTATCGAAGTATAATCTAATTTAAAAAAGACTCTTAAACATATACATTAAGTCAGTGTCATGTATGTATGTATGTGTTACAATTCAGTGGATATAGCTTCTCAAAGCAAACTTGTAATCCTGGGAAATGAGTAACAATTTCTTCAAAACCCTTATTACATTATTTATCAAATTAATATGCAAAATAAAAGTAAATCAAAAGTGTAGATATTTTTTAAAACTACACCTTAGTTTACGAGAGGAAAAACTAATCAAATTAAAAGAAAATACAAATTTACATACAACTGGATACAGTGAGAAAAAATATATTTGATTTTTTTTTATATATATATGAAATGAATATTATCCTTTTAAAATTTTAAAGGCTTGTGTATAGTGACTTTCCAAGCGTAGCTTATATGTGGCACATGACTGAAAATATGGGGCACCCAGTGAGGATCGAACTCACTACTCAGTCACTTGCTAACCATTACACCACCTCGAGATGCCCAAAAAGGCTTGTGTATAGTAGCATTATTATAAATGTAGAGGTACTGAAAGGTTCTTGATTTAACCAATAAAAAATTTTAAAAAATAATCTGATATTTTTTTCATTTTCTCAGATTTTGGGAAGCTAGATCAAAACAAGAAATTTTGAGCACTTCCTTCTACAATAGTTACTGGAATTGACTGAATGAAGGTAGAATTATAAGTTAAAACTTTACAGGAAAGAGAAGAAATGAAATTTAAAAACCTTGTGCATATATACACATGCACACACTGACGGAAAATAAAATTGCAATATGTTGAATGAATTTACTCAAAATTAAACATCAAGGCAATATAACTGAGTTACAAGGAAGGATTAAATTTATACATATCAATATGTATACAGACTTCAAAATAAAAGGTAGCATCAACAAGACCTATTCGCCATTGTTCAATTATTTTAGGGATATTATCCTGACAGGAGAAAGTCTGTTCATTCCTGAATTACTCCAACAAAAATTCACCAGGAGACTGAAAATGTCTACCCCATCTAGAGAAAAATAACAAGCTTAAATTGAACTACTTGGGCTGTACCAGCAGGGGAGACAGGTTCATCCAACAAAGCATTAGTTTTTATAACCAGGAGGATGTAAGTTCAATCTCTCTGCAAGGTAACAAATATTGTCCATAGAATAGAACTTAATACCCATATTAATACACTGTATATCTTTCTTAGGAGTTAATAAAGGCCTGTACCTTCACATGATGATGTCATATAACATCTTGTGATATATTATTCCTTGCCTCTTGCACTTGTTGATGCAATACAGCAAAAGTTGTAAGTAAATGAACTAAACAAGTCATAGTCCCATCAGAATTTCAGTGCGTGACATGTCTGGCAAACACGACAGCCAGGAAAATTGTCTGACATCTTGCAGAGAATTTTAAGTACCATAGGCATCCATGTCGTTTACTACTGCTATTTTCTGTACTAAATCACCATCCAGATCATGGTCTACAGATGCAAAAATATTCATTTTATGACTTGCCAACATGAAAATAACACAATGTGCATCAATTTTCAAAAATTACCATCCAGGCTCTAAAAGTTCCACAGTTTTAACCCTCTCGAAAATGTTTCTAATTGTATACCATAAGGAGAGCACATCTGCATCTCTATGACATTATACCTGGTTGCACTGAACCTCATTGCATACTTTATAACTGTCTGAAGCTCAAGCACAGGCAGTGCATTGATATAAGTGTTACATACAACAATTTTACAAAATAAATGAAGACTTCATTTCATCAGAATATCTATTATCCCCTAGTATACACATATTATACTCAGGTGACTGAAAATTTTATTTTTTTGTCAGTTTGTGTGTCCATTTCATTATATATATATATATATATATATATATATATATATATATATATATATTATGAAATGGACTAAGTCCAACAATTATTTTAATATATTTTATTGTTATACATTATTTATATAGACACTAATATTTAAGTAAATGCTCTGTTTATAATACACAGTATTAACATTTACTGACCTGAATGTCCAAGAAATCTCATAGAAAACATGCGTCCTCTGACAGGAATCGAATCTATGTCCTACACAGAACCGTCATATAGCCTGACGTGCTTTACCAGTTTAGCTATGATGGTCAAGTCTGGTTAGCAAACTACAAACTTCCCATGATTTCCCTCAAATGTTCATGTCTGCTCAAAGCATACCTGAGCATAAACAAATGACATCATATATTATGAAATGGACTAAGTCCAATAATTATTTTAACATATTTTATTGTTATACGTTATTTATATAAAAGCAGTAATTTGACCTTGCTAACCAGACATGACCTTTATAGCTAAACTGGTATAGCACGACAGGCTATATGACAATTGTATATAGGACACAGATTCGATTCCTGTTGGAGGATGCATATTTTCTATGAGATTTCTCAGACATTCAGACTAGTAAATGTTGTTAATACTGCTTATTATAAAGAGAGCATTTAATTAAATATCTGTGTCTATATAAATAACATATAACAATAAAATATATTAAAATATATATGTGTGTATATAAATTAATATATATATATATATATAGTGTAAAGGTAATAAATTCATTGGTGTATAATCCAAGTGGATCCTAGTAATATAAAATATTAAAACTGATCCACAAAAAGAGCTCAATGTATTTATTATTACAGTATTATTATTACATATTATTACAATAAGAAGGAGGCACAGTGGAGTAATGGATAGTGGCTCGGATTGAGAAATTTGAGAGCCAAGTTTGAATTCCAGACAAATCCATTACATTCACTTATGTGCTAATACTCTTGGGAAAAGGTATGAATCCTCTTCTTCTCCCCCAGCTATGGGTAAATAGCAGGACAGTGCGAGTTCTGTAGCATTGGATGACAATTGGTCTACTGCAGAAAGAAATGGCAACCTACTGCAGGAAAAAATCTGCCTCATCAGTCATGTATCAAAAGATACATGATCACCTAAGTGTGTATCACGCATGGCACATAATTGACTGATTACAATAAAATCCAAAATTACCTCATATTGTAAATAGGCTTATTTCAACCAACAAAAAAATTTGTCAATCTTATTCAACCCCAGTACCAGATAAGGCCGACAAATTTTTCATTGGTTGAAATAAGCCTATTCCCCATTTGAGATAATTTGGGATTTTATTGTATACTATATATATATATATATATATATATATATTATGCACATATAATGCTGGTTAATAAAACAGTGCTTGATATATTACGACAGGTATCAAGTATATATTAATAAATATACATATACAACACCAATATCGGTGAGGGATAATATATATATAGGTTGGGAGCTTCCCAAAAAGTGGCCACATCAGAATTATTTTTAGAAAGGAGCTCAGAGCTAAGCCAATCGCTTTTCATCACCTTCTTTGGTGTGAGTGTGTATCTGTCTCTGTGTGTGAGTGAGTGAGAGAGACAGAGCTAGTGACAGTATCCAATAAATGTTTGTGCACTTTTGTGTTGATATGCCAGAATTTCATGGATATTTTCACAGATTTAAAGCAGATTTTATTTATTTATTCAAATCTGTTTTCTAAGGAGAATTTTCACTTGCAAAAAACATATTGCAATTTTATCAGCTGAGTAGATAATACAACTTTCCTTCTGTTTGGGAAATATGTTATAAAATTTAAGTATATCTTCTTTTTTTTTTGTTAGCTTACAATTTTTTCAGTGTTTACATAATGTTTCAGTCACAATATTTCAATCTAATAAGCATTTCAACCACATTCCTGTTTGTTTGTCAATTGTTATTTTATTCTAATAATTGATTTATGTTCTGAATTTAAAGTCTTAAATCTAAGCCTGTATTTTTATCCACTAATGAAATGTAATCTTTGTTTTGTTACTGTATCTAAACATAGTCATACAGCAACTGTAAATCTTTGATTAATGTTCTATTCTTTCTGTCTAAAGAAAGAAATTTTAATTGTTGTCAATGAAGCCACAGACTTGGTTTCTTTTTCAACTTACAATAAACTATAACTCTTAGTTAAATATTGTATTGATCTTGATCCACTTAAAAAGTTGCTCCAATAAAAATAGCCTGTAAATGTTTTGGGTTTGTTTTTTCAAATTAGCAATTTCAATGCATATTTGGATCTTATTTTGTTTTATCTACTTATGGTTCTGCTATCTTTTAAAGGAATCAGTTTGTCCTATTCATATAACCGGCGATCTATTGATCTTTTTATATTCATTTCAATCAAAAAGAAATTTAAAACTGCTAAATATAATGGAAATTAATTTATGCAGATTGGTATAAAAAATATTTGCCATATCTAGATTGAGTCTTTCATTTGAAAGAAGTTTTTAAAGAAAATCAAGGGATTTAAATCCTCTCATGTTTACAGTTGGTTAATGCTATCTCTACTTTATAAAACCAGGTATAGCGCACAAAATGATCCATAAAAATATAGCCCACTAAATGATCCATAAGAAATTTGTCTGAAAGAATATTTTCATTGTTGCTACATCTATAAACAAAATAAGGAAAGAAACTTGTGAACAAACAGAAAGCATTTCCTTGAAAATAATATTCTATATTTTTCAAAATGACAAAATTTCAGTCACTTCAAACAAAAATCTGTGAACTTAATGATGTAACCTAGAAAAGGTTTACTGAATGAGGAATAACCAAAATGGAGGTTGGGAATGAAATGCTAATCTTTATAACATCAACAAAATAAAATACTCGCCAGCAGCATGAAATAGGTAAACCACTGCTAGTGATGGACTACTTAGATAGCAAATAACCCCCACTTACAATAGTGTCCAATGTATTTATGAGGATTGGGAGATACACATTAGTGTTCATATGTACGGTATATAACACCTGTTTAATATTTTAAAAAGTAAATAAAGTAATACTTATTGAATTTGCTTACTGAAAACTCCAATCAAATTCTTGTGAAAATGGATAACAACAAAAGATAAAACAGTTAAAATACATTCATCCCACATTTAAAATGGATAAAAAAGTGTATGTATAAGTAATGTATTTCATTGTATTAGTGTATTGTAGGTATATTTAAAATGTTTTCTTGCATTATTATTACTTTTTTTCGTGTTTTTGTTTCTGAATCTATTCCATAATATAACTCTTTCTACTTGCTTACACATACTTGCTACATTTTGTTTAATATTTGAATATTTGTAGAATAAAATAATCTTGAAAAATATGCTTTAATTGGTTAGAAAAATGCATATTTCAAACAGTAACAATTCTCTTTTTGGTTTGAATTCAACTGATTGCGTTCAAATATGCTTTACAAAGTCACATAGATTTAATAGACATATGCATTTGGAGATCTGGAGTGAGAACTGCCATGCATGCAGCTCACCAATTACCTGGAAGGGTTCCTACTGATTTGGACGATGGTCCTGCACCTGCACAATAAACAAAAACAACCAATAAAGAGAGTAATTATATAAATATATTACTACTATTAACAAAAGTTTCATAAAAAAAAATGTTAAAATAAAGTAGCATGATTATTCAAAATTAGCAAATTATTTCATCAATTCTCCAGTAGCTGAATGAAAATAATTATTTGAATTTGAACAATGATTTTTACAAGATTATTTGAATTTAAACAATGATTTTTACAAAAATTTATGTAATTCCTCTGTTACATTTTGTCTTGCTTTCTTTCTAAAGATTTTTATATTCAACATCTGTTGAGTTTTTATGTCATGTTAATTTTTTTTCTCGAAAATAAAAGTTTAAATCTTCTTCTTTGTTTTATTTTATGAAAATATCACAAATCCAGGTCTTCTACAAAGTTGTGTGAAGTTTTGCTCGACTGACTCAATATAATCCACATTTATTTCACTGCCATATCTGTCTTAATGTATTTCAAAAATTGTTAATAATCTTTTTCAGTAATGATGGTTCATTGTTTAAGCTGCAGAAATGTATAAATAAAAGCAAATTAAGAATTTATTATAAATGTTATTTTTACATCTGGTAATAACATTGTACTGCAACGTTTATTTTGATATTTTAATTTCCTGTTGGTCTTTTATTGTATTAGTAAAAGGAAGGAATTTATCTCCCTTGGATAAAGAAAAACAAGTTTATGATTTTGCATTAAAAAGTGTTTCATAATAAAAACTGACGTCTTTTTGTATCTGGATGTTTCATTTGAAAATGGGTGTGCCTCCTACTCAATGGGATCTGATGGTATTGACAATTTTACATATAGCTTTCTTTGCTTTTTCTGGTGTTTTCAGCATGAGTTGTATACAAACAAATATTTGCCTCATTTTGTAGAGTTACATTGGTAAAACAAAAAAACAGTCACATATGCCATGTTCATGAAAACCCATTTTTGTTGTTGTTGTGTTTCTTTTTTTCTCTCCTGCCTCCCAAAAAGATGGATTTAACAGATGACCAAGAAATTTAACAGACTTCACTCCTGCTGAGAATCTTTGAAACCATTATGAAGAAATAAGTTGAAAAGAACAGCAGCATTTAACACTCACAATCAAACTATTGGATGAATTAAAAGAAATGTCTTTCCTTTGTTTAAAACTTGGTTGTAGTTTTTTTAATTTTTTGTTAAGAAAACAATTAAAATGTATTTTTCAGCTACAACAGAAGGGAATAAGAAATGATAGGTTTTCCTGAAATTACAAATTTTATGAAATCTCTTCCTAACATTGTTTGAAAATGTCTTCTTTTTTTTCTTTATAGAAAACAAATATTAATCTCTTCACTCGGTTGATTTTGTTTTACAGCACATCAACCTCTAGGTTATTTAATGCCAAAATCTAAATATTTTATACACTTTTTTTTTTTTTTAGCTAAAAATGGTTTTAGTGATACTTAGTCTTACTAATTAACCTATAGCTGGGGAGAGAAGAAGTGGATTCATACCTTTCCCAAGAGTATTTGCACATAAGTGAATATAATGAATCCAACTGGAATTGGAACTCAGCTCTCCAATTAACAATTCACAGCTGCCATCCATTGCACCACCTGCACATCCAAATTTACAGCATCTGGTATTCCCAAGCAGTTACCCATCTAGGTACTGAACAGGCTCAACATTGCTTAACTTTGGTGATTGTAAGTGTAAGCATTCTGAAAGCAAAGGAAGTATTTGCCGCAGATTACTTCCACAACACAAAGAAAAATCACTGTAAGTACAGACTCAAATATCAGGAGCAGAAAGAAATGCTGAAAACTCGATTCACCAGTACTATCTCAAATCACAATGCGTGTAACCTGTCAGAAAAATAACTCACTCTCTAACAAACGCCAAAGCAAAAAATGCCCGAATTTTCCGCCCCCGAATCGAGAACACCAACTGCTTTTATCGGCAGAACCTATTTTTTTCATTCGTCAACAGTTGGGATAGGATGCTCCGTAATTTGCATATCAAAATACTCTTATAGCGACTCCTGCGACAGACTTGTTTCTTTTTTCGTCACAGAATACATGCGACGCGCTATCGCTTGGTTTGACGAGGTAAGTCGCCATTTTCTAGTCGCTATAAGATTTTTGCTGACTACTTTTTAGTAATTCTTCTTCAGCAGATCGCACACAAAACACAAACTTTTTTCCGGGGTACCTGATTATCTCTTTCACTAGTGATCATACAAGAACTGTTGTTTCAACATGATGTCACCATAAGCCTGTTCACTAGTATTGTTGTTTAGACACTAATTTCTATCCTATTTTCAAGGTTGAAATAGTTTTCACAGAATTTAATTCATTCACATTTCATTTATTAGTAAGTAATGGTTTAAT
Source organism: Acanthosepion pharaonis (assembly GCA_903632075.3). Lineage (NCBI taxonomy): Eukaryota > Metazoa > Mollusca > Cephalopoda > Sepiida > Sepiidae > Acanthosepion > Acanthosepion pharaonis. The sequence goes on from CAHIKZ030000027.1 coordinate 460,501, forward strand.
CATAAACTAAATTTTGTTTTCAAATCGCTAATGATGTAACTTGTAGAAAATTTTGTTGTCCAGGTTCTTTTATATTAAATATTTGAATGTTTGAATTTCAAGCAATAATAAAATAAAAACATATGCCTGTGTAATAAATCATTTGTATTTACATATGTACATGAATTCAAAAGAGTTAAAAAGGAGTAAAAATAGTCTTTAGTTGAGTTAGTCTTTGAATGGTACACAGAAAAGACTGTAGTTTAGAAAAAACTTTTAGTATTTCATCCACCATAAAAATCTGGTTGAGAAAAGACTTTATTTACATTATTCAGACTATTGTCCTCATCTTTATCGCCATATTATCACAACATTCAGATGGTTGGAATGTTTAACTGAACCCTTTATTTCACTCACTGGGGTAGACTGTTCTAGTTCCATGTGCCCTGTTTAATGGATGTCAGTTATCTCCTGTTAATTCCCCTCTCAAAGTTCTCCACTGCCCTATCCGGGTATTGAACTCACACTCTTTGGGTCCTGTCACTGGATCTAACCAACACCTTTATCCACTGTACCACGTGTACTTGAGGACATCTGTGTATGAATTTCTGGGTATTAGAAACTTAATGTCATCAGCAACTATTTTTTACAAGTACTCATATTGCAATTTTTGGTGATAACATTTTATGTTTTTACCAGAGCTCATATTGCAATTTTTTGTTGTTATTATCGCTTTTCTCTGGCAATCCTTATTACTGGTTCCCATATTGTATTCATTTCTATGCTTGGTCAGCTCAGGAGATTTTTGTTGCCTAGTATATATGGTGATTCCTTAAGTTTATGAATTTTCCAATGGTGTTCTTTGTCTATGATCTCAACCTGATCCCACAGAGGGCAGTGATCTTCCTTTTCTCTCCATATGTGGTCAGCCACACCTGATTTTTCCACTTCCCCTCGTGTTACAGCTTTCTGGTGTTCTTGAAGCCTTACCTTAAGGGGGCAGCCTGTCTCCCCTTTATATTTCTTTCCACAGCTGCACGAGATAGCATACACAGTCTTTAGTCATGTTTTCCTCTATGGGGATGGGGGTCTTACTCAGGAGAGATATCTGCAAAATGTTGTCCAGCTTTTGAAGGTTGTCCTGATGTTAAATGGACAGCAGATCCATTGTATTTTCTCTGATAACCCCTTCACATAAGGCAAGGCAGACTGTTTTTTGAGTGTTGTTGTCCTCCTCTTGTACTCGCCTATCCCAGTTTTTTGGGGCTGCTGCCATGTACCCAGGGTAGGAACAGTCTACCCCAGTCAGCAAAATAAAGGTTTCAGTTCAACATTCCAACCACCTGAAGAAGGCCAGAGCGTACAACAGCCAAAATGTTGTGATAAATATGGCGACAAAGATGAGGACAATAGTCCGAATAACGTACATAATACCTCATCTCAGAAATGTAGACAAATACAGAAAAGACTTTGATCATCAGTGAAGATTCACTGACCACTCCTGCTGTTGTTGTTGGAGATGATTTATTTGAAGTCACCGATACATGATTCTCAGCTAAGATTCATTGAGCATCTCTTCTGTTGTTGGAGGCAATTTTTTTGTAGTTGACAACATGCTTCTTTCAGTATGCACTGGGGGAAGGAAAAAGCTATGTAGCCACAGCTTCTTGTGTTTGGACAACAAGGAGACAGCTGCATCTCTGCTCACTTAAGCCAAAATCTGTGGGGTTTTATAAGACATTTTTCCTGAAAGTACACTCAAAATAAAATAGGGTTTTAATTTTCTCTGATTAGTCAAATATTTCACATGGTGATGTTAATTTCTAACCAACAGACACTTTGATTTAAACTGCATGTGTTGTATTGTGGAATCTTTTTGGCATGTTTGTAAATATTGTCTTATTGGGTAGAAAATAAAGTTTGGGCATGTTTTAATATGGCATGTACGTCTGTGTATAATTGTGTTGGAAATAAGGTTTATTTCTTATAAACTATCTAAAAACCTCAGAAGGAAATATCAAGAAAAAAAAAGATTGAAATTCATCATTTCAACAAAATAATTTTGACTCCCTTTTTAAAACCGTGTCCTCTGAATACAAAATAAATTACTAACTTCAAAATGACTTCATGTGCAAAAATAAATGCAACAGACAAGACGGGAATTTGAACTCAGCTCACTAATTTCATTTTTTGCTGATAACCATTGCTTTATGAGCACATCCTGCAAAAATCATTTTTAGTTTTTAGTGAAAAATAAAACAGTAAAGAGTGTGGTTTTCAATTCCATGGACAAAGAAGTAAACGATACCCAGCAATCATTATCACTGATCTTGATTTTCTGGTGACCTGGAATTACTGGTGGAAGAGATGGAACAAATATGGGAAGAGGAGGAGACTGCAAAATTTGGTTTGCACAGCAATGTAATGAAACCTGAGCTACAAGTCTTTAAGCTATTAAGCTCCTGTGGAAGTGAAAGTAAGAAGTGGCCAAACATTAGAGAAAGTACTTAGGTTCCTGGACACAAAGTCCTGAAAAAGATTTGGCTGTAAGAAAAGTTCTTGCCTGTACTGCATGTCACAAACTGAAAAAGTATGGAGTTCCAAATTACCTAGATTAAAAATCCAGTTGTTTCTTGCCACAGTGGATTCTGCCTTGCTTTATAGAGCAGAGATGTGGAACTCAGACCAAATCTCTGAAGAAACAGCTAGATGGGTGTTACACAAGAATACTCAGGATAGCATTTAATGTGTTCTGGAGAAGTCACAGAGCAAATGCAGAACTATACAACAATCTACCAAGGATGTAGCAAAGAAGCATGTGTCTAACAGAACAATATTAGGTGTGATGTCAAAGTTACCAGCAAATTAGTACTCTAGCAGACAAGCATGGAAAGAAGAAAAAGAAGACTTATTTGTAGACACACTGCTAGAGCACTCAGGAATAGAGATAATGCAAAAGCTAAAGACCGTCTTGATAGACCATGGTGAGTGGAAGAAGCATGTGGACTTCTAGTCTAGTTTTTAGTATAGCATTTATTAACTATCAATAGTTCCCTTCCTCATAGTCAAAAGTACATGTTCACTACCACCAGAGGTTATTCTACCTCCAAAGAAAATATCTGCTTCTTTTGGTTTGTTTTCTAAAGTAAACATTTTAGTTGACCAAATCATCTACTGCAAGTATATTTGTATAAAAGAAAAAATAAATAAATGGCCACTAATTCTTCACCTCTTTGTATATACAAAATGCGATGGGTAAATTGTCGCTATTTTATATTTTTAATTTCATGCATGTGTGTTGTTTCTTATAGATTTTGTCAGCTACACAGTATAATAGAATCAATTGGGCACCATCTGTGAGAAAAAGAGCACCATGATGCAATTCACTCTGCCAGAAATTTGGAAACAGCATGCTGTGCTGATTGGCATTTGCATCAAAAGCTCTAATACGAACCTGTCAGAATGTTTGGATGTCTATCTGAGAGCAGTGCGGAGGATTCATAAAAAAAATTGGATGAGTCTAATGATTACGAAGGTGTTTGGAGTGATCACTAGTGATGGCAAGTTCATGCTTCCATTCATATTCCCACAGGGCCTCAGACTCAATACGGAGGACTACATTAAGTGCTTGAGAAGGTAGTGCTGCCGTGGTTCAAGTGGGTGACTGTTGGAAGACCCTATGTCTGGCAACAGGACTCTGCACCATGCCACACAAGCAGGAGAACCCAGCCATGGCTGTCAGACAATTTCTGCAACCACATCACCCCTTACATCTGGCCACCTAACTCCCCCAAATTGCATCCCTCTTGATTATTATGTGGGACACAGTTGAGCGAGAGACCAACAAAACTCCTTGTAATACCAAATATGAACTTAAGGCAAGGATTATGGCAGCTTATTCACCAACTTAAGGAGACTGTCTAGAAATGTAGATGGAGACTCAAAAGTTGACTGGAGGCCAATGGCAATTTCATTGAATAAATTTACTCTTTAGTATTTCAAGATATTTGTGTAATTTTTGTTAAATATATCTGTTAAAATGAGATGTCAGTGTTATTTTTATTTTTGTGTAATATAGACGATAATTTATCCATCGCACCCTGTTGTCTGATAATTTTTTCAATGATATTCAAAACAAGAAAAGCTGAATTTATTTTAGTGTTTTGAGATAATAATAGTTTGTTGATCTATTATTGTGACAACACTTCTATATAATAGCTGCGAACATCAGTGTCACTGTACCACATTTTTCAACTTTACTCCTAGAGGCATAACCCAATATATCACACAATTTTGGAATCAAAGCAACTCCATGAGCAAATTAAAAACATTCTGGACTCACAATCCTGAAATTTTGGATTCCCAAGGTTTCATTACTGCAATTGTTTTCAGCGATTTTTTTACTTGATTTTTTGCGACAAATTTTTTATACGATAACAATTTTTATAACTTGGAAATAAATTTGAGAATAAATGAAATTAATTGTGAAATCCAGTGAAAGTTACCCATGAAATAAAAATAACAGTTTGTATGGAATGTAAAGACCTATATATATATATATATCAAACTGTATATATATATATATATATATATATATATATGTATATATATATATATATATAATATATATATATCAAATATATATATATATATATATATATATATATCAAACTGTATATATATATATATATATATATATATATATATATATATATATATATATATCAAACTGTATATATATATATATATCAAACTGTCTTTAAATTAAGTGGTGGCAGAAGAATTATCATTGAACTTTTTAAAAGGTAAGCTGAATTATTAATGCAGTACTTAAATGCAGCGATCAGTTTTGTGTTCTTCTGTAGTTTACTGTTACCTATCGTATCTATTCCTCCCTACCTATTGTGATAAAGGACCCAATCAAGGACCCTCCACTGGAGCTAGCTTAAATGCTGCCCAATAGGGCTGCTTTTAAGCTAGTAATGTTGTCAGACAAGCCCCGCTTTCTTTTGATGTTTGTTATACTGCCAGTTACCATGTTATATGCTTTGATCATTCACTAAAGAATCCACCAGCGACTTAATCCATGTTTGATACAACATACCACAATCCACAATGGAGTTGTTGAAATAACTCAATGATTAAGTAAAGTCAAAGGCCAGTGACACTCATAATCTTATGTTTATTACAAAAAAAAAACACTTTTCAAAGTAGGACAGAGTCCTTCAGCCTTCTTCTTCTGTTCAGTGCATCTCTAAGCAGCATTTAACTTTTTACCATCCTTCTTTGTCACCATTCTGCAATCCTTCCATATAAACTCATTAGGCAGGTTTACTGTTTCCCTCTGCACCCCTCCCTTCCTTCAGTTTGTCTAAAACTTATCAAATTAATGAAAAACAAAACTGAATCTACTAAATAGAAATGTTCTCAGGATGATTAATAAGCACCAAAAGGTTTAACACAATTGATCAAGTATGTATTATTTTTTCTTTTCAAAATTCCTCCCATATTAATGTTGCATTTGCTTTTTATAAATATGCAAACTGACTCCACTAATTACCTTTTATGTAAACTTTATTCTGTGAGTAGAGAAATCAATGGGAAACCATTCCATTATTTTTTCCAAGTCATAGCTATTCACACAGAGGATAAAAAGGAATCTGTGGAAAACCATGATATCCTCATACTTAGTAAAAGTGTTCTATTAGCATTAAATCATTTAATTGGTAAATTTCATCTTAAAATTATAACCAAATTTTATTTTCATGCAAAACTGAAAGTATTTTTTACTTAAATAGTTAACTCATTGAACCCTGAGAGTTAACCCCTTGATACACTTTTAAATATTTTAAGTAAATTTCACCATCTTCAGATCTGCCTTTGTAACAAAGCAAATCAGCAGTGAAGAAGAACAAATGACTTTTACAAAGTTGCTTATATGAACAACCTTTATTTACATGTTAGATGCTTTGTAATTCTTTTTTGTGATTAGAGACAGGAGCACTGTATCAGTAAAACTGTTAAAAATGTTTTTAATCCAACTTTGAATCATATTTTAAAAACTGGAATATATAATCAAATTAGCGATTTAAAATTGTAATCATTTAAAATGGTCACAATGTTGCTTCAACAATATCAAAAAATTATATATAATTTTGAAAAATTGTTGTACACATTCACTCATCCTGTAACTAAATGCTAGTCTTAAACAACTGATCACTTGTTCCTCTTGATTTAGTAAATTTGTATAATGACTAGTTTCCTTTGATAGTGTAGGGGAGTTATAATTCTAAGTAAATAATTTGTAGTGAAAGAGATAATCAGGTACCCCGAAAAAAGTATCGGCCTTGTTCTGATGTGATCTGACCAGCTGTATATCTATGGATAAGTGGTATTCACTTACCAACTTTCCCAGTGTGTCTAGCCGCCTTCAAATGAGCATCTTGCTCGCAGCCTTTGTACGTATCCAGGCCTTCCCCGTAAGAGTGTCTGCTATCCACTTATACACGCATGCGGAATCCGTGAATAAATGCAACACCTTTGCATTCCATTGAAGGGCCACCATGACTCTCCTGATAACGGCGTCTAATTCCGACAGGTTGATATGTTGCGTATCCTTCTCGAGATGTAACCAACATGCATCTTCCACAACAAGCCTTTTAATTGCAGTGGAAGAATCCGTTCGATATAAAACTGATCCCCAAATTCAGTGGTGATACGAGTGGACAATCTGTGTTTGAATGGATCGAAAAAGTGGAACTAGTCTGCGAATTATATTGATCACGAAGATTGAACGGATTCTTCCACTGCGATTGAAAGGCAGTGCTCTTGCTGTGTATAGGCAGCTGAGCAAAGAACAGGGAAAGGTGCGTTGACGGATATGAATTTAATGTCTGGGTCGACACGAGCTCCCTTGCAACAGGAGCGTCTCTTGAAGTAGGTGAAACTGTCGTGGAAGATGTGTGTTGGTTGCATCCCGAGAAGGATACACAACATATCAACCTGTCGGAATTAGACGCTGTTATCAGGGGAGTCACTGCGGCCCTTCAATGGAATGCAAAGGTGTTGCATTTATTCACGGATTCTGCATGCGTGTATAAGTGGATAGCAGACACTCTTACAGGGGAGGCCAGGATACGTACAAAGGCTGCAAGCGAGATGCTCATTCGAAGGTGGCTAGACACACTGGGAAAGTTGGTAAGTGAATACCACTTATCCGTATATATACAGCTGGTCAGATCACATCAGAACAAGGCTGATACTTTTTTCGGGGTATCTGATTATCTCTTTCACTACATAATTATAACCCCCTATCATTTATATATTCAAAAATACTCATAAAATGAGAAACAGTAATACGTGGAAACAATAAAACACATATTATTATCTGGTTGTTAAGTGGTGTTGGAGACATGAAAGACAGTAATACTGAGTAAAATTGTGATTTTGGAGTCAAAAGTAGATCAAATATGGATCAGAATCTGACAGAATGATAACATTAAGAACAAGTGAATAAAGTCTTTTTTTATATGTCTTTTTTATAGATATGTATGTTGCAGGAGTGCTGTGTGTGTTCATGTAGAAAACACATGTCTCCTGGTATATTTTTCCTGTAACAATTATTGTGAGCTCAATTGTGAGTTTGAGTAATAAATAAATAACACAACACAATATATAAAACAAATGGTAATGTATGTATTAACAAAAGTATACAATGACAGTAAAAGAAGAAAAGATTCAAACTCTAATTACATGAAAACATTTAAACTAAAGAATGTGTTTGTGTGTATAAAGTTTGTGTAGGAAAATTACGTATGTAATGAGTCCCCAGATAATTTAGTTGGAAAATATAAGAAGTGTTTAGGCTTTTCTTACCTCAACTTTTTGTTGAGTATTAGGAGATAAATGCTATCATTATGGCCATAAAAGGAAAAGGAGTCAAAATTTTTGTTCACGCACATGTTGACTGCCTGTCCAATAGTGAGAATGTCACATGTCTGTGTGTGTAGAGGAGAAAAGTGCGGTCAATTCTCATTGATTTAGAAAGATTGAATTAATGATAATTACAATTGTTATAATAATTTTATTATAATTATTTTTCTGACACTATAATTAATTTTTATTTTTTATGGACACAACAGAGTATAACTAATTTTTTTATTTATGCATTCTTTTATGGACACAACAATAGTATTTTTTTGGAGAGTCAGATATGTTTTGATACACAAAAAAAAACTATGATTTACATTACAATGACATGATTTAGTGATCAAGTTTTCAAGCATCTGTAACAGTCATGGCTCCAGGTCTGATAAGTTATTGGCAGAAGTGATAGATCAAGATTAATGTTTATTATTAGTTTTTACAGATATATATTAAAGCTTATCAATATTTATATGAATCTATATTAATTTTATTAGTTTATGCAGCTCTACATTAATATCTATCAGATTTAATATTAATGTTTGTATAGAATATCTACATTATGAGAACCGTTTGTTATTGTTCTTCACTCTATCATGCACTAACTCCAATGTATAAATTTGTTCTTGTTGATCTCTACAACTCATCAAAGACAACTAAGTTCTGTTGTCAGATAGCTCAAGAGAAATTTTGCCAGTCAACAACTGTTTGATTGAAAATGATTGATTGATATCCAGTGTCCACCAGTAGACAGCTAAATTTGCATGACTTCAATACAATAATACAGATGTTTCTCTGACGATGACACTGCTTGTAACAAATCACAGCTTTGTTTCAGTGGATAGGACATAGGTGAACTACAGTGAATGTAATTCATCAATTGCTAAATTCATACTCAGTCATCTGATTATAAGTGTCACTTGAGCACAGAAGAAAGTACAGGGAAGCACGTAAAATTTAATGTTAGCTCGAGCCCCCACCTCTTCTTTGGGCAGGAGGTCAAGATAATTACTTGCTGCCTGAAGCTTCCTCAAATAGGGCAGTGCTGTGAGAAAGCCTGAGCAATTTTTGTCCACGTGTGGGCTACCAAATTCCATTTTAAGCGCAACATTGTGCCACGTTCTGCTCAAGTGGTCATGCGATTAATAAAATCATTACCTACTTCAATCAGTAAATAGAACTACATCAACAACTGAATTTTGTTGGCAGTTTGATGGAAGATGACCGGTCACTTAAATAAACTTATTGTGAATCTACAAGTCTTTTAGTTGCTTCAAATACCAAAAATAAAAAACAGTTTATTATTTTTTTTACGTAAAAATATAAAATTATAAATGTACGAGTTATGTGTTCATTGTTCTATACTTGTTTTTGTGACCCATTAACGCTATAAATTCTTCCAGTCGCCAGAAAAACTCGCCCTTCCTTTATTTACTATATATATATATATATATATATATATATATATATATATATATATATATATATATATACACACTAAATTCACCTATAAAATTTAGATTTAAGAAACATACGAAGAATCAGTCTTTATACGCACGTGTGTGGAAGTAACGAGTACGCACACGCAACCGGAAACGGAAACTCGGTTTTCTATCAATTTCTTTTTCGCTTCCGCCTTGAAAAATCTTCACCCGCCACTCGTTTTGAGTCCTGCGAAGACATTTGTGTTTGTTCCTCACATAAACACGTATTAAGTCGTGTAACAGAAAACAAACAAACAGATTCTAATAGTTAAACATGCCAAAGAATAAGGGTAAGTACTGTAAAAAAAATAAAAAAAAAAAAAAAATTATTATTACCAGAAACTTAGCCCGGATTTTAGCTGCTATTTGTTGCGATGTTAATAATTTGGTCCAAGCCCCTCCGTTTGTTGCATGGCGATCATTGTATGGACACAAAGAGAGGGATCAATTTATTATATTCAAACAATTGTTAATTGATCCCCGTTTCTATTCTAACATACATACCGCCATATCTTTTTAGCCCATTGTCGTCGTTACCACTTGAGGCTTTTTCGTATATTTTACCTATAACTGCTGATCAATTTTGTTTACTTAAATCCCAGTATTTTATTATTTGATGTTAGATAATTTCAGTTATTTCTTATTATTCTAACTAAATATTTAATTTTTGTCACATATATTTTTCTCTATCCAAGACATGTGTTTTTAAATATTGTTCATAAAGTAGCGAAGCCATATTGCCTACTAAAATAAGTTTTCTCAGATTTTATATATATGAGTTTTTACCTCTTGATTTGTGCATACTTTATTTTAATTTTTCTTTTCTGATAATTATTCTTAAAATGTTAGAAACCAAACTAGAATATAGTCGATTTTAGCGCTTCAAACGCTTTTCTTACATAAGTAATGATTTATCTCCCTTACATTTGGCGTAAATAAATCATTAAAAAAAATGAATTCGTTTGTGTTCAGATTTAAAAAACGAAAAAAAAAGTAAAAAGATCCAGCTTACCTGTACCAGAAATAAAAGGAAACATCCCGTGAAAGAAAGATCGGTGTTATATAAAAATTGTTTGAAACGCTAAAACCAAATATACCCACAAAACGAAAATTTCTTGTCCCCAAAATTGAAAAACCTGTGAATAAATCTGAAACTTTAAAAAAAATTTCTTTTTTTTTTTTTTCTTGTCAATAAGTGATTTCTTTTCTCTTTCTCTAAGCCTTCTGATGTTGAAAATTTCATATTCTTCATTGTCATACTTTTTATTTTATAAAATTATTTTTGATGCTGTTCATCACAAAAAATAATTATATCTTTAATAACCGAAAAGTTTAAGTCCAGTTTTAAACTTAATTTATTTGCCAATATAAGTTATTGGTAATTGGCACTATTGGTTGACTTTTTTGACTATCTTCAATAGATTTTTCTCTTTGTAAACTTTAAATCATTTTTTCCTCAGTCATTTCCTTAGATTATTGTTTTATTACATTAAAACTTAAAATTCCATATGTTCACTATGGTAACAGGTAGGTAACCAAGTAAGTTTATCATTTCTATGTAAAAAAGAGATTTTATGTATGAGATTAATTTTTAATTACTTCAATTTGATAAGGTAACATTTAGCATGCAAACACTTTGTGATTTCTTAATTTTCAAATTAAGAAAACCACCAAAATGAATAAATTTGGGTTATAAATATTTTAAATAAAAATAATGTTTTAAGCAGACCTTTTTTTTTTTTTTTTTATCATTCGGTTGGAGTTTTTAACCATCAAGGGGAAAAGGTACCTTGTAAATTCCAAGTTTCACTTCATCATCATCTGATTACTCCCAAAATAAGATTGACAAGTAATCATTGTTAAAGACAATTATAGCCATTACTTTTATTTTCTGATAATGTTGATTGTTGAATATAGTCGTCTGTACTTACAAAAGAATGCTACATTTATACACTAATAAAACAAAAATTCAAAATTATTTTTTAAATATTAGTGCTCGATGATTTGTATTCATTTTTTCCATTTATGATTAGTAAATATAATTTTGTTTAATAATATCATCAAAACTGCTAAAATTAATACAGAATTTTAAGATTTAAAACTTGATAAATTAAAAACAAAAAGAAAAATGGAAACAATTCTTATAAAATTCATAAGTCATTGAAAAAAAGAAAATTTTTTCCTTAAGGCAATAGTATCCTTAATATATCTTATTTATAAAAGCAATTAAAAGCTTTTCTAATTAAATAATGTCATAGTTATTGCATTTTTTTATTTTACAATTCAGACCAGATGTTCAGTAAACAGTGTTTCTGTTTGAAAAAGAAAAAATCAAATTGATCATTTAAATTCTCCAAGGAGTCCTGCTTTTAACTAATAAATATGAAAACCCTAGAATTTTAATTTCTTGATTTTTCATAAAAACACGCACGTAAAAAAAAAAAAAAAAAAAAAAAAAAAAGTATATATATGTATATACCAAGATTTTCTAAAAAAAAATATTTAAAACACAATGTCATTCGCTTGTAAATAAGTCCTGGAAATTTAATTAAAATCTCAGTCATTTGATTTTTGGCAAAAAATTTTCAAAACTTTTTTTTTTTTACTGCAAAAAAGAGGCTAAATTTCCCATACTTATATTTGGACGCAAAAAAAACAGAATTTTTTACCAAAATTTTGAATGTGCTAGAAAGGATTAAAAAAAAAATAAATAAAATAATCAAAAAAATACTTTGGTCTTTCCTCTTAATAACAAACATTTTACAATAAAACCTTTTTATCATGATATGCTCCTAAAAAAACTTTTGGCGATAGCTACTAAAGTATGTGGTAAATATTTCCTAAAAAAAAAAGACAGTTTTACGAAAGAAAATACTTCACACTACATATTTTTAAAGAATTGGTAGAATCATCAAAAATTTGTCAACATTTTAAGATCAATTTTCGTTTTAGCCATTAAATTTAAACAGTAACCTATATATTAGTAAATATTCAAATTTCAAGAAATATTTTCTTAGAAAAATTTTTTTATCACTTTTGTAAAGAAACTTTTAGAATGCATCAAATAAGTAGTTTATAATGTGACTAAGCTAAACACAATGGTAATTTTGTAATTTAAATATAGCTTACTATACAACTAAAGAGATATTTCAGTTGGATTAGGTGTTTACCATCAAATACTATACTAAATATTTTCTTTTGTTATGAGTTTTGGATATAAATAGATTCCTTCTTAAAATACCATTAAACTGAAATGCCATTTAAAAACAACAAAAAAATTGTTTGGGGGTGGGTTCCTATCAACATAAACTCAGAATTCACATGGTTCCTAAAGCAAAATCTTTACAGCTATACATGTATACAAAATAAATGATATTACTGAAAAGTTGTACACTTGAGCTGGATGATAGGTCATCCTGAAATGGACTAACATGTTAGTGTATTAATATTACAAAAAGAATTATCAACAGATGGAAAAATAAAACTAGAGCAATTTAATAAATTTTTAATCATTTAATGCAAACATTGCAGATATGAATTATCAACCATGGATGTAATTCTAATTGTAGTTGATGGGAAAGCAAGAAACTGGAAGAGAGTTTTATAAGCAAGAAGTGTTACAGAAGAAACTATTAGAAAAGAACTTAAATTTCAATAGTAAAATCTAATGCTACACTTAAATTCCTGGAGTCAAGGTATCAAAGAAGAATGCTTTTCAGAACAATTGCAATGAAAATACTTATAGAAAACATACATGAAACCTATGTAACAGTAGTGGGAAAGTATATGAAGCCAAGATGCCAATTCAGGACTGATAATATTGCAGATTCTTCTTTTGATTTTGTCCAGAATCTCAAGATAATAGCAGAAGCACCAGACCAGATGTGGTAACAATATTTAATGCATGGTTAAATGGTAGATTTATAAAGGTCCATCACAGATTCAGATGAGAAATAAATTGTCTAGCATGACACGGTATACCAACTTTCTTAGCAAGAGACTTTACAATTGATTCAATATAATCATTCTAATTCATATCATCAGAAAACATAAACTGAGAAGGTGCAAGGAGTTTACAATCAGCTATTCTGATAGAAGGCAAAAATTTTCTACAAAAATTAAGACTTATGGAAGCACTGGAATTAAATTAACAGGACATTTCACAGATTGAAGGTCATTTTCAAGATTAGCTGTCAATTTGACTTTATCAAACCTATCGGACTTACCATAAAAACAGGAGTAAATAGTGTTATTGGCATAGATACCAAGTCAAGAACTAATGACACCAGGAAGGTCACTGATAAAAATTAACAACAAAGTAGGTCCAAGGCTAGAGCCCTGAGGAACACCCACACTTATATAGAAAGATCTAAAAGAATAGCTGTTCAAGATGGCCTTCATATTGCAATTTAATAAAGATTGAATCAAATCAAAAATTCAACAAGAAGCATCATAACCCTTCAAGTTGTAAAGAAGACCAGTGTACCAAACCCTATCAAACTCCTTTTGAAATATCTAAAACAGCTTCACCAGTTTTATCTTAAGCGTGACACTCTTTCAACAATAACCATTGACATGTTGGCAGTTGACCTTGAGAAGCGAAAACCAAATTGTTTGACTGAAGACTCTGAGATAAGATGCTTAACCAGCTCGGAATTGATTAAGGCCACTAATACTTTGCCAGAAAGAGTTAAAAAAGAAATAAAGCTAATAGGTCGGTAGTTCAAAGGATCAGGCAGTTTGCCAGAGTTTTCAAAAACAAGAATTAAAGAGGATTTCCAAGTAGTGGAAAGTAAGAAACAGCAAGGCATTTCTTGTGGAATCTAGAGAAAACGGGAACCGATTAGAATACCATCATTTCCACATACTTTGTGTAAATCAGTTTTAGAAATGACAGCAGAAACAATGTATAGAGTTGTGCATATCACACATTAGAGACTCTCTAAGTGGAAAATCAGGCAATGATGAGTCAGTGCTAGAATTGAAAGAGAATTTATGAGCAAAACATTCTGCTTTATAATTAGAAAAGGTTAGCACTTCAAACTGAATGAAGGACATAACCTTATTTAAGACACTATTACAGAGTCGCCATTAGTCATGAGAACGAAAATGGTGCCTCATTCTATAAATAAACAAACATATTTGCAATTGTTGCAAGCAGGCAAATCAAGGCTTATATTATGATCAGAGCTACCACAGTAATATAACTGGAAAAAATGATTCCTATGGGCTATAGCAGCTGAACAGGCAAATGTGAACCAAAGAGAAGATTGTTTCCAAGATGGTGCAAAAGCATCGATGCTAGTTTTCATCCAAAAAGAAACCTTTTTGTTAGGAAGATTAAAGATTTCACTCCAAGGGATATCATGAAACAAATCCCAATTAGTATGCTAATAGCAGAAGGAAGTCTTGTGAATAGAGAGTTCATGTCTAATAAAAGAGTCAAAAGAACTAGCAGCAGACACTACAAACATGATCCAAATTGTTGAGGATAGTTGTGCAGTTTGACAAGAGCCAAGAGAAGAGGTAAGGAACAAATCAAGTAGAGAAGCATGTTGATCAGAATTGTTAATGGAATCTACTATTTGACTGAGAGATTGGACCACTAAAAAATGTAAGTCTGAATACCAGCAACATCAATAGTATTAGTGATGATTAAGACACTTGACATGATGAACATGAAAATCACCAAACAGAAAGGTAACAGAGTGCCATAAAGAATATTGAAAACATGGAAGAAACTGCCAGAGACTCGGGTGACAATCCCCTCTTGTAATTGGAAGATTTTCCCAAATATAATCACCAAGGCCATGCACATGCACCCTGGAATCTATTCAACAGAAGATAGCTTGGAACAGAATTTTCTGATAGATATTGAAAACTTTAAATTAGTTTCAGTGCTAAGATATCTGGAAAACATTCCATTTCAAGAGAAAAGATTCTACACGAAAGAAATTGACATGAATATTAGAGAAAGAAAGTTTAAAGGGCATAGGTGTTTTTTTTTTGTTTTTTTTTATTGGTAACTGCCATGAGAAAAAATTTATGGTGAAAAATGCTAAAATTATTGTCACTGTCTAAGTTAATGCAAGCTGACCGAAAGGGGGCTAAGACTAAAGCATGATGTGGGCTCAGGGTTGCACCCCTGAAGTACATGCATGGATATGGCAAAGAACTGTGAATACCCAGATATTAGGCAACTGATGATGAGAGCAGTCTCTCTGAGTGTTACCAAAGAGTTCTAACTCTTTGCTCTTCAGGAGTGATGCTTCACTAGATAGGTTATTTCAGTCATGGAATATGTTGAAAGTATCAGAACTGAAATCTTGATAAACCATAAAAATGGTACCAAATTTATCTTAGTAGCTCACTTAGCAACAAAGTTATGACCATTTAAAGTTCATATTTTTGTCTTGTGCTGTTGGACAAAAAGTCAATATTAACAATGTATAACTGAAGATGCAGGCTTCAAACATGTTAAAATCATTATAAATGTAATGGTATATCAGTAGACTTGAAGTAAAAGAAAGATGATGCTAATGGAATCGATAATTTTTAGATTAGACCAGCCTAAACATTTGGGAAAATTTTATTTTCAAAACCAAAATCATAAAATATGACAACAGAAGGGAAAATTTTACTGATATAAGTTTCATTTCAACAGTTATCGACTTGCAACTTTTTCCTATATTTCCTCACAGAACAGAGATGAAGCTAATTTTTTTTTTTTTTTCAGTAGTACCTCAATAAAAAAAACAAAAAAAACCTATGTTTATACCACATAAAAACAGCCATATGTGCAATTTAGTAGTAGAGAAAAAGCAGGTCAAAAGTATACTATCTTTTTACGTTTATTTTCATGTTGTCAAGAATGGAAATTCAATGAATGAATACATAGCAGTGTTTTAAAGATTTCTTAAAATGTTAAAACCTAATTTAAATTCAGAGGATACATTTGATTTATTCAAAATGTGTTTTAAACTTTTCTTCAGTAAGTATGTCGTGATACTTTATAAATGACCATTAAAAGTTCTACTTTAATTTTTATGGGCAAACAAGAAGCAGCAAAATTTAAAAAACTAAACATAAACTCAGTTTATTTTTTATTTCTGTTAATTTCTTCTTTCTTTTTTTTTTCTTTAAGAAAATAAGAATAGCTTAAGCAATGGCAATTCAAGCTGACAATTTAGATTAAGTAAAATATTGTTTTTTTTCCAAACCATCAGCTTGAATTAATTTTAAAAATAAATAATTGCTTTATACAGTTTAAAAGTGTAAAGAAGAATTATATTTTTAGAAAAAGAAAAGATTAAATTTAGTTTACATACTACTTTTATCAAAATAGCTTAGAAAATAAACAAGATACTGGCAGTTGAAATGTAAGGAAATGTTACTATTTTCACAGGTGTTTGCACTGTAAACTAGGAAATTTTGGGATACCTGGTACAGTGGGTAAAATGCATGGGGAAAATTATCCCACATGAAAGGGTCATGAAAGTTTTTCAGAAGTGTAACATTTCTAATACAATAGTCAGAACAGAAAAAGAGAATGGCCCAGTATCTGACTTCAATCCTAACAGCTTAAGTTGACTTTAATAATGAAATTATGCATATGCTTTTGTCACACGTCCACACAAAATTTCAGGATTTGGTGACAATGATTGTCATCAGTAATTCTGTTCACTTGTGAAACTATTGTGCGGTTATTATTATAAATGTATTTTTAATAAGATTCATTGAAATCATTTTATAAATGTTTATTTCATTCAGTCTCATAATTTATCTAAGCACACTTTCCACATATGCAAAACCTGCACTATTTTGTATCACCCAGTTGTAAGCTTAATGCTGATTAGCAGATTATATATGCAACATCCAATCAGCCATGGTAATTCAAAAATTACTGTTCAGTTTTGCGACATTGTTATTCTGTATTAGCAATGATTGGAATTATTTCAGGTAAATTTGTTTACTAGTTAAACACATGAAAATTTTGCCTGACTATTACACACAGTTTCAGAGAACAAAATCTTTAATTTCCTTTTTTTTTTTTTTTTTCTTGAACTTGTGTAACTGCAAGCAAAGATGTAAATTGTATTCATAAACAGCAACATATATGACTTGTGTATGAATTATAAAGCTGAAACCAAAAGAAACACAGATGATTCATGTGACATATACAAATATATGGTAGGAAATTAAATGGCAAAATGGCAAAATATTTAATGATGCATTTCATCCTTCAAAAGGGTGTCAGACTAAATCATGATTTTATTGATGGAATCATATGTAGTTTGAAAATCCATCAATAAAAAAAAAAAAACATTTAGTCTGACGAAGTCGTTTCAAAGGATGAAATGTATCACCTAGGATTTTTTTCCCATTTTGTCATTCAATTACCCACCGTCAGGCTGAAAATGTTTATATACACATCTCTCTCTCTCCCCTCTCTCTTTTTATATATATATATATATATATATATATATATATATATATATATATATAAATATAAATATGCTCCTGAAAAATTTATTTCAGTTGAGCTCTATGGGGAGGACGTGTGGGTTTGTAAACTATTACAGTTAATAATGCAAGACCCTTCGGTAAATTGAATCGAGTTCTCTCAGTCACTGTGTGTTTATCTAAAAATAAATGTGCTTAAATTCACCTTCATCCCTGCCATGCACCAACAGCTTAGTGGTAGAATCTCCGACTGATGCCAATTCAGTCAGGTTTTGATCCTAGCTAGAGGCAACTGGACATCTAGCCACACTGATGAGCTGTGATACAGCAAAACAGTCTTTTTGTGGATGACAATATATATACACGCACACACAAGTATATACTGTGATCTAGGTCAAAACTAATTTGTAATTTAGCTCTTATTTGAGCAATAAAAATTGAAAGAACTACTCAATCTTTTTTTTTTTTTTTTTTTTTTTTTTGCCACCTTTGACCATAACTTTAGACAGGCGTTCAAAGATGTGATAAGTGGATGATTATTATCATATGTTCCCACCTAGTAGACGCAATGTTAAAGAATTTTGTATTTCTGTAGAAAGTCAGATAATTAGTAAGAATGAAAAATGAACTGACCAAATGTAGGTAGAGGGAAGAAACAAAAATAAAAATATTTTAAATCATTTGAATAATTAACAATGCATTTAAAAAATGTAGATATTTACTAACTCAGCATTTGTTTGCCATTAGATTATAATTATATAAGATCTAATTTACCCATGTCATCAAAAATGATGGTATATAAGAAAATTATATTTTGATTAAAAGGCTTTTCAGATGAGCCTCTTTAAAATATATAATTGTATTCTACACTTTCAGGGTTTTTATCTTGGAAAACCCTGTCATTGTTTTAAAGACACTACCACCTAGTGACTCTTGTGCAAAGGAGACAACTGTAAAACAGCAGAATATTACGAATATACAAATACACATGTCATATTTAGTGTGTGTGTTCTACAAATGCATTTAAGTGTCCATTTTTATTTTATTTTAGCTACTGAAATAATTGTATGGAAAAAAAAAAGGTCTAAAACCAAAACTGTATTCTTTCTTGTTTTGTAGGTAAGGGTGGTAAAAACAGGAGAAGAGGTAAGAATGAAAGTGAAGATGTAAAAAGAGAATTGGTCTTCAAAGAAGATGGACAAGGTGAGTCATTTTTTTCTCCCTCATTTTCTTAACATTGTATATATCTTCAAATGCAAATAACATTTTTGAAAAGCTGGTAATTACTGAAACTACAGTATATAACAAAACTGACATTACTTGGCTTCAAGACCAATAAACACATTTTATACTTACCAACAGCATCCTTACACTAACTTGACCATCACAAGTTATTTAATCCATTAATAGTTTGTAATCTACTGTTTTTCTCCATAGACAATATTTAATTCTCTGTGACATCATTATTCTACTGACCTTATTCTTTTTATTTACATGACAGCAAAGAAGGTCAAGCTTTTCATTTAGAAGTATTCTTGTCACGGTCAACAGCGACTTTCTTTCTAGATTTTAGTGCCAAAAGGCCACATAGTCAATTCTTGTGTGCTGTTCAAAATTCTTTTTAGTCGCACCTTGTCTTTAGTTGATTTTTGATAGTCACTGACTCTTCATCCTGTATTTTTCAGAATATGCCCAAGTTGCAAAGATGTTAGGTAATGGACGACTAGAAGCAATTTGTTTTGATGGAAACAGACGTTTATGCCACATTCGAGGGAAATTGCGGAAAAAAGTAAATTTTATTTTATTTATTTTTCTTCTTAATCCTGAAACGAAAATACAGCATCTGACCTGAATATAATTCCAGATGTTTTAATCCAGCTTATTTGGCTAGTGGGTGTCTTTTTAAACCATTTAAAAGAAAAAAATGTTTCTTTTTCCAAATAATTATGAATATTAGTTTTTCTTCTTATTGGTGAAGTTTTCTTTTTCTATAATCATTTGATAAATCCCATGAAAAGATAACTATATTTAGAGGGACCAATTTTCCTTAATTTCATTTTCATCATAGAATTCTGTTTTTGCTTCATTATAATACTTAGTGAGAAAGTGTAACAATATATAAATGTTATTAAAACAAGAAAATAAAAGGAAAATTAAACTTTTTTTTTTTTTTTTACTAGCTGGAATATCCACGTATTGGATACGCTGCACCAGCTTGATAGGGTTTTGTGCCTGATACTTCTGCCCTTAATCTAACTTTAACCGGGACAACCCTTGCAAAGAATAAAATAAGAATTAAGTGAAAGTGGCAAAATCTACAGAAAAGTAGCACCACAGA
The DNA here is from genome assembly GCA_903632075.3 of Acanthosepion pharaonis. Lineage (NCBI taxonomy): Eukaryota > Metazoa > Mollusca > Cephalopoda > Sepiida > Sepiidae > Acanthosepion > Acanthosepion pharaonis. The sequence continues at coordinate 480,688 of CAHIKZ030000027.1, forward strand.
CTAAAAGAATTAACTAACTTTAGTGGCAATTTGTGACAGAATGGGAAATCTGCTCTTATTGTCACTCCAAAATGCTAGAATGCTGAAGGAATTGGGGAGGACATCTTTGTAGTTTATATAAATTTAAAATTCTTCAAAGAGTTCAGTGGATGGATCTTGCAAACCTCTGATGGCTGCAAAACTGCCAATGTCATGGCTAATAAACGGTAGCTGTCTGGGATTGAACAGATGAGCTTATGTGTAAAACTCATACACTGGATAAGTATCTAAGCATTTGTTTAACTTTGAAAGTGCTGTACTGAATACATCCTGCAAATTTGATGTGACCTTATTCTGCATTATGCTTTCCTGTTCCGACAAAAGATGGTCAGTTTCTAGACCAAGTGTTGTTTTCAACTTAGCACTATGAAATTAATGCTTTAAATCTTCCATTAGATTGTACACAATACATGCAAGTGGTAATTTGGTCTCTTCTAACCTTCTCAAGGCTTTTATTAAATTAGATTATTTTATTATCTCATTGATGAACTGCAGATTTAAATGTAAATTATGGTATGATACATGATACAGTTTAATATCATCTATTAATTCCAGAATTTGATCTATTGCTATGCTGTGGCTTTTTCGTGTTTGAAAAATCCTTAATAAAATTAAGCATATGAAGAGTAATATTTGGCTGACTTGAACCATGAATTCCATTGGTTTGCCACTGGAACAGTGGAGAGTTTCACTAGTTGCTTAGGCAAGTAAGCTTCACGCCATTTCAGATATTGCTGTTTTTGTCCAGGACTTTTTGGGGGTGGGGTCACTTCATGAAAGTATTGAGCTGAGCAACATTATCAAATTGTGGGCAATGTGAGAATACCTCACCAACAAGATGTAAAATGTGTGCTAAACACAAGACATGATAACTGTTTACAAATACAGTGTGGTGGGGGGGGGGGTTACAAATATTCATACACATACAAATTTTTAATTTATTGCATTTCCAACTAATGAATAAACATACTTTTTATATAATTAACTGTACACAGATGCATAATAACTAAATATGCATAGAAAACAAAAAAAATTGATTTATCTATTTTAATGGGTAAAAAAAAAAGAATTTGTACAATGCAAATTTCAGATTTTAAAACTTTTAAATTGCTTTAATACTATAGATTATTCAAGAATGTTCCAGTGTAATCAGTAGTTATTTTTAGCCTAAAAATATACAAACAGAACATTCTGTAATTGATATCCCTGCAAGAAGGTTTTCATCATGGCAAGAGGCAAAGAATTGACAAATTTGCAAAAAGAACTGATTGCTAAGCTCTGGAAAGAAGTTAAGTTACAGGAAAATCTCAGACAACCCAAATATTCCATTTACTATCATTAGTTCATTCATTGCAAGGTATAAAAAATCAAAACTGTTGAAAACCAAAGAAGAACAGGTACTCCACAGAAGATTTCTGCAAGATCTTCAAGGAAATTAATATGTCAAATTAAACAAAATCCAATGGTTACTTGTCATGAATTGCAGGATGATTTGCTTTAATCAGGAATCTGTATTACTAAACAGACTATAAGCAATGAAATTCATAGGAACAATCTAAATTCACGCTCCCCTCAGAAACTCCACTGCTATGGAAAAGACAATGTTGAGATGCAACATTGAAATTCGTTCGTGAACATAAGGATAAGAAAAAATTGTATTAGGAAAGAATATTATGGACAGACGAAACTAAAACTGAGTTGTTTGGATGTAATTCTAGAAATCATGTATGGAGGAAAGATGGCAATTCCTTCAAACAAAAAAAAAAAAAAAAACAGTTCCAACAGCGAAATTTGGTGGTGGCAGCATCGCGGCTTGGGGATGTTTTTCTGCAAAAAGTACTGGCAACATATCATTTAATAGATGGGAGAATGAATGCCGCAGTATATAAAAATATTTTGGAAGCAAATTTAATGATTTTGGTTGAAAATCTTGAATCTTCCGACAAGATAATGATCCTAAGCACACTGCAAAATCTACAAAGAAATGCCTTGCTGAAAATAATGTAAATATCCTGAAATGGCCAAGTCAGTCCCCAGATTTAAACCCAATTGAGAATCTGGCATTATTTGAAAATTCTAATCCAATCGAGAGCGCCAACAAAACCATATGTGAAGAAGAATGGAACAAAATACCAACTAATATTTACAAATCATTAATTGAGAACTACAAGACGAGGTTGGTTGCTGTAGAAGTGAATAATGGCGATTCTACAAAGTATTAAATGAAGATTATGTATTATTTTTTGTATTATACAAATACTTTTTTCACCCATTAGAATGGATAAATGTGATTTATTTCTATTAAATCAAATCTTTTTCTGTTTTCTATGCATATTTAGTTATTATGCATCTGTGTACAGTTAATTATATGAAAAGTATGTTTATTCATTAGTTGGAAATACAATAAATTAAAAAATTGTATGTATATGAATATTTGTTTCTTCCCACTGTCTATCAGATAAAACATTCCTATGCGCCTTTTTACAGTATGCTGTTGAATCAGTTACAAATGCAGTAATATCATCAAATGCAATGTTAACATGAATAACAGCTTAGATTCAAGTCTGACTTACAGTTTGACGATTACATTCTTTCATGGCAACAACATCAATAAAAAAAATGGCTCCCCTCAAATGCTTGCAATCACATTCAACATGCTGTGGTCATACTGGTCAGTTGTTTCATCTGCATTTATGGTTTTGTTGGCAAGCTTCATTTTTAGATCAGCAAAATGACTGTCAAACAATTTCAGTAGATATAATTGCCTAATACATTTAGCACTAGGAATAGCACCACATTCCTTACAATACTTTAACAAAAAATAAGGTCATTTTGTCGATTTTATTAACTGGTATGTTACACATTGTGCACATTTCTAAAAAATCAAGGATAAAATCATTTCTTATATTTTTACTTTTCAGCAAAGTTGTTATAATAGTAAGTAGTCTGTTTCATAGTGAATTGTTTGTTAGAAGCCTTTTTTTGCCAAATGATTTTAGACATAATATGGTCCTTTGTAGTATCCACCTTAAACAAGGGAAGGTCAAAACTATGATGACAAAATTTGCACATTGTCATCAGCATAAAACTATTCTGGAAATTGTTCCACCTTGGCTTATACAAAAAAAGTTTAGAAACTGCAATCATTTGCCTTTGTTTCTTTTTTGGAGAAGGTTCAATTTTTGAGGTTGAAGGTTGTTTGTATAAAGCAGCCTGTTCCTTTTTCATTTTAGATTTTTTAATCAATTTTATCAGTCCAGTTTTTCATACAAGTGTTTGTTTTTTTTGTTTTTTTTTAAATAGATCTCTACAATTAAAATGTTGTATTTTTTATTTTTGCAGATTAGGTAACAAAATTAAATATTTAACTCAAATTCACAAACTGGATGTTGCAGTAAAACAAATGTGACATCTCCCAAAGATTTTGTTTTGTTTTTTTTTTTTTGTTTTTCTTATGACAAAAAATTATCTCACTTGAATTCTTACAAGAGTAATACTAAATACTAATTTGGGTGAGCACAAAGAGTTTCAGGTTAAAATCAGTAAAAACATCAAATAATTTAAAAAGAAAAAAAATAAAGTATGCAAACAGAAAAGGTTAAGTTTTAAATCAATCCCCATTAATAAATTCTTGAAAAGTCATCTAGAGACAGAAAGCTACATTATTGTTTGGTCACTTTATTTAAATTATTAAATAAAATATTTGAAAAAAAATTCTAATTCATGAAATTTGGATTTTTGAAAAGACAAGCTGCTCCCCCCCCCCTCCCACCACCATCCATCCCCATGTGTGATAGGAAAAAGAAAGGATAAAACAAAAAGACAGAAAGTTTTGTTTCTGAAGTGTCTTTTTTTTTATTATTATTATTATTATTATTATTATTATTAAATAAAGCAAACTTTGTAAAACTTGGTTCCTGAATACTGTAAACTAAGGAAACCATAGGTAAGAGGGAATGTGTATTAAAACGTTACCAACTTTATCCTTGTCCTTATCTGTCAGACAAGTGAATTAGGAAAAGCAAACATAGTAATAAATAAAAATGGCATTTGGCAAATCTGTTAGAAAAAGTTCAAAATTGCAATTTCTGTTTCAAGTAGACCATTCTATTTTTCCATTTTCACAGAAAATAAGCCCCCTCTACATATGCACAAGTTGACTTTATTTCCATTTGGTTGGTTGTTCACTTCCAACTGGATTGCAGCATGCCACCCTAAATAGGGTATTCAGCAATTGAGGACTTTATGTAAATGCTTACTGGTTTCTTACATGAGTGTCACCATTGTCAAAGCTATATCAGCATGACATGTTCATGTGATTCTACAATGTCTAGTCAAATTATGTATTTTATCTTATGTTACTGAATATGAGGGACATGTCTCCTTTAATTATACTAGACATGATTTTTCTATTAGCCAAGACACATTCAAAAATATATTATTATTGTTGCATTTATTGTCTCCTTATTTTTGCACTGTGTCCTTTTCTTAGCTTAAATAAGGCATCTATTCTGTATTCAGTTAAAATGGCCGTTTTGTATAACAACAACAAATTCCGGCATGGTTAAAGTAAATATGCCACACAAGTATGTCTGAGCTCTTAAATGGATGAATCACTTTTTAAACTAGATTTTTTTCTGTATTAAAATAAATCAATTGGTTGTATTTGATAATAAATGTTCATAGTAGAATTTTTTTTTTAAGTCCCACGAGTTAGAATAAATTCAGTGTGTGAAAATCAATATGGCAACTGTAAATTATTTTTCTCTAATGAAGCAAGAATGTTGTCGGCCAACAATGTTTTTTTTTTTTTTTTTTTTCACTTTTAGGTTTAGAATTTTCTTTTCAAAAGTTTTACACACTTGATTTTTTTTTTTTTTAATTCTATGCATGTTGTTTTCTTGTAGGTCTGGATCAATGCAGGTGACATTATTTTACTTGGTTTGCGAGATTATCAGGATGCCAAAGCAGATGTCATCCTAAAATACACACCTGATGAAGCCAGGAATTTAAGAGCATATGGAGAATTACCTGACTCAGGTGAGATTTTAACTTTTTTTCTTATATTTGCTTTAAATCATTCTGTTCTTTCTTTCCAATACAATATTTCTTTATTTTTATTCATTATAATAATCACTAAATCTAGTGTACAGAGTGAAGTTTTGTATTTATCAGTTTAGGCATCTAGCATTCTCTAACTTGCTTGTTTCTGGTTTTTGCATAATCAGTAGATTTGAAGAATTATTATAAATATGCTTGTTTTGTTTTAATATAATACTGACCATGTTTAATGAAACCTTTTTATTACTTTGAATTATTGCTTTTATTTATTTTTACATGCACACTAATGTTTTATATAATATTTGCCTTTTAGTTAAAATCAATGAGAATGTTTGGGATGAGGGTGAAGATGACAATATCACTTTTGATGACTTTGAAGGGGATGATGAAGAAATAGAGGACGTAAGTACCACGCGTGCGCACACACACACACACACACACGCACAATTTTTTTTGTTGTTGTTTTATTTTGAAGATATAGATTTTTTAACAGGTTACTAAACTGCTTGTTTTCAAGCTTATCTATTAAAGGAGTTAGATAAATTTTATAAAAATAAGTCATCTTACAAATGACATGACACTTACCTGTATGATATTTAAGATTGGTCTTATTAAGCCCGCCACATAATTAATGCTTCTTTTACAAAGATTTCTAATCCATTTTCGTTCACTAGATTACAAAATTTACAAACTTAAAATAAAATTACCTTAAAATAGATCAAATATTTAAATCTATAAAATATTGCTACAATATTACAATTTGTTAGAATTCTACAGATATTTTTTTAATGATATTTTGTCTTTCTCTCATTACAGATATGAAGCCTCATGCTAGAAGCAGTTTGGCTATTATATGCAGCAGCTGCATAATATTGTAATGGACTTCTTTTAACAAAAAATAATATTAAAAAGTGTCAATTTTTTTTTTCTTTTTCTTTTTTTTTCCCCCCCTCTCTCCTCCTGTACTGGATAAGGAGACACACATAGAAGGATGTCTACTGTTTGTCTCCTCTTTTCCTCGACATCTTGGCTGGTCCCTTTTTTCATCATCTCTTTATCTACAAATAATTCTTGGGACACTGCCAGGCCACCACCACCAAATAAATAATATTGCTAAATTTATTACTACTACTACTACTACTACTACCATTAACGTCAGCCAATTTGACAGCCTCAAGTGAAACATGACTCAACAGATGTGTAACTGTTATATGTCAAACCTCTTGTACTTAGATTCCAAATCAGCATTTCCTTCCTCAGCTCTTCTTTCTTTTCTCTCAACTTTCAGTTCCTCTTAGGTTTCTCCATTTTTATTTTATATGGTTCTGCTATGATTATTTCACTTTAATCAACTGAAAAGCCCAGTCTAGTCAAAAAAAATATATATTGCATACACTTAGCTTTCTAGTTTGAATTTCTACTTGTCATTATTTCGCTTACCATATAGAAGACCAAAAGTTGTCTTTCCTTAAACATGATGGACTTGAATCATTACAATTCTTTTTATCAGAAATCTTAACTTTGACATTTTCTTAAAATTTATCTAAAAATTCTCTTGGAAAAAAAATGGTTCATATTTGAAGATGCAGAAACAATGCTTATATAATGAAAAGATCATATTTAGTATAGAACTTTGATAATTTGACTTAACTTTCATATCAGACTATTCTTTAGTTCTTTATTGTAATTGTATAAAGTTTATGAAAATGGAATTGCATTGGGTACTTCAGGGTTTGTTTTGCTAATCAGCAAAACAATTTTTTTTAAGTTTAAATGACATGAAACTTAGTTAAAATCAATCTGTAATTTTACTTTGGTGCAAAAACTTACAACAAATCATAATTTGGAAATGAACTGGAAATCATTGTATATGTTGCAAGAAGAATTCATCATGGTATCAATTTGTCATATTAAAAAAAGAAAACAAAGGAATATAATGCTTTTTCCTTTTCTTTGTATTTATGATTTCATTAGGTTTTAAAATTTACCTTTGCTGGCATTTTGTTTTTGTTCTTTATTGTCTCCAGTTTTCCTTTCATTATTGCCAGTCACTTTATTAGAGAAAAATTCTTTCGACATTTCCCATGCATTACCTTCTTGATTTTCAGGAAAATCTAATAGCTTTAATTATTTTTCAATACCAATCATCCTTATAAGTTTAAAAAAAAAATCCAGGTAAAAATCTTTCTTTGACATTGGTAGAAAAGGATTATTTATTCAGATTTGATCAGTTATATTTATCTTTAAGTGACTTTTTCTACTGTAATCATACTTTTTTTGCAAAAGTTGATCTGCTCTCAGTTGCATATCAAATCAATGGCCATTACTAGACCTTAATTTCTCACAACAATATATTTTAGTATTTCTATGTTCTTATATAACAATAAAAATTGAAATAATAATTTTGGTTATAATAGTTAATAGTAACTTAAAGGGTGATTCTTGTAGTTAATCAATATTTAATAAACTATTTACATAGGATCTTGTTCTTAAGATGTGAATAAACATAGAAATGTGAACAAAGCTATAATTCAGCAGAAATGCTTTGTTTCTAAAATTATCCAAGAAAAAAGATTTTGTCATTTTATTGACTTCAGATATATTCTCTAATTTTCTCTTATGTAATAGATTTTAATTTGTCTTTTCAATTGACTCTTGTTTGTTTTTGTTTTTTTTGACAATTATTCTATCAAATTTTAAAAATAAAGTTATATAAATATTATGAATAGGTTAAAATCATCTTCATGTTTGTTGTTAAATTGACTAGAAATAATAGATTGTATATTTCTATACTAGATAAATGTCTAAAGCATTAAAATATATATCCTTTTCAATATAATTATATTTATCTTAACTACTGTAATAAAAATTTGCATAACTTTTATTATTCGATTTGTATTTATCCAATCAGTATACATTTTATAAAATTAACCATTCCAATTTAAGAGGACACTTTCATAATCAGATACGAGGTGGCTGAGATTAGCAATTAGTTATTTAAAAAATACAATATTAAATGATTAAACCTTAGAGTAAATCAAATGGTATTGCGATTTTATTTTAGATTGTTCAAAAACGGGGGAAATTAAAACTTTGTTAAAATTTGAATTTTTTCTATTGTATCCGTTACAGTAGAATGTAGTAAAATAAAACCTTACATGTTTTCTCACTTATCAATGGGCTGTGTGTTTTATCAGTTATCTAATGTTATAGCTGGATAGTTAATTTATAGATGACGTACAGAATTAATTTTTGTGTTTACACTAAGCTTTATTAGTAAAATCTTAAAAAGAATAAAAGGAACAACTTGATATAAGTTTGCAGTAATTTCTTTTTTAAAAACATTGGTTAAAATTTTTTGTATTATTCTCAAATCTTGATGACTTTTTATTTCTACATGAATCAACATCTTTTGGTCATCATTCACTCTTTTGATCTGAAAAGTAAAGGACTTGGTCCCAAAATATTTTAATGCTTTCAGATTTTTTTTTTTTTTTAAACATTTAAAATACAGATTTTGCTTAACCTGCTTAATGTTTCTCAAGTGTTTTTACTTTTCTTTCTCTTTTTTTCTGGCAAAGCAAAGAAATAACAGCAAAGTGATTATCTTTATTAATTATTACGGAAAATAATTTAAAATTGAGATCCTATTTTGATTATTCTTTTGCCATTTGCTGTATAGTAATAGTTAGTGTTAAGTCATTGCTAGTGAGTTCATTCCAAACTTGGTATCCCACTATGATGAGTATAATGTACTCAAAATCTCAGCATGTTACAAAATGTTGCAATGATTATAAATCAACAACATTTTGTTATGATTGAAATCATTTCTATAACTTAATTCTTCATGGTGTGTCTATTTTGATATTTGGATGCAGTAAGGTTTATAATTTGTAAAGTGAGTATATCTTAGAAATATTCATGTTGACTTGGCAAATACCACATTACAAGGAATTGAATTTAGGCAGATCTTTATGATTTTAATTCAATGGCAAAAGTCACTGACTAACATCAAGACATAAATGTAATTGAATTTCAACACAACTTTTGTAAACCTGTTTCTGTGATTTTCCAATTCATCATTATTTAAATGCTTCTCCATATGTTTAGCTCTTATTAAGAATTGTAAATATTAAAACACAAACAATACACTAATCTTATAGAGTAATTCTTAGCAAGTTAGTCTAGTACTGAATTTAACTATTCCCAATGAGTACACCCCAAACACATGGCCTTGAGCTAGACCAGGATAAGTTTAGTAAATAATAATCTTTTCATTTTACCTTACCTTGGAGTAGTGTTTAGTAAACTGAAGCTGTTACTAATAAGTCAGTCAGTCAGTCTATTCTATGAATATGTGCACAAGTTCAGATTTTATAAGTCAGTCAAAGCACTTAACTATGAAGTGAGGTGGGTTGCAAAGTTCTTGGCCAACCAAAAAATATCTTTGGTCATTTTGGGAAGTGGACATAACCAAGAACATTTTCATGCTCTCTCATAATTATTTTTATCCTGATATGACTACACATGGAGTAAAGGACCAGATTGTGTTGAACCATTGAAAAGAAAAGACGTCATGTTGAGATCGGATTCTATGGCGAGCATGCTGCAATAAAACCTGATTATTTTATTTTTTTTATAATAATGAAAACACTTTTAGCAATTGCCTTTGTTCTAAGCACTGGCTATAGTCTACTACAGCTGTGTGCCAAACAGTCAATAAAACTTTGGTCAGTTTGGTTAATATGTTTTCCAAATAAAAAAAATTATAAATCATTTAACAAGCTTCTACATGTCATCAGCATGCAAAGAAGATATGAAATCTTTCAACCAAAACAGGTATTGATTTTTAACAAGTTGGTAACTAGTACTGACATGTTCAAAATCCATACACTGAATTTGTTGATTTTTTTCTAATTGGGGCCTGAGGTCCTTACCATTAATGTGTGTCTATGTATGGTTGGAGATACTTTTGCGTGTGTATGTTTTGGAACTAAAGCGGCCTTCATTGTCCATTTACAAATGAGTTTAGGATTTGTTTTGGTTAAGTTTGATGGTGTAATTTCTCAATTCTCAAGGCAAATCATAGAAAACTTCATCACTGAACAAAGGATTTTATATCTACATTGTGTTTATATATGGTAACTGCTCATGAATTGTAAATTACAAAAGCACACATTGAAATTATACAAATATAGTGAAAACAATTGATGCACAAATGCATGTGCATGCAAATATGCACTGTATACACATGCACACAATTTTTTTTATTACTCTTAATGTAAGTATTCCTGAGTAACACTATATGCAGAGTCTGTGGTTGGGGGGATGCTGAAATGTACTTATGCCAACCAAATGTCATATTTTGCATGGGTATTACTTATTGATTGCATCAAAAACTTTTCAGCATATGTCTTATATAATTTCAATGTTATATTAACTTCATTTTGAAAAAAATCACCAATTCTAATAAGTCATTCAACTTTTAAAGTAAAACAAACTTGTATTCGTTTCAAATAAAATTTATTAATTGAAATAGAATATTTTTGTTGAGTGCATTGTAATAAAAATAAATCAGGATATTTTTTTTTTTTTTTTTTTTTTTTTTTTGCACAGACAATTCACTAAACCAACTAAGATAAGCCTGTGAAAAGGTAAAGGAAAGTATTTTTTTAAATAAGTAGCTGTAAATTATTACAGAGATGTATATGAAAATTAAATATCAAATACAAATGAAATGTATTTTTCTTTTTTAAAACATATCACTGAGTTGTAGCTGCTAGTATTCAGTCTCTGGTTCCTTTTAAATAAGGTTATTCTTTATATAGATTTTAAACTAAGACAACTATATTCAGCCCTTTTTTTATTAGTAATAAAATGTCACAATTTAAGTTCATTTCTGCTACTTTGAGTTTCTGCTTTCCTTATCTTCCATTTTTGATGCCTTTACAACTTCTTTACACCCAAAAGTCATTGGAAACCAATGAAATATCTTTTTAAAATGCCTTACAAAAATATCCTCTTCATTGATTCTACTTTGTCTTCCAAGCAAGTTTCAATATTTATTTCAACTCGGCTAGCTTAAATAATTCTGGTATGTGGACACTGAATTTTGCGAATCTGTTCTCACAATTACAATATTATTAATTTGGTTTTATTTTTCTCTATTCTGCTGCAATTTTTATTCATTTGCACAAGGTTTATATATATATATATATATATATATATATATAAGGAAAAGGTTCTGATATATAAATACACGCTTATAAGTGATACTAATCTCATCCTGACACTTCCGTAAATGAGCAAAATAAAAACATTCATTCCAGGTGTTTACAGAAATGCTCACATAAACAATTATTGTATATACATACATGAATACATATATAATTTGAATTTTATATATATTTATATATCAATTATATACACAGACTCACGCATTTCTGTGTTTGTGTATATTAGTGCGTAATGGACGGTTTACTGATTTGGGGCAAAAAGTCAATGGATAAAACAATGTAAAGTTTCCAAACTTTACAAGTTATTGAATGGTTATATTTGCAAAATATCTAAAATAAAAAAATAAAAAGAAACAATCATTAAAATGTCCACATTAAGAATATTTAGACATTTCCATGTGATGATTTTTTTTTTTTTTTAAATGGTTAGTATATGTACATATGCAGACTCTTGCATAAATGCATGTGTGCATGCAGTTATAAAGTCAAATTTTATTGGAGTGGGGTTATTTCATTGTTTATGCTTAAAGTGTCAACCAGGGACTGAAGTGTGTGTGTGTGTGTGTGTGTGTGTATATATATATATATATATATATATATATATATATATATATATATATATATATACGCATTAGTCATCATATTGTAAATACTTAAAAATTTTGTTTGTTGTACAGAATTTGATGGTGATTTAGAAAATGGGTCTATTTAAAATATGAAACTGAAAAGTAGGCATATATAAAATAAAAAAAATTGAGAGAGTTAATCTGTTTCAATCCTTTCTTATCAAAATTTGATTGATAAGTGTACACACTGATTTAAAAGAAACCAAAAGACATGTTCATAATGTATTAACAACTATAGATACAGATCACATTAAGATGAAGCAGCCATTACTTTTGTTTTGCTAAGACTTAACAAAAATTGTTTCAAGCACTTTTAAGATGACATTGGGAGTGATTTGCATAATGCTGGGAATATGTTCTGGTACACCGCAGCACACTGATGATTACCAGGTGATCCACAATTGCAGACCCAAACACAACAGACATGCAAATTATTACTTAGCTGACCTCACGATGAATACTGTGAATTTCTCACCAAAGTTGAGTTGTTCAGTGCCACACTGATATTAAAAAATAAATAATTGAATTAGTTTTGAAGGTTGGCAATCAGTCCTTTGAAACAGATTTTGCCATCAGCCTAGACAAGAACATCACGTGTTGGTTAACAGAAAAATATGAAATACTGGATGAGATTTGTTTAGCAAAACCCAAACACAGTCTCAAACACAGGACATTTTTCAGGGTGAAAACATTCGGACCTACAAAATTGAATCTTCATTAACACTAGATTGCACAATGTCTAAAAATCACAAAATAACTAATAAATTTTTTTTTTTTAACTTAGAACAGATCCTTAGGGCCTAATAGATTAAGGTTTTGACCAAATTGAGCTTATACCTTCTCAAACAAAACGAGTCCTATTGAGTATTTAAATCTGAAAATGTGTGCTTATGGTACATTGATGTAATAAACTTAGATTGTTCCCTATATTCTTAATTCTATCTCCCTCTCAATATTAAATTGCAGAGAAGAATGCGAACTTCAATATTCAATGAAAAAGTTCTACCTACAACTTGTTGAACGCAACTTGTCGTTTACAAATTATAACAGTTTAATTGACATGCCATTGGAAATTTTGGTTTATAGAATAGGTCGAAAATCTTAAAATTATTTACTTAATACTAATTTTATTGCGAAAGCATTAAAAAAAAACTAACTAACATATGTAACTTGACAAAGGATATAATAGCTACCTTCCTGATATTGCCTCAGAAGGTAATTATGGTAGAATAACTTCCGACGTAGTTTTATTCTTTACTCTGTCATTGTTTGCATTCCAGCAACAAAAATACTAGAATAACATTACATGCAAATAGTTATAATAGTCTTGTCTTGCCAAAGTGCATAATGACATAAATGTTGAGGATTTGTCTTCAAACTAACTATACTTCCCAAAGTGTCTATTATGGTTATTCGTATATAAACCAATCGATCTATTTAAATCTATATAAATGCACTTCAACTCATTTGAAGTCACAAAGGAAGACTTTACTTACATTAATACATTGTAAAAGAACAAATTCCAGGAAATAATATTTTATGAACTCAACTTGTTTTCATGGTTTAAAAAACCAACAAATGCTCTTACTTAGAGCATTAGTTTTCATTTTATGTATTTGTAATCTTTTCTATTTTAAGACATATTAATTTGAACATTTCTTCTGTTCCTTATGAATAGTTAATCAATAGAGCAAAGAATTTTTCTTCAGTAAATTACTGTCGTTAACCAGAATCTAGCATAATTTCATATCAGCTCGATAAAAATTAACAATTGATTTTCTTTTAGTGATCAAAATGTTTTATGGACTAAACAACAAAAAATAAACTAATGTAAACTTACTCCATAATGTTTTAACATCTATTTTTTATTGAAACATTTACTCAATTTTTGGTTAAGAAAAAAATTGCATTATGAAAGTTTTTAGTGAAAAATAAATTAAAATCATAAATATTTCACCAAAGGAAATTGATGAATAAAAATTACTTTGAAAATTGTAAATCTGTTTAAATAAACACTGATCAACAAATTAACAAAAGTGGAAATAAGTGAGGCCATATTTTAAAATAATGCCTTTTTTCTTTTTCTTTTCTTTCTTTTTTTTTTTTTTTGCTCAGAAGAAAAATATAACGTGGTACAAACTGTGGTAAGGACATCAGTTATTTTTTTAAAAAAAAAAAAGGTTATGCTCAATAATTTGAAAGCTAACATATATCATCAAGGCTAACTAATAGCAAGCAAGATTTTTTTTTTTTAATCCATCTTTGTTCTTTTGTTGTTATCAAATGGTTATTTTGTTTTGTAAGAAACCAAAAAGCTTAGAAATTTGAACTTTACAAGATAAAATCATTTAACATTGCTTTAAAGCATGAAGTTTTCATACGTGTTCTATTTTGGTATACATCCCCCTGATTGGCTTAGACTGTCTTGCTTTGGGTGGGCTTTTCCATGGCCCACTTGAGATAGAAGCTATTAATAATCTTTTTTGGCTTAAATAGGTGCTGGAATATGAAAATGCTTTATTAAATAAGTACCTAAACCTATAATCAAAATTGAAACATATCCTAGTTTGAAATTAATTTTATCTATTACTTTACAATTTTTAAATTTCCTACTTTTTCCTCCACAAAATAACATTCAAATAAATTAATTCCTGCCAATTGGCAAATATTTAAAAAAAAAAAAACAATTGCACAGTCTGAAAATTTAATTAAAACCATTCATTAAAGAAGTTCTCAATGAATAAATTATTTTTCTTATTGACAACAGGTATATTTCACAAGATTTCAATTTTCATATAGAACTACATACCAAAACGAAATTTTGGATTATTAGTTTAACAGTAATGTATGTCATGATTTTTTCTAATTATATATTTTTCACAAAACCAATGGTCCAAATTTGTTCACATTTTCAACAGCTAACCCTGCTTCTTTCAACCAAACACTGAATTAAATGTAATTGTTAATAAATAATGCAAGTTATATCCATTTTATGGAAAATTATGGTAAACAGAAAATCAGTATTTTTACACACACACACACACACACACACACACAGAGTAAAATCCCAAATGACCTCATGGGGAATAAGCTTATTTCAACCGACAAAAATATCTTATTCAATACCAGGATTGAATAAGACTGATGAATATTTTCATTAGTCGAAATAAGCTTATACCCCATATGAGGTGATTTTGGATTTTACTGTGTATAAATTTTTGCTCTGTAATAATAGATACTTTTTGTAGATCAGGTTCAACATTTTATATTACTTGGATTATATACCAACGGATTTATTATCTTTATTATATATATAATGTGTCGGTGTTTTTTAGGATTATCTTCATGTACAGGATAACAATATGGTATCCATTGAGGAACATTACTTGTAATGATCTGCAGGAATATCTTAACATTTGGTCGATAGCAGGTGACAAATAGAAAATCATTACTAATCGTACGCACACATAATCACTAGAAACTGTTGAAGATGAAAGGAGATATTGATTGATTTACAAACAAGCTACTAGTTTCATTGACATCCGTTGTTATGACTTGCAACAACATTATGTCCATGCAAGAGACTCTTTAAAAAGATGACATTTGATAAATTCTTGTTATTAAGTAGAATCGATGAATACTTGAATTCCATTAATAAAATACTGCAAACATATCAAGACAGGAATACCAGTTTTTTCTTACGGCCTGCAACTGTCGTTCCGTAATTTCTTGAAACGCTTTCATCACGGGACAACGACGAGGTTGAGTCAGCATTTTCACCTTGCAACTGGAGGAGGTCAGCTGCTTTTTGTGCCATAACCCAAGATGCAAAGAATTCATAATCAGTAAGTAAGTCTTTCACTTGATTGTTGGGATTCAACTTCAGCTTTTGCGCTACATTTCCACTGTTGGGAGATTCGTATGGGTGAGCCGGACCCACTCGATTGTTATTCGAGGGCAAAAACCGAGATTTGTCCTTTGGCCTTACCAACATATTCTCTGTTCCTGAAATGAGTGAGACATTGTCACTTGAGAGAGCCGCTTGGGATTTGGATTTTTGCTTGCGTTCTTGTTTTTTCTTTTTGAAGTTCTTTTTACATTTGTGGATGCAATAAATGACCGAACAACCGCCGTAGATGAGAATAAGCAACGGAAGGATACAAAAGAGTGCCATGTTGTTATCATCTGCATAAAACTCACGGATCTTGGCCCCAATGCTGTTATCATTTTCACTATTGGATTCGTTATTGGAACTAAGCAACTTTCGCCGATTTGGTAGTTCCACACCTGATTTGAAAGAACCCCAATAATCTTTGTAGCTAGTGTCATGAATTTGGACATCTTTCGACTGAGACTTTGGCATCGGTGAAAGTGGAATGGCCATGTTGCTACCTATGAAAAAGGAAAAGGAAACAAATTAAACAAAAAGGCTGACAGGTTTAAGTGATGTCATTCATGTACAGCGAAAGATAATACATATTTTACTTTGTCCCATATTCTAAAAAAAATTAATAT
Source organism: Acanthosepion pharaonis (assembly GCA_903632075.3). Lineage (NCBI taxonomy): Eukaryota > Metazoa > Mollusca > Cephalopoda > Sepiida > Sepiidae > Acanthosepion > Acanthosepion pharaonis. Next base: position 497,165 of record CAHIKZ030000027.1, read on the forward strand.
GTATGTGCAACAGTTTCAAGCAAGAAAAAAAAAAAACAGTATAATCAGTTTATGTAATTTTCAAAAAAGAACTAGGAATTTGGCGCATAGCTAACGATTTTTTTTTATTTATGTGGTGCATAAAGAGGGCCACAATCCCACTGAGTGATGCAGTTTCAGTAGCGAGTGGGTTTTTATGTGATCCAAGATAGATAAACTTCAAGAACATGCAACAATATAACCGGGTGTTGGCCCTGGTTTGACGTTTAATTGCAGAAGAATGCAAAATGATGATTTGGGGCGATTAAAAATTAGAAAACTTCCAGTAGGATAACTTAAATAATTAGGAGGAAAATGGGGAAAGAAACGGAAAATTAAAGTAAAACATATAAAATAAAGTTGATGGGAGAACTAGAGGAAGTTGAACCCCGAACGAATTTTGTGAAAACTTATTAATTTTGGAATTTCTCACAGTGGGCTTTCAATGATAAGGGAAAATATTTATTTGGATTTCCGAGATTAATAAATTGTTAATACTACGATGCTATTCTCATAAGATGATTCTCATTAAAAAGTTGGAGAAATTGTTTGTTTTCTGGTTTGGGCAATGTGTTTTTGTTTTGTGTGTGTGTGTGTGTGTGTTTTTTGTTTTCTTTTTTTCTTTTTTCTTTTTTACAATGGATCCGTTGAGATAATATAAGCAAAAGTGGAAATTTTGATATAACATCAATGTCAAACTTGGAAGGGTGTGGGGAGATCTCGAAACAAAGTGCTAAGAAAATTCATGTTGCTCAAAGACAACACGTATTCTATAGACGGAATGGATACACAAACACAAGGAAAACAGAATTTTCGGAGCAATCATACACTGAAAGGAAAATGAAATGAAAAATTGGTATAATTTGTCGGAAACGAAACAAAAGGCCTCAAAATACTTACTTTTGGTAGTGTTTATAAGACGCAAGTTCGTGTAATACTGCCCGTTAATAAATTATTGTTAAGTTTTCCGAAGTGGTCTCTTGTTTTGAGATCTTCCGCCTTAGCTTCGACGTTCAACGACCGGCTTTGAGATCACGCGAAAAACAAATTACTGAGCTCCTCAAAAGAGTTTAAGGACTCCTAGTGAGAGGACACAACGAACCACCAGACAATCGCCGTTGTAAACGGGATTCCCTTCAGATGAGCCCGAAATGCGATTTGAATGTCGGGAACCTTAGAATCAAGCAGACTCGGAAGTTTAAATATCTGGGAAGCGTTTTGACAGAAGACAGTAAATGCGACACACGTATATCCGTAGACATTGTAGGGTTCAGCGTACCCGGATTAAAAGGAGAATTTAATACGGGATACCCTGCGCACAAAATACAACGCCAATTTCAAGAAGAAACAACACGATAAGGAACGTTTGTAGAAAATAGAACATTGTATATTTATTATCTTGTGAATAGGGTAAAAAAGATTAATGCTTTAGTTCGTTTAAGCAAAATGCGATTTTGACAAAAATGTCTGTGTTCGCTGTCTTTAACAGAGTAGCAGAGTAATGTCTGTTTCTTTTGTTTTCGTATAGGTGTAAAGGAAAAAGGGGCGATCAATTGAATTTGAAAAAGAGAGTGTGGATGAGAAATAAAAGATAAGAGGAAAATGTACTTAGAAGTCAGTTGTAAATTTATTGTTGTTGTTGTCCTTTCCTAATCCACTTTCGGCTCTTAGTGTCGGGTTGAGTCAGTGATGAAATTTACTGTCAATCTTCTGTGATCTTTGCGCCTTTCACTGGCTGACTGGCGACTGACTTGAAACTCTCTATTTATTGTTGACTTTTTTTTTCACACTGGCTCGTTATCATTTTTTTTGGTTTAGCAAATCGCCTCCTTTCATTGGTCAGAAAATTAATTTCACACCTTATTGCGAAATCTGTTTTTAGTCGTTTTGATCCGATTTTGCGATGGGGAAATCTACTTTGTGTTTTTTAGTCGTTTGTTGGAATGATATAGGATTTGTATCCTATAACATATTGGGATGGCCAAGGACGCATTCCAAAAGCTGTACAGAGTATGGCGAGACAGGAGGATTTCTTTGGTAACGAAGAAAAGAATACTGAGCTGTTACGTGACAACTATCCTCCTTTACGGCAGAGAACGTTGGACGGTCTCCTCAAAGATGAAGAAGAGACTCAAGGCGATAGAGATGTGGTTCTACAGAAGGATACTAAGGATATAATAAACCGAGCGTGTGAGCAACGATGAGGTCTTAGAGAGGTTGCAAACAAGAAGGAGGCTTATACTTAACATCAGGAAAAAGTAACTGAAGTTCCTGGGACACATAATGAGGGTCTGGAGAATCTGATACTCATGGATCGAATAGAGGGAAAGAGAGACAAGGGAAGAAAAAGTATGACATACCTAGCGGCCTTAAGCAAGTGGATAACAGAATGTGGTCTGGAGGTGGTGGCAGAGGGAAGGAACTTGTTGAGAGCTGCAAGAGATAGAGGGATGTGTGGAGAGCCATGATCCCCTACGTTCCTGAAAGGACAAAACACATAGAAAAGATTCATATTTGGCCTGCCGGTCATATGGAACGAGAAAACGATCATGTACGTCTACCCGCATGGATCACACCTGGTGACCCGAGAGTATTTGGTCGGGTGTCTGTCTACGTTCGGTTTTGGTCACAATTTATCAACGTAATCAGGCCTCGGGTCCGTTTATAATTCTGTTTATAATAATTAGTTGCCCTTTTAGAAAAATGAATATCAAAAATTTCGAAAATAATTATTCAAAAATTTTTTAATAACAATTGAAACAAGTATTGAATGATTAAAAAGAAAAGTGAAACAAAAGACATAATTATATATGAAATAATTATGTGTTGCGGAGGATGGACAAAAGTTGGCTTGTCATCACGTGGTTTTCAACAGTTTAAAATAATTACCCACCACAATAAAACATACTATACATATTGAGTTTCATTCGAAAACACACACACACAATGTAAAACAACGGAATGAATAATAAGACCTTATGTGAGTTTAGTTTGGTTTTCCTTTCACTTGTGCTGTTAGGCGTCGCGGGGAAACACAATCGTCTGTCAACGTCAAGGCGAGTAGCCTGGAGGAGAGATATCTCGTGGGCTCTGAGAGTGTCTACTACTGAGTCGCTCCAGCGTCTTCTTGGTCTGCCTCTCGCTATCCAGCCAGAGTACCTGAGGGTGTATACTCGTAGGGCTGGTTAGTTGATAGGCATACGAGTGAGGTGTCCTCTGTTGTGTTGTATGATTGGTATTGCTCCTACTATATCTCTTATTGCTTCATTCCTGGTCTTGTCTCGCCTGGTCTTGTTCACTGCTTTCCTCAGGCATTTCATCTCACAAGTGATCAGTTTCCTCTCAAGGGTTTTTGTTAGGGGCCATGTCTGGCACTGGTATGTCAGCGTTGGTAGGAAAATGGCGTTGATGTGATTTGTCTTGGTGCTCATGGAAATGCTAGGATGTTTTAGAAGAGGAGCAAGTTGATAACTGACTGCCTTGGCTTTCTGAAATCTGGTCTCGATTTCTCTGTCCAGTTTGCCGTTTTCAGTAAATATGCTGTCCAGATATTTGAATTCACTGGTTTGCTTTAACTGGGTCCCATTAATGTTAATGTCCATTTTTTCTGGTCTCTTGCTGACGGTCATGACCTTGGTCTTACTGACACTGATCTTCATTTCGTATTATGTGAGTCGGCGATTATAATTGGCAGCAAAAGACCTAATTCGATTTTTAAGACCTTCCCACCAATTCTTCCCAATCAAATTCATCGTATGTTCCCGCTTTACATCTAGTATCTGTTGTTCGTGAAAATTGTTCTCACCCATCAAACATGCATTGTATTTCCAGCTTCTAGCTATCCTAGGCTTCCAGTTATCAAAGTTTATTAGCGCCCAGAGAAGCTTATGAGCTGAATATGAAAACCTAATGTCGGACGCTGCACCAAATTTGAACCAGTGCTATCTGTTCGAGTCCATTCTACAAACAAGCGATGCTCATTTCGAAATTTGTTATTCAGGTTTGGCAAAAAAATCACAATTTTTTGCATCCGAAGGAAGATTATTACTTTTCCTATAGCATCCATGGTCTATATTGGGACCAAGAACGTCGTTCCAATCTCCCGCTCAAGCTAACCATCTTGACGATATCACAATTTTCGCCCGAAGAAGTGGCGCGTAAAATCGAACAAAAACGTTTTATCGCTTATGATAACATCCAACATACTGTCTCCTTTCTAAGAAAATAATTGAACAAGTCACAATCAAAGAAAGGTTTATTAGCAAAAAGTGACTAGTAAAATATACCGAGAAGAGGCGAAATGCCCTCGGCAGAATGCCTTCAAATTCACCTACAGTAAGATGGCTTTCTTGCAAGAAACATTATAAAATTTTTATTCCTACCAAATCCAAATTCTCGTGACAAATACAAAATCTTAGTAGAAATAGCAAGACACAATAATAGGCGCAAATTATAAAACAAGGCAACCACTGTGTAAAACTTTAAAAAGAAAAACACATTTAACACAACTACAAAAAAAGGTACAAGTTTACACAAAAATTTCCTTTTTAGTGTCTATTAAGGCAGAAAAACAATTTCAAGGATTACTAACGAAAAGTGGAAAATTGCAGCAAGAGAAGGATTTTGTAAATAACAAAAGTGAAAACAATATAAGGTTATGTAAAAAAACAAACGTTCAACAACCTTTGAGAAAAAACGAAAAGGCCTACTTTCACAGTAATGTTTGAAAAAAGTCCCTTTTAACTTCACACAATTCGTGCTTGGGAAAAATTCTTCGAAATCTTTTTGTTTTGGGCTGTCCAACCACAGAAGAATTTTCGCTTGAACTTTGGTCTCTCTGCGACTGGCTGGTAACTGTTTCTTCTTTGGTGTTCGCCTCTTAATGTCAAATGAATTCTTTGATTTTGTTCCCTTGTTGTTCAAAAGTCCTCTCCTCGCATCTACTGACCTGAGCCCAATTTATTTTAAAATTTAGGCTCATCTCTGTCCTACTACTCGGGAAGTTATCCGAGCTTGCGACCACGTCTCTCATTGGTCAACATATGCGAAAAAATAATTTTTCATAAACTGGAAAAGAACCTTCACAAATTTTAGCGGGTTTTAACCGCTGAGCGGAAGATACATAATTGTAACAATTTTTGCATAAACCGTCTGCCCTACATAAAGATACACTTTTAAAAGAACGTATATTAAAAAAAAACAACCTAGACAATTATATATTTTTAAAATAATAAAAATTAATTTTTTATAACAATGAATATCACGAATGAATGTAGCCTTCGTAAACCTTGATCATTCAAAATAGCCAACAAGAGATCCATAATCTATTTTGTATTATGGTTGAACCTAAGAGAAAAAGATGCCTACGTTGAAGACATCGATTGTCTGTCCTATAGAGTTAGTGTCCATATCAATTTTAATAAACATGTCCGGGTTGAGACGGTAGATATATTCATTAGATGTTTTTCGCGCCGGCTTTCTAAATGGTTGCGAACAGAGTCATATGATCGCAGTATAATGGGACTGTCGTCGAAATAAGGAGTTGGGCTCTTCTGCTTGGACCTTTCACGTCATCTGCCACCTTCAGCTTTCAAAACTTATCACAACATTTTTTTTTCTGCTGGGAGAAGGAAAGTGAAAATGTTCTCCTACATCTGTAAATTTTTTGTTCAGTTGTAGGTGAAGCTGTTATAGCCTTCATTTCCACGGATGAGGTGAGCGAAAGATGACCACGACGATATTCACCGGATCTACTTTTTGAAGAAGCCTTTTTGTTTGGGTAAGTTGTAGGAATGGGGCCGAAAGATTTTCGTTTGATCATAAGGTCAAACGTCAACTTCCGAAGCGTACAATCAAAACTTACCGTCACAATTTCCCCAAACTCCAGTGAGTTCCCAAAACTGCACCGGGGACCGCTTATATCGTGATCCTGGAGCTTCTATGATCCTGATACTCTGCGTAGAAACACTCTCTTTTTTTAAAAAAAAGTTTGTCAGATTCACACACTCTTCTTCGGTGGTCAACAGAAATGCCTCATTGAGAAAGTTTTTCTTTTCATGACCTGGATGAATTTCACTTTTATACGCGAGATGGAAGAGGCATAGTGTAATGATTAGCGAGTTTGTCTCTCGAGATCAAATAGTGAGTTCGATCCTCGCTGTGTGCCCCATATTTTCAACCTTGTGCTACATCTAAGCTACAGTTAGAAAACCACTATACACATGATGGACTTCATTATTTCGTTCTGTTTTCTCTTGCTCACAAAGGTCAGACACAGTTTTCATTTCGATAGCTTTCAATTAGCAACCCACCTCCCATAAAAATAAGGAGGGAGGTCCTGTTTTGTTCTATCAATTCAGTGATAAGAAGGGCTATCCACATTTGAAGAGAAGATTCCCTGATTGTTGTTCTCGTCTCACTTAAGCTGTCTTCTTTTCTCTTTGAGTTTTCATTTTTTGCTTTCATCGCGACCTTTTGAAAAAAAACTTTATTCTTCTATGTGTTTCTTTTTATTTATTTACATTTTATCCTTTTCTGAACCCATTTTCTTTCTGGCTTTCGATTCAAGGCATTTACGACCTTGTCGAATTTCTCATAATACAAAAAAAAATACATCCTAGGTAGTGATTGAACAACTGCCAGATGATGTCTAGTAAATCCTGTCTAATAGATATTATTTTAGAGTCCTGAAGAAAACTCGTCAAAATGGTAAGTTGAACGTCATCAAGAATGATACAGGTGTGGCGTTAAACACAGTTAACAACTAAGTTATAAATTATTTATGTTTTAAAAACGCTTTCTAGTTATCTTTTCGTCTTGGTTGAAAAAATTCTTGTGGTTGTTACGTAGTATGGTTTTCAAAAGGTCGGCAAATTTAAAAGTTTTAAATCGAGATAAAAACTATTTTTTGCTTGTTTCTTAATACGCGTGAGGGTGATTTTTTAGCACAATATTTTTTTACACTTCTTTCGTTATTATACACAAGTCTGAATTGTTTTTCGGTACGAATTGATAGTCCTATATCACTACAACTTCCAGATTGAAAAAGCTTCTCATGTGAAATCTATTGATAATCCATATAAGTTTTATAATGACGTGGCCAATAAATAATCAAACCATACTTTGTTGTGGCAGGTGAGGGTTGGTGTCTGTAGGAGTGATTTTTTAAGTTGGTTCTAATTTTCTATGATTTGTTGACACTATTTCCTTGTTTCAACTTAAGCAGATTTCAGTTAATCGGCTGCAAATATGTTTGCTATTCTTGTCAATAACGAAAAACTTATCGGTTTTTTTTATGCTTTAAAAGTTCCTGGGTAATTTGGAAAAGTAACCAAGATACATTCACATGAATAAAGATCCTTAGATGATCAGTCCGTCAAGATCAAAATGGCAACTGATGTCCAAAACGATCTCAAGTCCGTCGTTAACTGGGACAAAAGATGGCTTGTTAATTTTAACGCCTGAAAGACCCATCTCTGCCTTCCATCACCATGCTTAATGTTAACCTCTGGGAAAGTGACTTGTTCTCAGCCGACATAATATGGAAAGAGTATATTGAATCCATTGCTAGTTCAGCTGCTAAAAAGTTGGTTCACTGTGTCACGCGAGGTAATTTTTCTTTCTCTACTTACATATCTATATGTCTACTATTTGTCCATGCTTAGAATATTGCTGCCACATATGGTCCCGTGCCCCTGCTATTTAATTTGAGTTCCTTGATAAAATCCAAACAAGAATCAGCAATATTATTGGTCCTGATCTGGCGGTTCGGCTTCAGTCACTTTCCCCACTGCCGTAAGGTTGCCTCTCTGTGCATTTTCTATAAATACTTTCATGGTAAGTGTTCGTATGAACTCTTCCCTATGCTACATGGACTTTTTGAATTTAAGCGCAGTACTAGACTGGCGTCGAGATCTCATCAATTCACAGTTGAGATGGCTAGATATAGCCGTAAGTTCTATTCTAACAGTTTCTTTTCTCGCACTTCTCGATTGTGGAACTTCCTTCCGGTTCCATGCTTTCCAGCCAAATTTAATCCGCAAAACTTTAAATGCAATGTCAATCGCTATTTATTGATTACTCTTTTCTCTTCTCGCTCATTATTAATGCATCTGTTCCTAATCGTTCCACACCCTGTAACCCCTTGTGTCTTAGTGGCTTTACTGCCTTGCATGGGGTGATACCGATTAAAAAATATGTTTTAGCAGTTGTGTTATTAGTAGGTATGAAGGATATCGTTTTAGCTTTGCAATCTGTAGTCGGATTCAAATGTTGATCAACCTCAGAATGTTGACCTGCGATGGTTATAGTTGTTCTGAAAACAATCTCTGTAGGTGTGCAGTTTAAATCTTCCATTGTTGCGTTTATGATATAAATGTTTTAGTGAGTGCGAAATAATAATAACTCCCTTCAAACTCGGAAGGAGAAGGAAAGAAATTCGCGAGCCTAAGCGAAATTCTTTTTGATATAAAATGAGGAGAAAAATTAAATTAATGAGAAGAATGTTTGAAGTCACGGGAAAGATTTCGTTTCAGTTCCTCGCGACCAGCGTTGAAGTACTCGCCAGTGTAAAATTACTCGCCAATTAAATTATCGGCCTCTAACCAAGCACGTGACACTTCAAAGAATTTTCTCTCAACAATCCAAGCTAAATATTTCAAACTATCTCTCCTCATCTACTTTTGAAAGTACAAAAACCATATACCCCTTCGGTGAGCAATGAACTCTCTTACCTTTCTTTTATATATTTTGAATATTATTGTATGTCAGATCATTTAATCTGTTGCACAGACATTTCCTCTTCATGACAATACGTTAAAGAAACGAACTTTAGGGATACTGATTTATTTTCCTGAAACGTACTACTGATACTACTTCAAACGTGTAAATTCATGAATAAATTCCTTATCTTGTTTTGTTAAAAATTACCCGCGTGTTTATCATTCTCCATTAATCTTCTTGGCGTGTATAAATAACCCGTTCATTTTAACCCCTAAACACCACGCCATTATATTGTGTACTATGGTTAGATAACCCAGGTATGCAAGTAAATGATGAATAGATTATTTACCCAGTGTGGGTCATTTTTCATCGTTAAAGATGTTTTTAGAAGTCAATAAAATCTTTCTATGATGCTGTTGGGACAGTTGTTCTTATAAAAAGGTGAACAAATTCTTACAAAAAGTATGGATTGAAACTGTGATCATTTTGTTACAGTAGATACACCGATGCGCATTATCCAGTTGTCCAATTTCGTTTTCGCGATGGTGGAAATCCTATCGGGATTCATTATTGGCGGCCACAATGTGACCAACCTAAGATACGCAGACGACACAGTACTGATAGCAGACATGGAAACGCAACTACAAAACCACCCACAGAGGGTAGCGAGGGAGAGCGAGAAGAAAGGACTAACCATAAACTACAAGAAGACAGAATTCATGGTCATCAGTAAAAGGGTGAGCCCGAAATGCGATTTACAGGTCGGGGACACTAAAATCAAGCATGTGCGGAAGTTTAAATATCTGGGAAGTGTTTTGATGAAGTGCGACACTGAGATCCGAAGAAGGATTGATAGGGCCAAGTATGCATTCCAAAAGCTGGGCAGAGGACTGCAAGACAGGGGGATTTCTTTGGTGACAAAGAAAATATTACTGAGCTGTTACGTGACATATGTCCTCCTTTACGGCAGCGAATGTTGGACGGTCTCCTCAAAGACCCGACTCGAGGCAACGGAGATGTGGTTCTACAGAAGGATGCTAATAATATCATGTAGCGAGTGTGTAGCGGGGTCTTGGAGAGGATGAAAACAAGGAGGAAGCTTATACTTAACATAAGGAAGAGGCAGATGAAATTTCTGGAAAACGTAATGAGAAAGGAGGGCCTAGAGAATCTGATACTCTCAGGTTGAATAGAGGGGAAAAGAGACAAGGGTAAGCAACGCATGATATATGTGGCTGGCTTAAGCAAGTGCATGGCAGAACGTGGTCGTGGTGGGGTCAGAGGCACGAAACTTACTGAGAGCCACAAGAGATAGAGGGAAGAGGAGAGCCATGATCGCCTACGCCCTGAAAGGGAACGGCACATAAAAAGAAAGAAAGATTGTGGGCAGGTTTGTATAATTTTGTGCATTGGGAAGTGGTTCGAAAATATCGCCGTGAAGATTCGTTGGATTTATAAAAATGATCTGTTGATGTTATTTTATGCTTGTTGACATTATGTTGTTGGCATGGCATGCATTACTGCATCCATCTTTTCATTTCAACTGACATGTTGAGACAGACGAATTGATCGGTTATTATTTTTCAGGATGTGAGAATTCATTCATATAATGAAAAATCTGCGTAACGATAGTGGTACATAAGGACGTAAGTATGTCACAAGGAATAAGCAAATCTCGAAGTTGAAGGTTTGATTTGCTGTCAAGAACAAACTTCCGATCATCGACTATAATTTCATAGCTAAATATATCTACGTGGACTACCGTTATGATTGAATAGGACAGTGGGATAGCTACAATGTTATCACCACGTTTAATATATTGGATATCACCACGTTTAATATATTGGATATACGAAATGTACTGTATGGTATAATCAAGATGAGTTCCATGTGGTGAGTACATACTGGTGTTATCATGAAGGGCATTCGTTTCTTTTTTTCCCAAAATATACCAAAAATAATGAATGCAAATGGATATAACTAAGAGTTTCATAAAAAAAAAACACCGTCCTTTTGTTGGCCGTGACAAATTTAACTTTACAAAAAATAAAAGTATATACTTATTTATTCTCTTCCTCACTTTCATGTCGACGAGGCGTCGGTATTGAGTGGGAATGCAGAATCTTCATCGTTGCTAATATGATTTAATTTGATAAAATTTGATAAAGCATTTTTGCTTCACTGAAAGCCTCTAATACTTGAATTTTTAATGAAATTTTGTCATCTTTTTCATTCCGGGTCTTCCATAGGTTTGTGAGTGGGGTTAATACGGATGGATATTTGAGCAAAATTTTCGATCAATAATTAATCAAACCGATGCAACAACGAAGTTGCTTGATTATGATTTAGGAAATATATCCCCGTTTCATAAATTCCGTATTCGAGAAACGAATATTTCTTTACCTCAAACATCTATTTATCCTCATTGTTTTTCAAATCATCGCGAAAAATGTTTGAGGACAAAGTAAAGCCGTCCTGGGTATGACGATAAACTACATCCGCGTCCTGGGTAAGAAGATAAGCTACATCCGACAGCAAGGCTTCTGAGCAGAAGGTTTTCAGGAGAGTGGAACCACTTCTTAATTGCTGATGTTCCCATGTCCACTTTGACCCAGGGTGGTAGCACCTGTTAAGGTCTCAGCTAGAGGCAAATAGTTAATCCCCAAACTGGGGTCAAACACTATGAAAGTATAAAAAATAGGTTTTAATACCAACAATACATTTTTGTAAAAGATTATTACCAGCAATTAATTTTCGAAGAAAATATTATTACCCTGATATGTCCCGGAAAGGGATATATTTGATCGAAGTAGCTAAGTGGTTTGGGGTACTGTAACCAAGTAGTACACAGTAGCAGTAATCGACTGGTACTTGTCGTAGTCGCAAGTAATAGGTGTAGACCAATAGGATAGCCAATGGCGTAGTCCAATGGGCGTCGTCATAGACTTAAACTCTGTCGTACCTACACGTCCGTCTGTATTTATGACGGACCCCAGCCAATCATATTCCAGTGAGGGGGAACTCAGGTGTATGCATATTCCATTATATAATACCTGTAATACGTTATTACGAGAAATACATTTTGGGAAAAAAATCATGTTAGCAGCGATAAAAAATCTTGTCCACACTAAATAAACCATTGAGGTTGATATGCCTTAAACCAACTCAAACAAGGTAAAGATTTTCATAATAATCCTCAATACTTTTACTCGTTATCAACACGTTAATATATATGAATGTAAATGATTGACCTCTGATAATGCCATCGTTTAGTTTTTAAAGGTCAAACGGCATTCTGTAAATTCACAAAGGCCGAAAGGATTTGTGATAGCTCTCTTTAATATGCTACTTTTCGACAGGGATTTGGTAATGAAGTGAAAAATAAAAAGAACCCTTTAGTTAAGGCTTTATTCAACCAAAATAATTCTTTGACCTCTGTTTACCAAACACAAAACAGCTTTTTAACAATGTGAAATATACCATTCAATTCCATGGTAGTAGGGATGAAAAGCTATATCCCACATTCTCCTGCTCCTTAAAATATTTCCCATTGCTATAAATCCAAATGGAAGGGCGGATGAAGTATACGCCCAGATCTTCTGGGGGCTACAGCTTCTTCAGCAGCGTCAGTAGGGTTTGACATGCTCTGTGGAGTATTATCTGGCCTGATAGGGGTGCCTTTGATAGATTTTTTCGGCAAAGCTGGATAATCTTCGATGGCATCTATATATCTTTGGTTTCTCCCACTTCATCTACATGTATCTCTATGGATTCCTCATTAATAGGGGGGTCACAGCTAATGCCTAATAGATACTGTAGGCTTTTCGCTACTTTGGTCTTGAAGGTGCGCGTAATGTGGATTTTCTTGAATTAGTTCAATTTCTTCGACTAAAGGATCTATCTTGTTCACTCGAATATGACGTTTCGGGAAAACAGATCCAAGGTTACATAACCATAAGGGCTGTGAAGCTCCAGTTGAGGAACAATCGGAGTAATAAAAAAAATCTCATGTGGTGTGATATTAGTATCTGTGCACAGTCATGAAAGAATTGAAGAAAGAGTATCAGGCAAAACTGTTTGCCAATACTAAACGTATAAACCATGGGATTTCAGACGCATGGTAATTGTCCTTCATAGTATTCCATTGAACTGTTCCACCTGGCCATTGCCTTGAGGAGTATAACTTGTGATCATACTGCAGACAATTCTCTTACCAATTAAAAACCTCTGCAATTCCTTGCTCATAAAAATGGGCCGATGTATGAGTGGATGTAGGCAGGTATGCTAAAACTAGATAACAACTGAGAAAGAGAGAGAATTAATAATAGTCGAAGCAGTTATATCTGAACAATGGGGCACAAATGGGAATCTCGAATATTAATCTATAATGCTAAGAAAATAACGATTCCTATTTACACAAGGCAAAGGTCCCTTAAAATGCATATTCAGTCGCTCGAAAGGCTGAGTAGCTTCAATCAGTATCTTCTGGTCGATGAAAGTTTTGCTTGCACTTCGCACATTCTCTACAGGCTTATACTACAGGATTTAATTATTTGTCGCACATCGTCCACTAAACAGGGCATATTCTTTACTCTCACAAAGTGATGCAAGCGTTTACCTTCAGGGTGACACAAAACTTGATGGAGATGATTGATGGTATATGCAACATCACTTGCCAACAGAGTCACATCTTGGTTACCGTCACCAAATAATGTAACATCTTTCACCGCCGCCGCCTACACCCGGTGGTGTAACCATGTTTAGTGTTCCGGTCCTCATTGTCTTAGGGCGACGCTCTTACCACGGACCTACTATGCGCTGGTCAATGCTGACGCTGGCCCAAGCTGGTTGTTGATCGCTGGTCACTTCGATTGATACTGTCTCTTCCTACGCCACCTTGTGTTCTTGATCTCATGTAGATGATCGAATGTCGTCGTAATCGCAGCGCTGGTTGAAGCCGTGGCCGGTGCTACATTAAGGAAGAAAAATATCTTCACGACGAAAAAATAAAACGAGAGATTCGTGGGGTTAATCTTCAGTTGGTTTATATAGCTCTTTGTACAACAAAAATTAACCCTTCCTGCATCAACCTCTTTAGTGACACTGGGCCTAAGTCTTGGAATCAGGAATTCTGGTTGGCAGCTGTCGTGGATTCCAGTGGCACTGAATGCGGAATCTCAGCTCAAAGTCTATGAGCTCCCCATTGTCAAACTCCCATATGCACCTCAGCCCCAAACCGGCGTGGGGCCGAAGGGCCCCGGAGGCTCGGCGACTCCCCAATTTTCACCAATTCCAATAAAGCCTTTCCTTGTTCCATATCTCCGCTTTCCCGGTGAACTTTCCAAACTTGTAAAATCATCCACCCTCCTCGGGAGAAGCCGCAGGGACCGCTTTTCCCCCAACTCCAACTTTCCCTATTCTACATCCCGCACCGCCACTTCGCACAGGCGGGACCAAACTCCGCCATCTCTTCCATCCCTTTTGGCACCCAAACTGCGCCCACTTCTCAGGGTGCACAATTGTCCCTGAGACAAATTTAATCCCTAAAATGAGTAGGAGAAAGGACATGGTTCACTCTCCTCATTAATTTCAATTCCCCGATTTACCTCGCACAAACCAGAACAGCTCCTTAGCACATGATTGATCTTCATAACCTCAACCCTAAGAAAAAGGATTCGTTCTTTGTTTTCATTTTCGTCAACGAAAATATAATTCCCTTCTGCTTCTCCTCCCGCTAATAACACGTGTTCTTCTAACTTTTCATTTTCTTCTTCCATACTTTGTGATGTTGGTTCTACGATGAATATGTTAAAAGGCTTCCCTTTCAGTTTAACTACAATAATTCTAATCCAGAACACATTCCTTCATGTCTTGGTCTAATATAAGTCCTACTCCCCTCTTATTTTTCTCTCTGCTTGCATATATGACCCTGTGCTTGTCACTGGCGAAATCTCCATTGTTTTCCCAACTAGTTTCGCACACGCCTAAAATCTTTAACATATTCATTTCCTGCTTCATGGTCATATTGATTTAGTGCTCAGACATGTGCCTAAAACTATTTTTTGTTTGAGGCAAACAATCGCTGGATGACGGTCCGGTGACACCTGTCACTCATGTTTTCCCTTACCGTGCGAGGGATCAATTCCAAGGAGTCTGACATCCTTTACACCATTGTTCTTTATAATTTTGCTAACAGTCACTAGATGACGGACAGGTGGTACCTGTCGCTCACGTCCCTCCTTACCGGGCGAGGAGCCAATTCCAATAGACTTAACCCCACTTCACACGGTTATCTTTCATAATAATATTGTCTAGAGTTATGAATGTTCTTAGTATTGATAGTGGAGTGGTTTCCTGTTGCCTTCTCCACGTTGGCTTTATTGAGACACTACCTCTAGTTAATAGTTGAATCTTCAAATGTTCTTCCATCCTTGGAGAGGTTCTATTTTTCATCCTACAGGGTTGCTACCTGCTCGACTCACACGTAGAAAATTTAAGTGGGGGTATCTTTTTAGTTGCCGACCATCCGACAATAGATTTCGAACACAGACACACAAATATGTTTCAACTTAGTTAAAATCCTAAACGATATTATTACTTGTTTAATTCAAAGTAACTTTTTAACTTGACTTTCTTGAGTTAATAGTGAAATAGGAAAATACCTCACCATTCAGATTCGAAGAATTAAAACATTTTGTGGCTGATAATCAAAAACTTGAATTTAAAAATAAAAAGTTTATATTTTATATAGTTTTCCTTAATCCCTGGTGTGACGTGAATTGGCTGAAAGGGAAAGGTGATGACAAATGTAAATTTATCGCAAAACATCACTGTGCCAATCAGACACACATCAGCTTAGTTAAAATTCGGAACAATATTATTTTTTTAAATTCAAATTAACATGTTGATTTAACTTTCTCGAGTTAATAGTAAGAGAGGGAAAATATTTAATTATTTAAGGTTGTTTTCTGCATTTTAAGCTTATAAAATCTTTACTGTTAATTCTTTTCTCTTCATGATGAAAGCGGAAAGCTGTGAAGTCTTAAGTTAACATTCAAATTCTAAAAATCGAATTCAATTCTCCTTAAAAGCTACAGGTTTTTAAGTAAATCTAGTTTTATAGCACATTGATTCATGGATAATGTTCACATAGAGGACATACTTGCAAATACGCTTTGTTTGTACTACAACGCACCACCCAGTCTCCTTTTTCTTTTCTTTTTATACGGAAAAAAAAAACTTTTTTCAATATTAAAAGAATAAAAATTGTTACCTATTTGGCAAGTAACCGACTGTTTTTTTTTAACTGAGATATATATCTTGAAAATGTACAAAAAGCATTTCACTAGGAAATGAAGTTTGTATAACATTCCAGCAATTTTTCGACCAACGGTGATATGCACAGTGTTCCATGTTGTTAGACAACTGCATCTGTTGATTCCAAATAGGAAGAGGCATTTATACCAATGCGGTAGTCTCAAGAGAAAGTTACTAAAAACAGAAATTGACATGGGCATAGTCGAAATAATTTCATGTTAATATATTTTTAACCAATTACACCTGACTCAAGATAAATTGAAAAAACTTAATTCATGAGCCTCTTAGGTGGTATAAAAAGAGATTTTTCAAGAATCAGTCAGATGAAGATGACGATGAACAGTTGTATGGTTTGAACTGAGAACCACTGCCAATTCCTCAACTGATAAAGCAGGATTTTCTTCAAGGCCTGCTTCAAGAAGCTTTTCATCAAACTGGACGCCCAGTTCGATCTTCATCTTCAAGGGGGAAATCTCCACCTCTGAATTTTGCAAAGCATCTTCTGCTAGTTCTTTCATTCGCACATCCCTCTCCATAAAATGAGTGAATGTTTCTAGCCACTTCGGCTGCTGAGTTTCCTTTCTTGAATTCGTAAAGCATTATGTGCCTCAAATGATTCTTGGGTACTTCCATGTTAGCAGGGTTTTAATCAAACAAAATTTAATTTTATTGTTCTCTGAAATAAAATGTGATCAGTTTAAATTCATCTAAACATAAAAATAATGTTCAGCTCCATTAGACATTATAAAATACTCTTTTAAATTTCGTTCATTTTAACAAAAAGTTAAAATTCGGACAGAACTTATGGGATGACCTGATAATTAGGTTACAAAAATTTGCATTTTATATGAATAATACCTTATGAAAATTGGGATGAAGTAGAGTTGGGGGCGTGTCATAAATTCTAGTGGTGGGTGGAGCACGAGGCCTTTGCACCAGCCCTGTCAGAATCTACACCAAATCTGTCCACTAAAAAAAATAACAGCCCATAACTACGTCAGTTTGTCTCGAAAGTGTGACTCCTTTACATATCTAAATACTATTTCTTTCTCCTTTTCAATCTTTATAGGACAGAAGCTATACATTTCAAATATGAAATTTTATCATATTAAAAATATTACAAGTAAACAATTCAATACCTAAATCCTCGACAGCCAACAGAGACCATCTTGCCGTATAGTTTAAATAAACTACATTGATGAATATTATTATATAACTGACGAGTTTAACATTTTTTATCTTATGAAATTCAAATATAATAAACCCTATTTAGGTCTTTTTCGCTTCTTTGCAATGACGTTATCTTCTCACACACACACACACACACACACACACACACACAAACACACACACACACACACACACATATATATATATATATATATATATATATATACAAAGGTACGTCTACGAAACTCCAAAGTAGAGGTTCTGAATATAACATCAGCTAAGTGACAAATTTTATATTTGTCTTTAATCTCAGTATATTCAATAATTCGCCGAAAAAACAGCATAGCATGATGAAAAAAATGTTCCAAACTTAATAAAGACAAATTTTTATCGAGAAAAAGTTTGTTATTAATAAGAAGAAACACCAAAGTATTTTTTAATTATTTTTTAAAATTTTTTATTCCTTTCTAGCACGTTTGAAATTTTGGTTAAAAATGTTTTTTTTTTTACATCAGCGGTCGCGTAATATTTAGCATTAGTTTCTTAGCGCTTTTTTCAGTTGAAAAACACATTAGTTTGGAAATTCTTGCAAAAATTAAATAATTGTCAGATTTTAATAAAACTTTCAGAACTTATTAAAAAATGAATGAAATTATTTTAGAAAAGTTTTTTTTAGAAAGTCATTATAAAAATATTTTTTTACATTTGTTACCCAGCACTTACTTAATTTTATGAAAACTCGAAAACTCGAATATGTGTATTTTTGTCATTTTTAATTACACGCAGAAGACTTTGAATCATCGATTTTTTGTAAATCGGGGAGCGTTTCTATCCAAAACTTTAGATCTGAATTGTAAAATACACAAAACCCAATAAAACTAAGACATTATTTAATTAAAAAATCGTTTAATGTCTTTTATGAATAATATATATTAAGGCCATTATTGCCTGAAGCCAAAAATTTTTTTCGATAAAAAATGAATTTTTACAAGAATTTTTTTTTTTTCAATTTTAAATACAAAATGTGATAAAGCTGTTAAGTATTTTAAAATTAAGTTTGAATATGTGTATCTCTGGAAATGCTCTTATTAAAAATCTGTTTTTACATATCTTAAATTTGAATGTTTATTACAATCTGCGAAGCGTTTCTATTCTTACAATAATTTTTTAATATGCCAAAAATGTATTAAAAACGTTTTCCGCAAAACTATGGAGGCACAATTCAGAAATAATGTCACCAACTTTAAGACCGCTGATCCGGCCTCATAAATTGCGCTGATTTCGTGTTAAATTCTCTGACTGACCGACCATTATCGTCGCATTTTCAAAATTTTTAATTTTCTTTTTTTACATATTTCCCTAAATATTTTCTTTTCATTTTTTCAATAATTTTTTTCTTTTTCAGTGAGACATACTGCAATTATTAATTTTTTTCTTTTTTAAATTCAATTTTAGGGACGGAAACAGTGCAGGCTTTGGACATATCTTCCTTAAAAAGTACCTAAAAAATCAATAAAATATTAGATTTTTGAATGTATTTAATTTTTAAGAATTATTTTATAGTTAAATAAGCTGGTTCACTTAAAATTCGAAAATACTGTCACTGTCACTTCTGCCCTTCCGTCCGATAAATTGCCCTGACGTTAGTTGTCGATACCATTAACGTAAACGTCAATTCACACCTCCAAAACCAATTACCACTGTTAGACATTATTTTCCAACTATTTTTCTGCTAAAAATTTAAGTAATGTTTATTTCCAATTATATTAAGTATACTTTAAATTTTCTAATTTTCCTAAAAAAAAAAAGAAGTATAATTGAATTTTAAACGGAGAATTTCACTTTTGTTTATAAAGTTGTCAAAAATGGTTGACACGATCGATTTTATGTAAATTTTGCTAGCTCCAAAAAAAAAAAAAAAAAATACAAGATACTTGACTAAAATTTCAGACGTGCTAGAAAGGATTAATTTTTTTTTTAAAGTATTCAAAAACTACTTTGGTCTTTCCTGTTAATAATAACATAAACATTTAGACGATAAAAAATTATTTAATCAAGTTTGGGGCCTTTTTTCATCAAGATATGCTCTTCTTAGCGAAGTATTGAATATACCTACTTTAATCATATATATATATATATATATATATATATCCTTGCCTTTCTTCTCTTCCCCCATCTTCTTCTTCTTCTTCTTCTTCTTCTTCTTCTTCTTCTTCTTCTTCACATCCTCCCTCCCTTTCTATCACACCCAACGCCGTGCGTTTGCTTATTTAATTTTTAAAAATAATATAAAGTTCATTAGTTTTTTAAAAAAATGTGTTGAGAGGTCAATTGATCAAAATCGCCTGGGAATACCATAAGGTTGAAACCAAGGTAGCAGATTCAACTGATCTCCTGATTTTTAAAGTATATATATATATATATATATATATATATATATATATATATATATACGAAGTCACAAGTTATCATGACTGCGAGTTTGAGTGTAGTGGCATTGTTCAGATTGTTGATCATGCAAGATGACACACACTCTCACAGAAGTTGTAACTAAGGTCTGCTCAGCATATTTGCAGTATAAACCACAGGCTGGATTTGTGGGTGTTGAACAAACACAAATGTGCCTGAGCAAGCGCATACAATAAGGGATTGGCTAGCCTCCCTAGTAGACGGCTATCGTCGAATACGAGTGGCCAGCTATTAAAAATATATATATATATATATATATATATATATATATATATATATATATATATATGTATATCAACATCAACAAACTATTTCTGGTTGATTTTTTGGAGGAGTATAATTGTGTGTTTACGGCTTTAATTTGATTTGGGCTGGATGAGTGCTGCCCCCATAAGGTGAGTTTCGTTGGGGTCTGCATACACCAACTATATTTTTCCATCTCCAGCTTGCCTGGTGGAATATAAGTTCCCATTTTCTCAATATTGCTGCCGACTGCCTGACGATTTCATGAATGCACGAAACTCTAAGTAGTGGGGTCGGTCACTATGCGCCAGAAATTTAATTCGTAATTTTTTATATATCTACATGTGTGTGTGTGAAGCGTTAGTGAATACAATAGAGAACTCGCTAAAATGAAATTTTAGAAAAACATAAATTAAAAATAAATATAAATTACCTACCATCAAAAGAGAGTAGCACTATAAAAAATCCAAACTCCATGTGTGTCTTTAGTACATCTAGGTGTGGCATGATCATAAGGTAAATTTCTCCAATAATTCTGGTAAGGTAGTTTATTCAACACACAAAAAAAAACACACAGTTAATAACTTGGCCCCTTATTTTCCTTTTCTTCTTTTGTTTTATCAAAAGTTACTTAACTATTTTTGTATATTTATATATAAATATTTGTTATCATTTGGTATGAAGATTAATGAAGAATTGGTCGTGTTTCAATTTTATAAGAAGTGATCGATATGCCTTGACTTTCTGAACGTCCTTGTTTATAACAAATGATATTTTAGGATGTGTCACTTCAACTGCTCATAATGTCCAGAATTTATCTCAATGAATTTTCTTTGTTAGTTTTCTTTTCTCTCTCTCTCATTTCTGCGTTTGTATTCTGCGTACGAGTATTATATCACTTCTCTGTATAACAAGGAGTTCCTTACTTGCATTGTTTTTGAATTAGAATTCATAGCAAAAATATGATTGGATGTTAACTTGTTTTTATATTGTAAACGTAGACGAGAGTTAGTTGCATAAATAAATAAACAGTGATAGATAGACATACGTTCTTAATTCTGCAAAATAAAACAATTCAGTCGTCCGGGCAACAAAATATGAATGAATGGTCATGTAATGCCATATCATGTCTATACTTGTCTCCTGTTTTATTGCTGAGAACGTTATAACAAATCGGTAAGAGCAGAAACAGAGGTAAAAGTGAAAAGTAAGTAGAGAGTGGACATTAAAAAAGAGGAAAACGAGAAAAGAGAGAAACAAAGAATTTGAGAGAGAGAGAGAGAGAGAGAGAGAGAGAGAGAGAAGAAAGTAGTATAAAATGTCTATAAACTAGCTTGGTATATATATTATACCAACCTAGCTAGGCATAGCTTTTTTCTATCCACCAGTCGTTGAAAATGATTGATATACTAATCTCACAAACATGACTAAAGAGACAGCCAGTAAAAAAAATAAAAATAGGTTTAATGAAAATAATGAAATGAACATTTTACAATGTATGAAAATAATGTATTATATATTTAAACAATTTAATAAATATATCTGAATATTAAAACTTTCGTTTTTATATATTGATTAAAATTTAATAATTACTTGTATAATATTTTGTGTAAATTTATAAATATTTGGTTTGTACATTATACAATAATAAAAATAGGCTTTAAAAACATTCGTTTGATGACGTGACCGACTATTTTAACCCGGCTGAAATCTTGATGGGTATTTTGAAAAGGGAGGTTTATATTCGTGGACGGCAATATATGTATGTTCGAATTAAATATTTTATTAATAGTACCTACTTGAGCTAGTGACATGGAGTCGTTATACTCTGCTGCAAATTAGATCTCTTTCTGACTCACTCTATATGTCGGCCGGATGTGCGCGCTAAGAAAGCAAAACCCAAAATAAATAAAAAAGTCATTTTCTGGACAGGGGCTCCAAGCATCACATCTGGCCCACAAAATAAATCTCCACAAAAAATCTAAAATAAAACATAAAAGAAGCCAATCATGAACGTTGCCCCCAAAGAAAAAAAAGATGAGTCCAGGAGTCACCAGATATGCATTTAAAAAAAACCGCTCATAAACGACTGGCAAAAAGCGCGGCAAAAAGGCATGCCGTCATTCCCCTCGGCGGGCCCTCGACGTCACCATCGTGACTGCGGTCAACCGACGCGACAAATCCATCAATTTCGGGCATTACCAACTCTACCCCTTCATCAAAGCCGCCACACCTCGCTCACACAGAGATAATCCGCTCGCATCCGCTGTATCGGCAAATTTAAAATAATTTTATATTTACAATTTTTGTCTTCTTTTCTTTTCGCATCACCGACAGTACTGTTATTTTGTTTTTCTTCCATACTGTCATACGCTTGTTTATAACTCAGTTGTTTAGAACTTTAGTGCATCTTATAAAGATGAAAACTCTACTGTAAAAGAATACAATGCTGAATGTCTCTAAAAATGTACTTCTTACATTCTCATCTCAATGTTTCCAACGGATTTGGGTGCTGTAAACGATGATTATAATTAGAGGGTGCATGAGACCATACCTGAAATAGTATACAAGGTGTCACGGTTGGTTCAACCCAAACATAAGGGCACATTCTCCCAGGCAGTGCCTGTCCTTCGAGTGTGAGGCTCTTAGGCGCACCTTGGACATAAATCTACTATTTATAAATTTGCTATTTGCCTTGAAAATAAATATGTATACAATACAGACGGAAACAGGTTTGAATGGACACGCAGAATTTCCTCTTGTCTATAATACTATCAACAGGGTCAGTAAGTAACCGAGTACTTGTGGGCGTTTGTCATGGGTCAAAGAAAATGAGTCTTCCTAATAACAAAAAAAAAAAAATATGGCGAATATTTATAAAATAGAAGAACTTATTCTTGTGTGAAGTCTAATGTGTAGATTGCCTACAGATGGTGGGAGTCTGGTAACGAAGGTTAAGTGAAATGAGAGGAGATCACAAGGAAATTTCTGAGCCATGCTTGTTTTCCGTTTTATGATATTCGTACACAGATTAGTTATGCTTTTCTCTCTTAATCGACTTACCTTTGGGATTTTGAGCTTTGATTCAGAATCTTACACCTGTCTGTACGAAACTATGCTTAACACACAGGAGTTTAATTACTAGATCTTATTTACGATTTGCGATATCGTGGCTTTTGAAAAATAGGATGCGGTAGAGATATCAGCATTCCAGTGTTCACCAAAAAGGAGAACAATGGAAAATAAAATTGACTTTTGACACATTATAAAAACTTTCTGATTTAATTATTAGCCAAATTTTGAAAGTAAAAACCATTTTATGTCTGCCCGTTGTCAAAACCCACTGAAGAATAAATGCTTCACAAAATAAAGAAAAAGCTGCATAGTGGGAATAAAAAAAAACATTTTTTTATGTAATTTATTCTCTAAAATAAATATAATTTCATGGAAACTGAAATACAACCGCGATTTTTTCCACGGAGATTACCGTATATACTCGTGTAAAAGCCGACTTCATGTATAGTGCGACCCCTGAATTATTTGCATGAATTTTAACCCATCCAGGAAAACTTTACCTGCGTATAATGCAACCGGTCATTGAAAATGCGTGATTTTTAACCTATTAAATAATACCTGTGTATAATACGTTTGCCTATTTTTTGAGTAAAAACAAAAATAATCATAAAAACTCGCATTGTATTCAAGTATATATGGTAACTAGTTTAAGAATAATATTATTATACTCTATCATTTATTTTTACCTGGTCTTATATTGACATATTTTTAAAGCTTAATATTTTTAGGCATCGAATAATTAAAGAATCATATTACACAGTAGTACGTTTTACTTAATCTCATATTCTGTTATATACCGTACTTATGAAACTAATGGGTATGTCCCAATCGTCATAAATACGTTGGACACTATTTTAAGTGGGAATAATATGCTAAGTATTCCACTACTAGCAGTGGTTTACCTACTTCACGCCGCTGGCGAGTATTGTATTTTGTTGATGTTATAAGGATTAACATTTCATTTCCAACCTCCGTTTTGGTTATTCCTCATTTAGTATCCGTTTCTAGGTTACGACATATTCTCATTACATATTTTAATCACATTTTTTTAACCTGAAGGACCTTTTTGAACAGATCAATCAAAATAATATTTTTGGATTCCTGAAAAAAGTGGGTGATGTACCAAAAAATATAAAACACCAAATACTTGAAATAACTTTAACCATGTTCGGACAAATGAGCAAACTATTTGGGTGATATGTACTTTGGATAATTGCTTCTGCTTATTTCACCCTAAATGGCTTGTATTGGTGAAAAGATGATGGGAAAAAGAGGAAAGAATGACAACGAGACACATCTACAACAAGATAGCGACTCGATGCATGATTGTGATGAAACCTGGACTGAAATTGAAAAAGCTATTGAAAAGTTTGTCAGTTTTATGGAAAGAAAGCCAGCATTCAACTATGCCGATTGCAATAACGCATGCAGAGTTAAAAAGTGTCTTCCGTTTAAAAAATTTCAAGAACAAAAGCAAAACGAAATGCGGAAAAAGTTGAGAATGATATTAGAAGAGAAAGAATCATCATTCAACAGCGATTAATAAAATCCTTTCACATTATTTGTTTTGTATACGTGGCATATTTAATTTAATGAATTTTTTATTAACATTGCATAATTTATTTCTTTTTCCTTAAAATCAATTCGTTATATTTCACTCACCATTAGCTTATTTTGCTTACTATAAAACATTGAAAATAAATATTAAACCTGATTTCATCTGAATATAATCCCTCATATCCGGACTTTGTAACCAATTCCTCAAATCTGGAAAGCTTTCTTAGTCTGGTTGTCAAAGATTCTACTGTATATGTATAAACAGGATTTGGCATCAAATTGATATGCCAGAAAACCCACCTAACTAACTAATTTTTAAAGCTGAACATTTTAAGGTAACCAAAAATTTAAGAATTACAACCTCAATGAATTTTCAAAAGCAAAATATCTGAATTCTGATATTTTTTTCCTTAAAAATTGTTACTGTTTTTGGATGTGTCGAAAGGGGTTTTAAGATGTATATTTGGAATATGTTACAATGTAAAAAAATATACTGTCATCAATCATTTAAATTTTTTGTCATGTAACCAAAGGGGTTTTGTACGTTTTTTTTTTTTTACTTTAAGTTTTCCCTTAGGAAAATATAGTTATCTCTACACTCTTGTAACATAGTACGTAATTCTTTTGTAATCGCCAACTAATCGTTAAATTAACTAATTTTCTTTGAAATTCATGCTTGAATACTACTTAGTGTCTTTAGTTTCTATTTTAAATAGAATAGATGAAAGGCAAAAGCATTTAAAAACTGTAGCACGATTTGCATTTGAATTTCTTGTACTTTTACATTTTGGGAAAATCTTCTATCGTCTTTCAATCGAGTGCAGACACGTCTTCAGGACTCATAACTGAATTTAGAGAAATGGTTACTGAACTTGATTCTTTGAAAGAAAAATTGATAAAATGGCAAACTACTGATTGAGAGTGGTTTGAAACCCGTGGGTGTGGAATGCTGATAGTGAGTGGTTGTCTTTGTTTAATCTTGTTTAATATAAGACCAAAAAACATGCGAAGAAAGTCAGTGCGGATGAAAGAATAGAAAGGTGAAGATGTCTCGCTGTTCCTAAATTTCTTCGTGAGATAGTCACACCATGACAAGTCGCTGGTCGACATGTTAAAATCTTCTCTATCTCTCTCTCGCTTCTTCAAGAAACGACGCTACTCCTTCTCCACCACCTCCTCCTCCTACTACTACTACTACTACTAATAATAATAATAATGATAGTAATCATACTACGACTATCCCTCATAAAATAAAGCAAGAAATCAGTCTGTGGATGCAGCATCAAGAAGTGAAACCAGAGACAATACGAAGCACAATAGCACATTCACGTCGCACCGAAATTGTTCAAATTGAAGCACATGAACTTCAGGAAAAATAAAGGCCATATCAAAGCTGGCCGTTTTATGACAGAATTATGGCTCAGATGACGTCTTCTGATCTTGATACTTTGAAAGAGAAATTGATTGAAATTACTGTCACGAAACTCTTAGAGTGGGCAAGAATTAATGTGAAATATAGGAATTGACCATTGGAAAAATAAAAATATATTTTAAACAAATGCATGATGAAAATGCAGTTGACTCTAGATTGACTACTAAACAGGATATTTGTTGAACTATGAAAAATGATTTCATCGCTTGGTTGCAGAAATAATTAAAAGATTTTCTCACTTATAAAATCCAGATTTATAATGTGGATTTCCTCTAAATGTGCAAAATATCGTTTGTGAAAATTTAAAAAGTCGAAAACTTAAAGTAAAATGTTTTGGTTTAACAAATGCCTATCCTGGCGATAATGACAGACCAGAATTATACCCAGAAATTAAAGACTGTAGAACTGTTGAGAAGAAACAGAACAAGGAAAGATTTTAATGAACGAAACTAATTTGTTAACATTTCTAATTTCATATGGTAAAGATAGTTTTCCAAATTTAAGAACTACTTTGCAAATTTTGCTAACAAGTAGGATTTATGTTGAGAGTTGTGAAAGGTCCATTATCAAGCTGAAATTAATTATTACGTAAGATATACTTAATCTAAATTTTGATAATTGATATATTTGTACGATCAAAAGCACAAAAGGTTCATATCTTATGATAAAGGAAATATAAGGGAACTACGAATACAAGAATTCTTACTGCATAAGATCTAGTTAAGTATATGTAATGTTTTGTAAGCAAATAAAATGTAGTATTTGTAAAGTTACAAGATCTCAAGATCTAGTTAAGTATAAGTTAATGCTTTAATAAATAAGAGATGAATTTTACCAACATGATGCTCTTAGAGGAAACCAAAATAGCAAAATGTAATATATCATTAACTTTTAAAAGAAATTTAAAGGTGTATGATTCTGTTTTACCTGAATCAACAGTTATAGTATTTTTCATAAGATAAAGAGACAAAAACAAAACGCAAAAAGAAAAAAGAAAAAACAGATGTTGGTGGTTATTTACAATCCTTTTAATTGACTTGATTTGAATTGTACACCTCTGTAGCGG
The DNA here is from genome assembly GCA_903632075.3 of Acanthosepion pharaonis. NCBI lineage: Eukaryota > Metazoa > Mollusca > Cephalopoda > Sepiida > Sepiidae > Acanthosepion > Acanthosepion pharaonis. The sequence continues at coordinate 524,233 of CAHIKZ030000027.1, forward strand.
ACCGTAGGTTTACGTGTTGTTAAATTAGGAACACGTGTATTTATTCCTGCTAACAAAGCCGATATATATATATATATATATCAAAAAATTTATGTATTAAACAACAAAATTTACAATGGACATAGACATTAACATTTGTGTTTGTGTGTGAACGTAAAGAGTTTGTATTTTGGTGAATGTTCGTACGTACGTGTATGTGTGTATAATGTTCATGGCGTCTCCCACAAATGGGAAGACGCAATCTTCTGCAAGAGCTTACATTGTAGATGTGTTCGTTGAAGATGAAGAAATGAAAAAGAGAACGAGGCAAGAAATCGCCCAATATTTATAATGTAGGGAGACCGACCCCTAGTGAACAATTAGGAAATTAAGGAGGAGTTAACTCCGACACCTCCATTACATTAAGAATAGGAATTGTTGCGTTATGGGCACATACGCCGAAAATAATTAACACAGAACTAACTCAGTAATGATCAGTATAAGCCAATAAGCTCAAAAAATATAAATAACTCCTCATTTTGTTGATTCCCTGATTAGATAGATATATTTGCTTTAAGTTATGATAGGAACTGTGTTCGGTCATCTACACAAAGCCCTACTCTGAGACGGAAAATATTTCTGGGACGATTCAAACAATCTAATAAGATGGTTGAACAATGGAATTTTTCAAAAATCGGCGATGTATCAATTCTTCGGTTTGAAAAAAAGGTATTACTTTCGTTTGCATCTTCGATATAAGCGAGTGAGAAACGCTCTTAGACAATCAACAATCGATCTAAAAAATTTGGTCAGTCAACACAGCGACTGAATGGTGTATATTGGAATGTGCGCTCAGCAAAAGCAAAAATGGCTCAACGACAAAGACGAGGCGACAATCAAAAGTGATATTCCATCTTCATCTTCATCTTCATCTTCATCGTTACAGCGAAAACATTCAGTGATTGCTTTCAGGATTTTTTTCCCGATACCAACAACTATATGTCAGACTCATATGAAGATAAAGTCCAATATAATATTGGCTTTGAGATATCAATTTATTTGTTAACATATTGACTGAAAAAGAATATTAAAATAAAATTCAATGTGTCAAAAGTCAAATGTTTTTTGCAAGAACGAAAACATAAATTCTACATATGACATAAACTATTCTTTTTTTTATAAATATATAAGTTATGGTATTTTATGATAGACAAAGTATAACATGATGTAGTGGCTTTAAACATAATAGCAGTAGAAGCTCTAAATAAACCTATCAGCAGTAGCTCTCGAATATAAAAACACGTGAACCCTAAATTAACTCTCTCTCTCTCTCTCTCTCTCTCTCTCTCTCTCTCTCTCTCTCGGGTTTTTCCTCTTTCGACCTGGTGTCATGAATTTTTCACGCTGAAGCTAAAAGGGTTGCATACACTTCACCCATAAAAATACACAAAGTAAATTCCCACTATAACATATTCCTGAACATTTCGTTGTGTATACAATTTATGTCTAACAAAAGAATTGTTTTAAACTTTGCTTTTATTAATTTGTCTAATAAATGTTATCTTGCATTGCAAATCAGTTATTCTCCTTTTTTTGTGTGTACATGTACTCTTTTCAACACCATTATTTCATGTACTACAAAATATTCCCGTAAGAAACCTTACACATTTAATTATTGAAGTTGCTAAACACTAAAATGAATATCACAAATTTTACAAGTAGACAATCGAACTACTCTTTATAAAAGAAGTAGATGTTTATAGAATCTCATGTCAATCATTCGAATCTTTTCGCTTTTATTCGAACACAGATTAATGGCATCGCAGAAATACACCAAACAGAATCTTCTAAGATCGACTTAAACTAAGGTATTTTCTAGAACACTGTGAGAGACAAAATGCATGATAAAAGGTTTAGGATAAAATGAAAGAGATATAAAGATACATATTGAGATAGAGAAACAAAAGCAGAATGAAATTGAAAGAACTTGGAATCAGGAAGCAGGGAAATAATGATATTTGATCCTTGGAATATTTGTGCCCCAAAAGAAATGCGAACATAATGCGGAAAAAAATTTCTCATTTTTATTTCGATAAAAATACGATGATTAAAACAACAGCAAAGGAAAGAAAAGAAGGAAGATAGGGTTTGCTTTTGAGGCGGACACGGGACTAGTTCCTTGATATGCAAATATCGTACCTGAGAGAAATTATTCTTTTAATCTTTGCATCATTCCACCTTATTTCCCCACTCTTTTTAACGCAAGTTGATAACTATACTGAAATGATAAAGCCTCATCTCGTTAATTTCTCTTATTGGCATCTTTGTCAGTAGGGAAGTATGAAGAACAGTTAACAAGAAAAGCAGGGCAAATACAAAAACTAAAATATCAAAAAGAAAAGAAAGAGAGAAGGAGACGAGAGACTGAAAGAAATGAAAAGACAGAATGAGAAGGGGACAAAGTAGGAGAAGAGACGAAGTACAAGAGAAAAAGTGTGGAGAAACGTTGTTAAAAAGGCAAAAAAGTACAGAAAATGAAAGTGAAAGTGAAAGTGAAAGCGAAAAGCGAACAGTCTCAGAGGATTATTCATCTACATATCTATTACATCTGTTCCTATATTTTTTACCTCACTTTCTTTACGTGAGTCCACACACACACACAGAGACATATACACACATACACAATTTAATAGAAGCAAAACATAGATCGAAAAAGAATATTACAAAGAAGAGAAAAAAGAACTGAAAAGTTTGAATACAAAACAAAAATATGATAAAGAAAGCGAATTAACACGAATAAGAAGAGACATAACGAGAATCAACGCTAATTTTCCCACGATCTCCACTCATGGATAATAGTTTCTATGGTTTCCTCACAATACAATTAAACCTTCGCAACAATGGACTTTCGTAGTGCTTTTCTTTGAAAGATTATATTATCATTCGCTTCAAGTTACAAATAATTCAACAAAACCATTGGCTTCGAGTGAATAAATCTAGTTTGAATGACAAAAAATCAACAACAATAAACCCCAGAAAAACGAGAATCGTCGGTGTGTCTCATTTTATAAAATACGGAATTGTTCTTACAGATAAAAAAAAAAAAAATGAGTTGCCCGTACTTTGCGCCTTATTCTGCAACATTTTCTAACCTAATAAATCTGAGATCAATATTTTTGGTAATGATTCATATGACATAAGTTTCTGCATTCAGCTCGAATATCTACAAGTACAGGATCCCTATCCAGGTATTTTGGTAGATAGGCGATGTGAATAATCAATGATTAAGAATTAATTAATATTATATAATTAATATATTAATATAAAATATTAATATTATATAATTATAATATTAATATAATTAACAAAATAAAAGCCATAATAAATCCCACAATTTTCTTTTTCCGTTTTAAAACACATTTAGCTTTATTAGTTTTATTGCATTATTTTTTTAAGTTTTAAAAGTTTTATTGCATTACTAATTTAAAAGATAGCCTGAATAATAATCTCAACAAAACAAACGGCGTAATCAGAACACACACGCACGTACACACACACGCATAAACACACAGATAAACAGACATACAGAAAAACGCGCTTACGTGTGACGCTTAGCAGAGATAAAATTTCTATCATTTATTTACACTTGTGGAATTACCCCACTTACCTAAGAAAAAAAAACGCCACTAGAGGACGTGTTCTGAACCTATAAATACATTTTCTATCATTTCTCTGTTTCCTTTTTTACTCAGGGACAGTAAGATGTAGGTCGAACGAGGAAAACGCTTTCCGCACTGGGGGATGCACACGCACGCACCTTTCACTTCATTTTCTCTAGGACTTATACAGATTTTACATACAAGAACAATTCACTAGTCTTTAAATGTTTTCATGCATGTTCATTGTTTTGCCAAATACATACAATATCATTGTCTTTGTCGCTCACAACAATGTAACTTTTTGTCCTGTTAATAATACATTATCTTTTATTTGAATGTATATTGTTTTTAGTTTTAATTTTAATTTTATTACCCGGACTCACATACCGAGTCCGCAATTTTTGTTGTGGGGTAAACATACCCGGAGTCACATGTTTCCCAACTCAAACACTAACGTACATACTCCCACAACACGCTTTAATGTAAATTAACTTAGTCAATAGAAATAAGAAATTTAATCTGATAACAAAAATTTTGAAATTTTCTTTAGACACCAACGGCATCTTTTCAAAACCTTTAAAACCCAAATAATATTGGGTTTTTATAAACTTATAATTAATAGCAGATTTTTATTTTAATTTTGATAAAGAACATCAGCTTTTACGGTGATTGTTAATGTGTTAAGTTAGTGCTAGGCAACTGTATTGTAATTAAATAATACAGAAAATACACAACAACACTTGGGACTTGGCCATTAAAAGAAATGGAAACCAATTGAGATAAACACTATTGAAGTAATCGAATTATTGCAAAAGAATTCTGCTCCTAGATAGCGTATTCTGTCTTCGTTAAATACCGTGACGGCTTTATCAGGTCGCAGCCATCCAACAAAAAGATGACTGGACATTATCATATTGCACATGTTGTTATGTGAACAAAGGAAATTATTATTGTTCATGCATAGTTGAATAAATATGAACACAAAAGTTGTTGGGACGGTTGTTATTGATTGTGACGTTCATAAGAGTTTGTGTCAGCCATTAGGAATCGATTGTTATAAGTCAAGTTTTTCAAGAAATTGTAAGAACATTCGCTACATTTGTATTGATTTGAGATTACGTTTTAAAAAATTATCAATAGATTAATATTAAACGAATTGTGCTGTAGTCTATTAAGGCTGCCTGGATTACATATATATTAGTCTGTAATAAATTTGGATATGTAATCCCGACAAAGTTAAAAGTTATTGATATTTGGAAAAAACGTTCATGAAAGTATGTTTCGAAAATAATATCCGATAATGCATTTCGCCTCTAATGGCTTCATCAGATGGATAACGAAAAGATGTGTTGTGTGTGTAGGCATTTGTGCGTGCTTAAAATAATTAAATCTTATATTATTTTTCCCAATCTGGCGTTGCTCAAGACTAAAAAATGAGAAAGAAAATGAGTGACATTTTAAAAAATTGTTTCACATTTTATATTCTCCGCTTTATTTTCTTTCTCAACATACTTTCATGAACGTTTTTCCAAAAAAACATATTAGCCTCTAAGTGTATACTGCATCTATTCACATAAGTATAGTATATATACATTGTGTGTATATATATATATATATATGTAAGCAAATATATGGATATAGATCCGACAGTATGAAGAAAAATATATACGGAAAAAACAAACAAAAATCCTTATATGCAATTATGCTGTTTTAATGTTAATATGTCAACGTCGGACGTTTCGGTCTAATAAATATGAATATGTCCTGAAGATGGTTTATTAGACCGAAACGTCCGACGTTGACATATTAACATTAAAACAGCATAATTGCATATAAGGATTTTTGTTTGTTTTTTCCGTATATATTTTTCTTCATATATATATATATATATATATATATATATATATATACAGTTGCAGCCAAAATGTTCAGAACGGCATTGTTTTCATCAGAAAAGTTGGTATAAGTTTTTATCAAAGTTGTTTTATATTCTATAATTTTCACTGACAATAAATACGATATTAATTGTTATTGTCTGAGATTTTGGTGTAATTTTGAGAGGATAATACAAAAGTTATGGATGATTTAGCGATTTACTGCAAAACCCATGGCGGTCAAAATGATCAGAACGGTTGAAAAAATAACAAAATAATCAAAAATGACAGAGAATACTGGAATTATTTAATATTTAGTGTGAAGACCTTTAGCTTCAATCACACTTTGACATCTTCGACTGCAAGAGGAAATTAAATTTTCTACTGTGTGCATGTGTGAATATTGTTGTGTTATCAACTAATATCCGTCTAATATTATGTATATGGCTATGTTTTCCTAAAAAATGTTGTTTAATAGAACTAAGATCAGAAAGGTGACCGGTTAATCTACGGGAAAGCGTGGTTGTAGTAAAACTAATATATGTAGTGGGTTTATTATTAATATCAGATTTACAATCTCTGAACTGTCATGTAAATTGATACACTACATTGGTTTTTGTAGAGGATTTAGTTGTATGGCTGTAGGGTTATTATTTAGCATCCCGCTACCACCTTTTTTTTATCAATATCAATTTTCGTACAAAAAGTGGATCACAGAGCTTATTCAGCTTAATAAATATTTTCAGAAAATCTCAACTTCTAATTGGGCACTTAATATTTAATAACATCGACCTAGTTCTTGACCTGACCAGAGGGATAATTCCGTCAAAATCTATCAAGCTTCTGTGAGCCTATCACGTGACCAAAGTTAGCAATAAAATATGAAACGTCTTTCATCTTCGACAGTGCGCCGATCGGAATCCTTTGAACACGTCACACAGTTCCAGGCTTTACGTTAAAATTCCTTAACATGATTCCAGCCTGAGAGAACACTCATTTACACAGCAATATTTTATGACGAACAATCAACTCAAGTTTTCTAAATTCAACTTAATACACGAATCTTTTTCATACGCTTTCAAGCTCAGTGTTAATTATTGCAATTAACATAAACACATCTTGTTAAGAACCACTTACCCCAACTAGAATATTCTCTTCGAACAAGTGAAAACAAATCAAAGAGCGACAATTCCGTAAACCTTAAAGTAAGTCGTAAACAATATTTCTCTATTTCAAATACAAACTTGAACTGCTTATTTTTTTTCTTAAATTACTATAATACCAAAGCACACTTTCTCATTATTGTAAAAACCATTCAACAAATTATAATCTATCAAACCAGAACTTTGACAACCTTTCATCTAAACATAAAAGGACATTTGAACTTTTTAAAACCACCTCTTTACTCCAGTTGTTTGTATTCTTTTTTTATATAAATATTTTAATTCATTGTTGTGCAAAAACTGTTGTTTCTCATGTTGTCTTTATTCTATGTTTATTGAATACTGAAATTTAATGTGAGAGGAAATTGTTAATTTGATCACGCAGCCTAATTTACTCAATAATTGTTAATCAATATAATTTAATCCATTAACACAACTAGAGACAATAAGGTCAATTGTTTTAAATTTTTTATAATATATGATGAGCTAAACTTGTTTATTATTATTAATGGGTTTAACATTTCTACCTATTAGGTTTTTAAGTGTTGTTTCATCATGTTTGTAATTATTATGCATTTGGTTGCAATAGTATAAGTTAATAGTATTATGTTTATTTTGACGTACACTATTATAAATATTATCAATTTTGTTAGAGGTATTATTAAGTTTATTGAGATGCATTTTAATTTGTTGATCAATGACGGAATTAGGGAATCCATTATTAACAAGTGTTTGCTTAATGTTATATAATTCTTTATAGAATATGGTTTTGGAACAAGGTATCATTTGTTTTTTGGGTTTTTTTTTTTTTTTTTGGGGGTTTTTGGGGGGTTTTTTTTGTTTGTTTTTTTTTCAAGTGGGGATTAAGTTTTAAGTTTAAGACCTAAAGAAAATCCTATCACAAATTTTCATGTCGAACAGAAACCTCATTTAATCTTTAAACAAACACAAATTGAAGTTTTATACCAACAAATACTTCTATTGGAACAAAACAAGTATATTACTACACAGGTAGGTTTAAAAGGATTACGTAAAGACGAATCTATTAAACAACATTATCATAAAACACACCTTTAATAAAAGCAGTCGCACAACTAAAAAATAACAGCAGCATTGTTATCCGACGAGCTGATAAAACTAATACTTTCGTTATTTTAAACAAACAAGAGTTCCACTCAAAATTACAGCTATTTTGGACGAAATTTAAAAAGTTAAACAAAAACATCATTTCCCAACTTAAAAACCACATCAATAAACTTATTACTGCTAACAATGCTGAAACAGGATCTTATAAACTTCATAAGATTATGGGTGACTATCAACCTGGCTACCTTTATGGAAATGCAAAAATCGATTAAAAAAAGATCATCTCCTCCGACCTATCATTTCACAAATACCTACACCAGTATATTACCTTTCAAAAAACCTTAACAAATTAATTACTCCATACCTCCCGAGTAAATATCGTATTAACTCCACAAAGGAATGTATACAAATTCTTCGTGCTGTAAAATCAAACAACCAGATAATCGCATCTTTGGATGTACAAAATTTATTTACTAATGTTCCCGTCCATAAAACGATTGATATCATTATCCGTGATGTATACAATCACACTTCTCTCCCACCCATCAATGTTAAACCCGCTATTTAAAAAAATATTATTAGCATGTACCTTATTCATTTGATCCATGCATTGGACCAAGGTAAGCTTATCTGAAGAGAGTGAATTAAGAGTTAAGCAAGCTGGTCATGCAAACTCCTCTAAAACTAAACACATTCTTCATAAAGCGATCAAGAAATTTGATCTGATTCTCATGTTGGCTTTACAAATAGGCAGCATATCATTTTAAATGTTTGGCAATAATAGACAAATATTAATAAAAACTGTTAATTTTTTACGATGTCATATCGAAAGTCATGAGTTGGCAAGATCTAAATCGTAATGGTAGGTTTATAGACGTCAAGTTCAACACTCACTGAAAGTAACCGCATGTAACATACAGGTGAAGAAGGTTATAAAGTACACCTGCCGAAATATTGATGATAAGAAACAAAAAAAAAAACAAAAAAAAACGAATTTCTATCAAAATATAAATGAACTAACATCGATGACTTCCCCGTAGTATTTAGTTAGCAATCAAGAGAAGTGCACAAGTATTTGTTAATATTTCGATGGTAATCTTTAGAGCATATGCAAAGACAAAATTCAGCGTAGATTTATATGAAGATAGAAAGGCATACTAAACAAACAAGATAAAATTAGAATCACGCCTTAAACAAATAAAGAAAGAATACAATTTTTTTTCTCTATCTTATAATTTCATGGGCAAAGCGTGAAAAAATGTTCTTTTATAGGCAGCTCAGAACAATACTGCAATATTCATAGTTAATTCTGTTCAGTACCGGCTTTAATATTTTAATATAAATTGCTTCTAGGATCTGTAGCTTGAATTTATTATTTTCTTGTTGTAAGATAGTTGTGTTGTCGATCAGTAATTTTTTTATATTATATGAGGGTGATATCTTTTGTGCGTATTTAAAATTTGATGGTGCACCACGAAGAAAAATATGAATGACGTTTATAATATTTCAATGTATATATGATCTTATGATATCCGAGAACATTTTGAACGTCAGTGACAGAAACAAAATACGCTTTTTTTTCTTTCTATTTAAATGCTATGACCCGTCACCATTGTGGGAGCTGGGTGCCATCCCACAGAAAATCATTTCCTATCACCTCTTGAAAAGGATGTGAATCAATATCATTGTGCAAATTCTCACTGGTGGTCTAACTGACTTAAAGGTGACCCTACCTACAATGGCGACGAACCTCATGCATTATATAATTATACTTATGGGTTTTTATCAGAAAGCTCCAAGAGGATAATGCAAAAAAAATTAAAAACATTTTTAAAATATTACATGAACATTTAAATATATAAAATATTTATTTTGTTCAAGAATCGATTCGGATGTAAATTTCAAAAGGTACAAGTTACACGGAGAAGTTTGAGAGAAAAAAAACAATGTTGTAAAGAGAATGAAAGACTATTTTCAATATATTTTTTATATTTATTATTTTTAATATTCTTTGCTACAGCAGTACTCTCAATGCTACACTATTTCTTGGTACTTATATTCAAGAAATTAATTCTTGCTCTTTTGTATGTGGTGTTAGCCAAGTTATAAAAAATGCTTAACATATTCGACGACATCCATAGGAAAATACACTATTTAAGATGAGATTTCTTAAGTTAGATTATGAAATTTATTTTGTTTTTATATATCAAACGCAACCAACATTATTTTTGTTATAGTTTAGTTGCTAGAATAATAGTCGCTTAGTTTTACAACATGTAGGTTTTTGTTTGTTTAAGCATCTCACTCCAAGCAAGGGGTTACAGAGAGTGAGAGCAAGAGTAAAGAGGAGTGTTTGAGGAAAGGATATAGAGAAGGAGGGGGATCAACATCAAGGCATCAGAAGATGTCGATTTACATTACATTTAATTATAGTTATCAGAGAAGCAAGTAGGGAGTTCCACAGTCGGAAAGTGCGAGAGAATAATCTGTTGGAGTAGAAGAGGCGGTTACATTTAACTGTTTCGTCAGTGAAAGGGTGGGACCGAGATGCCAACCTAGTGGTACGCTTAAATTCATGCAGCTGGGGTACCAGTGAAAGTAGCTTGTCAGAGCAGTTGCCATCAAAATATTTGTAAAAAAGACAGAGGGAAGCCACATGTAGACGAGATGCCAGATCAGGAACTATCACGTCTCAGGATTTTGTCTAGGACCTCGAGATGAACAGCGGGAGCACCAGACCATATATGGCAACAGACGAAGGAAAGGACGAATGGTCGATTTGTATATTTGAAGAATGGATTCAAGAGAGAGAAATCTTTTGGTGCGACACAGAGAACCAGCTTATTAAAAATCTTTGTTCCGTTATTCAATGACGGTTTTTGCATAGAGGCATTCAAGTAGGACTGAACTTCAGTCACTGAAGTGACCACGGAAGATCAACAAAAGTAGTTTCGCTAATAATAACCTATATAGTTGTCCTCGATCACTATAATCTTAACCTGTTCAAGGCTAGGGTTAAGCGTTATCTTCTCCTGTTTGAACAAATTGCCTCCTAACGTGACCCTCTACATTGAGTGGCCGCCGGGCTTTGTACAGGAGGAACCTTACTGTAAAAAAAAAAAAAACCTTTTTCAAATGAAAAAATTGTCTTCTTTCTTTTTATGTGCCATGTCCTTTCAGGACGTAGATGATCATGGCTCTCCACCTCTTCCTCTATCCCTTGAAGCTCTCAACAAGTTCCTTCCATCTGCTTCCTCCCCCAAACCACGTTCTGTCATCCACTTGCTTAAGTCCGCCAGGTACGAAACGCGTTGCTTTCCCTTGTCTCTCTTTCTCTCTATTCAACCCGTGAGTATACATTTTATCTGAACAATGCCGACAAGGAGATCAGAATTGGATAAATAAACAGATTAGATTTGTAATATTTCCAATACGTTCTTATCCGTTATGAATGACAGAAATTCTTTATTGAATAAATCTGAACAGATTGGAGATTTATTTTTTAAATTTCTCATCCATAGGTAATTTTCTTTATATTTCTTTTTTTTTTTTACTTTAATTTCAAACCTTTTGTGCTGTCCAATGCGTGATGCGTAACTTCGTGTTGAAGAAAAAAAATAAAAAAGATCTTAAACTGTCTACCTCATATTATGTACATTTATATTTCATCAGCAGACCATTTCATCCACGACAATCTCACCCGGATGATAAAAAATTGCTTCATTTCTGTTTTTTTTATTTATTTTCTTTCCTCATATTTTTGCTATTCTGTTTGCATTCATCATAAATAAATAAAAAATAAGCAATTCAAATATATAAAAATATATTTTCCCAAAAATAGTTTTCTATTTTCGTACGTATAGATGCTGGTAAGCAATAAGAAAGAAAAACATACGGCTTTACTAAAAATTGTCAGTGTATAACGCACAGAGCCCTTTTTAAGGGATTAAATTTTAATTTAAAAAAAATGCGTCATACGCCAGGAAATACGCTATTTATAATGATAGGTTTTTTATAAAATGGATAAGTTCCAGTGTTTTGAGTAAAATTGGAAGTATTTTCCTTCTCATAAAATTTGACATAGACAAATTAACATGCTGATCCAAGAATGCCCTAAATGTTTATAAAATAATCTGGAATAAATTGATTTGCTTTGCAAGTGATAGGAAGCTCATTGCAACGTCATAGTTTCTCTCACGATCCCAATACTTCTATCTAAATGCATACAAAATTGCGCATACTCACGCACACACTTTTTACTTTCTATATGTACGTTTATGCATGCGTCCACACACACACACGCGCACACACACTCACATGAATGTATGCATGTGGGTACGTATTTGTTCTAAAAGGTCACCGTCATACTTTGTGTGTTTGTGAATGTCCATGTTCATGCGTGATTTTTTTTCTCTCAAGAAATTTATGAAACTGATTTTTCTGCATTTCGATTAGTTTCGTCATTATCGTCCACAGTGACAATAATTTTTGGTAATTCTCCATAGTCCATATTTGGTTTTGTTGGTTTAGTCCGTGTGTTCTTTGATTCATGATATCTTTTCAACTGAGGAATAAAAAATTGCATCAAACCACCAACCCCTAACGACAATCCAGCCAGGTAAAATGAATAGTCATAAATGTGTGTGGCATCAAACAGCCAACCTGTTAAACAAAAAAGTAGAATTAGTTATACAGAATGCACAAATCATAAATATGTAACAATATACAATATAATAATTTACGTCAAGCAATTTATTTATATTAATTTGTATAGATGATATGATAAAGTTATGAAACTTCATTCTTCTCCCGAAAAATAAACTAGATATTTGATTCGGTTAACGTGACTATCTCGTAAAATTCAACTTTTTGATAAACTCGAATCCAATAAATTTATAATAATAAAGCGCAGTGTACGTGTGTCCGTCCGTCTGTTTTTCGGTCTCGGCGAATCATAAACAACCTGAAGATAGTAACTACTGTAGTTACATGCGATTAAAAATTAAATAAATACCTCATTTAAAAGTTAAATTTAAGTATCGAATAGAGTGAAATCTTTAAAAAACAATTCTTTATTAAAGGTTTAACTTTAATTTCGCTTTTTGACTTATTAAACCGTAATTAAAACTAAAGTGTGGCACTGTACATTTCTCATATGTTTTCCTTTTCTGTCACGCGTACTATTCGAAATATTACATAGTTCGGATTCCCTAATGTCTTTTAAGAGTGACTTTATGTCATGTGATCATAAAGAATAGTGATTTTAAAAGAAAATAAAAATTGCGCGCAAAATTAATGTAAACAAACTACGGAGATCAGTTGCGTTTACGAAGAAAGATTATGCCGAATAATGATAATGTGTGGAATAAGGATAAAATAATTTTATTATTCTTAAATTCTTATAAATTTTACGTACATAGCTGAAGGTAAAAGACCGAAGGTCCAAAAAGACCTCTGCAAGAGCTATGCCTAAAGTCCGCCTGATGGGCGGTTTCTAGACTAGTAAATAATAATTACACTTTTGATTTTAAGAAACAAATGATATCAAAATTCTTAGAATAGGGCGTAATGTTGAAATGTAACAAACATATTCGTAAATTAGTATTTAATCCAGTGAATTTAGCCCTGATATAACCGAAGCTATTAAAAAAAAAAAAAGAAAATTTGATGTAGATTTACCAAAAAATATCAAGAACTCATTTCATGGGCAAAACTTTTTACAAAAGGTGAAAGTAAGGGGTAGTATTTTCTGAAAATGTTAGATTTTTCTTACACGCAAATAAATTAATTTTACTTAAGCTTACTTAAACTAGATCCTATCGATGTTTCTGATGCTTTTCATACCTTTCTTATTTTGCCTAACCGTAAGGAACTTTCTAAGACAAACAAATAAAAAATTGCTGTATCAGTATTTTTTACAGTGATTTTAATTCTCTTCCATTTCATTCTGTCATGTAATGAACAACTTCTAATGTGTTCTGTTCTTCTTTTAGAAGTAGCTGGTAATACAATCTTTTAAACTCGTTTATGCTTTGTTTACACCAGAGCTAATCAATCAGAAATCAGAAAAAAAGTGAATGTCTTTTCTGAACAAAAAGATTCAGGAAATCCACGGAAATATCCTGAGATCTGCTGACGAGATTATGTCAACATACAAGACTATGCAGACGAGATTATGTCAACATACAAGACTATGCAGACGAGATTATGTCATTGAGGCAAGAAACAAACGCGAGGAACATTGAACAAGTTTCGAGGTACGCGCACAAGAGCACCCGACTCTTTCTTCGAATGGAAATATCACTGCTTCTGCTGTGGCTCCTGACAGAACACCGAGAGACAATTTTTAAAACATCTCTACTTCACAGCAGGAAAAATGTAAACAAATGTTTGGAAAAGTACAAACCCAACATCTTAGCTGCATCGATCTTGTTCAAGCTTAAGATGCCACGGTGAGAAAAATTCTTCGTTTGAAAACTCTTACATCTGAAAGTGGCACAAGAACTGGGAACAAGGGACGCAGAATTGCTGTCGATACTGAATTTTATTTTGAGAAGCCTGTCCATACTTGAAGAATATTGCAGAAGTTTACAAGATCTCCATAGAAAAATGAAAGAGTTTGCGCATAGTTCTGCTAATTGGCGCGTTAAGTAGACGAAAGAGAAATCGAAGAAAAAATATGGCGAATATTTGTCTTTTGCAGAGATCAATGAAAAACCCAATATGATATGCGTAAAAGACATGGCTAGCTATATAATAAACGAAGAATGGTATGCAGACAAGAAAGCAAAAGTTCAGAATGGAAACTGAACGGATAATAACAACTGCAGCCAAGTTGATCTTTGATTTACGCCAATGTTTATATGTCACCAGTGGTTAACCAACTGCAACTGAGATTAGGTTAGTTAGTGGTGACTGCGATGATCACCTAGGTCTCCAGACTATACGCCATCTGACTTCTTCGTCTGGGGGTATATGAAAGGCCTCGTGTACATATTTCCCTTTCCTAGAGACTTAGATGATCTGAAGACACAAATAACTGAAGCCTTATCAATCATCGACAATGCTATGCTTGGTTGCGTTTGTCAAGAATTGGATTATCGTTTGGGTGTGTGCCGTGTAACCCGCGGCGCACACATTGAACAGCTGTAAATATCTGTATAGAAACGTGGAAATATTAGCTTTCCGGAAATATAATTGTTTTGATATCCTCAATCGTTATTAAGATATACAGAGTCGTAATGTGACAGACTTTTGAAACACCCTGTATTATTGTAAATAAATGCCTTCATTTTCTTTAGAGCTTGATATTTAAATTTCTTTTTATTAAAAGCAAAATGTAAATAAGAATGATTTGGTTGGCTCCTTAAGTCTGCTTACCTGCCGCAGGGGGTCCAAGTAGTGTTGCTACACCTTGGAAAAGTAAAGTAAGGCCAAAGGAATTGGTAAGTTTTTCCAATCCAAGCAGATCTACAAGAACTACTGAAGTTATAGAAATATAAACACCTGCAAAAAAGTAGAATATAGTGAGAAATTGCATATTGATTTAAGGAAAACATTTAAATGCAAAACGCTTACCTGTAATATCCATGTTCCCATCTGTTCGCTACCATCGGACCAAACAACCAACCAAAGAACATAATTAATAGCTGAGACGGGAACTGAGAAAGTTGTTAGCTTTCAGATGTAAGATAAAATGATGACTTTTGTAGAAAGCAAGAAGTGGGATTATATCACCTAAATAATTCAAATGCACTATGAACTCTCATCTGAACACTGGAAACATCTGCGTAAAGTACTGTTTCCAGAGACGTTATATTTTCTGGGTCTCCTTTGGATCTTATAATAACTTGGTATATTAGTTTTGTTAACGTTTAGTGGGCATTCGCATTTTGCTCTATACTGACAGGTGAGGGTTGTGGGTGTTTGTGGTACATTAGCGATTCTCTTGTTTGTATCATATTTTCGCTAAACATTTAGTTAAGTTTTAGTGTATTTCTACTGAATATTTCGTGCATTGTTTGTCGATGAGTTTGATGAGAATTTAATTTTATCGTTAGAGCAGGTGCAAAGCCGAGTAAGAAGGTTGCAGGATCCCAGTCATTGTTATCGTCCGCGTCGGATTGGCAAATGCGAGTCGATCTCGGGAAACAATTAAAATTCCCAACACATATATCGTCCTCCAAACTCCGTCCAGACATAATCGTTTATTCGGACGCCACAAAACAGATTATTTTGCTGGAATTAACTGTCCCATGGGAGGAGCATATGCAAGAGGCATTTGAGAGAAAATATAGTAAATATGAAGGATTCTTAAATGATTGCAGGACTAAAGGATGGCATAATCGTTGTTTCCCTGTGGAGATCGGCTGTAGGGGGTTCGCTGGACAGTCAATGATACGAACTCTTACTAGCCTAGGGATAACGGGACAAAAAAGAAGGCAGGCGATTCAAATGATCCTGGAGTCTGTCGAAAAGGCAACTAGGTGGTTGTGGATAAATAGAGCTAATGCGTGGCCCAAAACTACAAAATAAGAACGTTCCCAATGTAGATGTACGCACGCCATAAATGCCATCACTAAATACTTTTAAGACTGATTAGTATATGTGAAATTAGTGTGTATAGATGACGAGAAACTTGCGAGAATCAATCTTTCGATTTGCATCCAGTCCCGTATGCAATGACTTCTTACTGGTCTTTCGAGTAGATTCATTTTATTACAAAAACATTCTTACAAGTAATTTTTCCCTTTTATTTTTTTTTAATTTTTTTAAACGGAATTTTAATTTTTTCGGTTTCCTTCATGGATATTTTTTTTTTTTTTTTTTTTTTTAGGAGTAACTTATTTTAGCTAAATTTACACGCTATTTTTTCTTCCAACTATTTTTCGACATGTAAATATCTTGATCATTTATTTTGAGGAATTTTAGTTATTTCTCTTGGTTTTTAAACGAATTCTTTCCGGTAAGGATAATTTTTTGGGGGGTGGGGGGTTAAATTATTTAAAATTTACACGTGTTTTTTTTGGGATTTTTTTAACCAATACTTAACATGTAAACAGTTTGATTAATTTATTTTTAAGCGATTTTAGTCAAATGTTTTTCTCTTAGTTTTTAAAGTTGTAAATAGTCTGTCTTTTTAACCACTCTATTGTAAACTTTTTATTAAGTGTAGTTTAGAAAAGAAAAGAAAAAGTAAAAAGAAAAGAAAGACCAAACAAATAAGTTAGTTAAAAGGGGAGGTAGAGAAAGAACAACTCGCAAGACGAGCCAATATAATAAATCGTTTGTTTTTTGGGTTTTTTTTGTTTTTGTTTTGTGTATATATGTATTTGTGTATGTGTGTATATGTATGTATATGTATGTGTGTATATATATGTATATATGTACATGTAGATGTATTTATGAGTATTGGTTTGTTTTCTTCTATTCTTCCAAAAAACACCCATTCTTGGCCGCAAGTAGGAAGATCACTACAACCATGCATACCTAATTTATAACTTCGAATAGCCCAAGTGAAGTCTTGATTGGTTGTTGTTTGCTGGGGCAACTTATATAATGCACGTCCTAAAGCTAGTGGCAAATTTTTGTTCTAGGTGCGGGCCAAATACTGATCATATTCGGTAGGGTCGCCCATCGAAGAAGTCTGTTGTTTATTTAGACCCGAAACTTCTAGTGACATGGGAGCAACAACACTGACGACGCATCTAGATTCAGCACTTAAAGTTGTATTTTAATAATAATAATAATTTTTATCTATATTTATTTTTACATTTTTTACATGGTAGCTTAAACCACACGACGTTTCCATTTGTGTTGTATTTTTTTTTCTGCTAGGTGCAAATTTAAGCTTTGCCGGAAAACTAGTGTCGTTTAGTGCCATTTTATAATTGTTTTGGCTTCGTTGTTTCGTTTGAGAAGTTGTCGGATAGTCAGTAACTGATAGAGAGAGTGGAATTTGTCTGATATTCTGCGTGGGTGGTTGATGGAAGTCTGTGTGTGAAGTGGGTTGTTATTCACTATATGCTAAAATATAAAGTAAAAATTTTCTATATATATATATATATATATATATATATATATATATATATATAATGGACTCTCCCGTCGGTTTCGATGTATGAGGATCTGACAACTTAACTGATTCAGTTATGAAATTTTGTGCGGTAATCTTAAGTGGCACTTAAGACCCGCTAGTGATTTACAAAGGAGGCCACATATGGAGAAAGAGTTAGGATTGTGAGATGAGATCATTGTTAGATTAGCTGACCTTTTAGATCTTGGTCTCGCTTCTTGAAGATGGTTCAAACAAGCAGATTGAAAACTGCTGAGTCCACTAAAGCACGTTGATCTCCATTCTACTCGCTCCAAGGTTAAGCGCTCAAAGGTGTTATGTGGTATATTGACAGCTGACAAGTAATATATATATATATATATATATATATATATATATATATATATATAGGGTTGGACAAAATAATTGGAACAGTTGCAAAATCCACTCCTATATTTTAAAGACTATTATATTAAGAACTTTAACTAAAACTTCGTAATTGCAGATTATATCTATTGTAAATACGTTTATTTATCTAATTTACTGTCTGTCTTATTTATTTTTAGAATTTATAATTCTAAAGGGGTAAAATTTAAGCTAAATGCGTGACTTCTCCGAGTTCGAAAAAGAGCAAATTGTTGGAGCCCGCATGGCAGGAGCCTCGATCACTAAGGTTGTTGAACTGTTTGGTTTTTCAAGAGCTACCATATCGAGAAACAGGGCAAGACCGTAGCAATTCGGGCCGGACTTGCAAAATTACTGACAGGGACTGATGTGCATTGAAACGCAATGTGGCAAAAAATCATTGGACAAATGCGGCCAAAGTGACTGCAGAGTTGAATAACCATCTGAATAGTTCAATTTCTACTAAAACTGTTCACCGTGAGCTCCATAAGGCTGGATGCCATGGAAGAGCCGCTGTGAGGAAACCTCTTCTCTCCACTCGCAACATTCAAAAGAGGTTGAAGTGGTGCAGAAATCACAATGCCTGGTCTGCAGAGCAATGGAAGCAAGTCATATTCTCAAACAAGTCCAGTTTTTCTCTTTTCCCAATTTCAGGGCGAGTTTATGTGTGGAGGCACTTACAACCCTGACTGCCTTCTTCCAACAGTGAAGTATGGATGTGGATCAGTGATAGTTTGGGCCGCCATATCATGGAAATGTCTCAGTCCAATAGTTGCCCTGCATGGTAGAATCAACAGCAAATATTACCTGAACATTTTGATAATGCTCCAATACATACTGCTCGAATGGTTAAGATTTGGTATGAAGAGCATAAAAGTGAGCTAGAACACATGGAGTGGCCTCCCCAATCTCAAGATATCAATATTATTGAACATTTGTGGTGCATTTTGGAGCAACAAGTTAGGAGCCGCTATCCTCTACCGTCGTGTCGTAAAGTGCCGGAGAAGGTTTTAATCGAAGAATGACTGAAAATTCCTCTGGATGAAGTCAGGAAGCTGTATGATTCCATTCCTAGACGCATTAAAGCTGTCTGTGAGGCTAAAGGAGGACCAACTCCATATTAAATAAATTTTCTTTGAATTTAACAAGTGTCACAATTATTTTGTCCAACCGCTGTATATATATATGCGTGTGTCTGTATAAATATATATATATATATATATATATATATATATATATATATATATATATATATTTGTTTGTGTGTGTAATATATTATATATATTATTATTTATATATTATATGCGCGGTACTTATTAGAAAGCGCTCAATATCAGAGATAGAACTAACATATTTGGTTGGATTGATGTGAGATTGTGACCCTGGGTTTCACGCTTTTGCGATCGACAGACAAACTGATTAATTTTTTTTAATTTTGGATTCATGTAGATTGCGTGTATTGGTGTTATTATGGAAGTGGGGGGAATCGTCGTCGTGATGTCACTCATGTTAACGCAAACAGAGATGCATGTTCGTACACCCGTTGAGGTACGCAGACACACATACACACTCGTTCGTCCGCCGGGGCTCATACAGACATAAACATATTTGGACAGTATGGTATTTGACATATGTATGTATATGTGTGCTGTTGTCTATATACATACGCATTTGTATGTTGAAATTCAAAGATCGGAAGTGTAGCGAAAATTTCTCGTGAAACCCAGAATCACAAACTCACATCAATCCAACCAAATATATATATATATATATGTATATATATATATATATATCACAAAGCTAGAATGGAGTGTGAGAGAAAAGTGCCCAGAGTTTTTACTTTCTTTCTCTCTTTTAGTTGTTATTTGATAAAGAAGCTACTTTTCATTCTATATCTTAAATTATTCATTTATTGACCTTATTTTGCCTATTTTATTGAAAGGACCAATCTGAAAACCAGAAACGCATGTGTTAGATAAGAGTGATAAACTAATCTGAGATTGACAAAATAAGTTCATAGTTGTTCATACCTTAACAATAACTATTGCTAAATATTATTGTAATATAACTGTTCTTTATTTGACCGAATGCCATCAAAACAAATAACTTAATCCTAAAAACAATTTTCTGGAATCAGTGACGTGCAGAATTTTGGTGATACCCGGGGCCAACTCCTTCATTGTATGACTGTAAGATTCAAGTAGGAGGTGAGACTAATTCTGGGTCTCGCTTATAAATACACAGATCCACATTCTCATGAACTTGTGGGACTGTAGGGTGCTTGTACAACGAAGTTAACAGAGACAATTTCAAATTTCAAAAACTAATTTTTTTGTTTCGCTTTTGATTGGATGACATCCCGATATGGATGCCCGGGTCCTTCGCGCCGTTTACAAACCCCGTTTTGCGCGGTATACCTGGAATAAAACATACCTTTCCCATAGGTACCTCCAAAACTTTTCTAGAAAAGAGTATACAATGATGAAAAAAGACCCCAAACTTGATAAAAAACAAAATTTTATCGTCAAAATCTTTATGTTATTATTAAAAAGGAGAGACCAAAGTATTTTTTGATTATTTTATGTTTATTAAATTTTTTGATACTTTCTAGCACGTTCGAAATTTTGGTTAAAAATCTTGTTTTTCTTGCGTCAGATTTTTATAGGTATTTTTACCGTCTTTTTTGGCGTTAAAAAATACATTATTTTGAAAACTCTTGCAAAAATCAAATAATAGTTCGATTTTAATGAAATTTTCAGGACTTATTTACAAATGAATTAAATTATTTTTTTTATGAATAATGAATTAATTTATTTTTTTACAACGGTTCCCCCCACTTAATTTTATGAAATTTCGAGAAATTAAAATTTCAGCCTTTTCATATTTATATTAGTTAAAAACAGGACTACATGGAGAATTTAAATCATCATTTTGTTTTTGTCAAACAGAAACACTATTTGCCGAAAATCTGCTAAAATAAAAATTGCAATTAAACTATGACATTATTTAATTAGAAAAGCTTTCAATTTTAATTTCGATAATGAATTTTTACAA
Source organism: Acanthosepion pharaonis (assembly GCA_903632075.3). NCBI lineage: Eukaryota > Metazoa > Mollusca > Cephalopoda > Sepiida > Sepiidae > Acanthosepion > Acanthosepion pharaonis. The sequence continues at coordinate 545,507 of CAHIKZ030000027.1, forward strand.
GAATTGTTTTCATTTTTTTTAATTTTAATTAGAAAAATTATTAAGTTTTAAATCTTCTAAAATTCTGTATCAATTTAAGTCTTTTAGATGATATTATTATTAAGTAAAAACTATGTTTACTAATCGAAAATGGAAAAGCTTAAGAAAATAACACTTAAATGTTTAAGCTCCACGCCACTATAACGTAAAACTTCAAGAAGAACTTCCAGTGGCTCATATTCAAAATATTTGCTTCTCAATGCTTCATATATTAAGCACTATGTTGCAATTGATGAGAGTCAAAGTTACTCTCATTTCTTTTTAAACGGCGAACAGAAAGAAAGAAAGAAAGAAAGAAAGCACACCTAATGGCCCCTGTTAAAATATGTGCTCAAGACAATTTTTATGAAGCATCCAGTGAGTAATAGAGTCAATAATAGCTTGCGAAATCAAAAGATCGTCGGTAGTACTTACCTGTAAATACGCCAAATATAACGGCATATAATATCATCAATGGATAATTGTAGCAAAACGGGTAGAAACAAGTGGCCACCCCACATATGACCAATGACATTCCGTAAAGAATGATTCTGTTGACACGTGGACTGTCGGATAAGTAACCAAAGAAGATACGGCCAAATGTATTCATTATCCCAATCACGGAGATGAGCATGGATGACTCGTAAGGCGTGCATCCCATCCAAATTGCATGGTCATGGATGTAAATATAAGGCACAATGTATCCAATAGAGCAAAGAAAATTGGACAAGGCGAAATTGATAAATGCAACATTAGTTAACAAGGCAGGGTCTAATGTCTGTTTAAACATGAAAATAGTCTCTTCCCAACACCCGACTTTACCTTCCACACCCTGTTCAGTAAGAGATAACATGCTCATAGAATAAATCGAGGCTTGAGATTGAAAAACAGGAACGTTGAATACGGTGCCACTTGTGAAAAGATCTTTTCTGACGTGAGGTCGTAGAGTAGGCATGTGCCGACCCGTTACTAAGACGCTATCACTTTTAGCGAGATTTGCGATGTCTGTTGAGATCCGAGTACTGTTGTCCTTTACTAGACCGTTCAGCTGAATATTAGCCAGATCCTTTTTCGCCGGTTTTTTGGGGTTTTCTTTTTGGCTTCCTTCCATGCCAGGCAAGGAGCGGAAAAAAAGGCCACAGATAATGCAGTTTAGCATCAAGCCGCTCTCAATAAGCACCGCACCTTTCCAGTTGTATTTCTCTAAGAGGAATTGCGTCAGAGGTGCAAAGATGAACGTCCCAACCCCAGCACCGCAGACGGCCAAACCTGTTGCAAAGGCACGACGCTTCTCGAAGTAAAAACCCACACACACAATAGCAGGAAGGTACACAAGGCCAATACCCAACCCTGTAATGAACAAGAGAGAGAAAAGACCAATAAACAAAAACACGCAATCGTAACCACATCAAAATTAAAAGTTAAAAAGCCTTTTAAACTGAAAATATATTAAATAATTACAATAATTTATATCCCACGCTTCAAAATATAGGTATCAAAATCTTCATAGCAATATTTTGGTGCCTGGAATGCAAAAAAAAATGTCCAGGTTATTGATCTGAAAAAGATCTCCCCAGAAATTTTTGAAAGATTCCATTTTCTTAAAATAACAACAAACATTCTACGTGAATATTTCTGATCTTGGAGTATTTGATGGTTGAAGTGTTGGTTCCATGTCGAAACTAACGACGTCTGTAGAGCTGAAGATCTTGTTTAACCATTTTCACTTCCATTGGACCTGATTCCTGTAAGCATCCTGACACAACCCCCTAGCGGATGTCTTGAATTGCTAAAAACAAAAAAGCAGAAAGAAAAAACGTAAAATCACTCACGCTTTCTCTACTCGAATATCTTTAAAAAAAAAAAAAAAGAAAAGAAATAGTAATAATATTTTTTCAATCAAGTTGTTCAACAAACTAAACAAATACAAAGCTCTAGAAATTTAAATTTAAAAGATGGGGGGTATCTCAAAACTTAGACAACCCCGACTGTTATTGGCGCAATTAGCGACCATAGCCCAAAATACGAAAAATGATGTTTCTCAACTACCAGGTGAACTGAGTTTGGCAGAAACGCAAAATATTGTACTCATGGGTATTTCTTACATCCTCGGTAAAGTTTTATCAATGGGACAGATTGGGGGCCTATATTACTGGAATTTGCATACACATTCTCAGATATTCACAGAATCTTACACATTTTGTAATGGTTTTTTCTTCATATTCTGAAGGTTCTTCTGCGAGTTTACAGAATTTTACACATTTGACATAATTCTAGTTTTTCAGACTCTCATTTTAATCTATATTTGAATTGTAAATAAATTTTATCTGTGTATATTCATATACATTGTAATGAAAGTTTAAACCAACATACACCCAATCATACGACATCATAGAATTAAGAAAATGATGCTGGGAATATCAGTTGTATATCTAACCAGTTGTATCAACAATCCCTTGAGAGTATAGGATACAAATCCTATATTCCAACAAATGACTAAAAAAACACAAAGTAGATTTGCACACCCGAAAAATCGGATCAAAACGACCAAAAACAGATTTCACAATAAGGTGTGAAATTAATTTTCTGACCAATGAAAGGAGGCGATTTGCTAAACCAAAAAAAAAAAGAAAGATAACGAGCCAGTGTGAAAAAAAAGTCAACAATAAATACAGAGTTTTCAAGTCAGTCACCAGTCAGCCAGAGAAAGGCGCAAAGATCACAGAAGATTGACAGTAAATTTCATCACTGACTCAACCCGACACTAAGAGCCGAAAGTGGAGTAGGAAAGGACAACAACAACAACAACAAATTTACAACTGACTCCTAAGTACATTTCCCTCTTATCTTTTATTTCTCATCCACACTCTCTTTTTCAACTTAAATTGATCGCCTCTTTTTCCTTTACACATATACGAAAACAAAAGAAACAGACATTACTCTGCTATTCTGTTGAAAAACAGCGAACACAGACATTTTTGTCAAAATCACATTTTGGCTTAAACGATCTAAAACATTAATCTTTTTTACCCTATTCACAAGATAATAAATATACAATGTTCTATTTTCTACAAACGTTCCTTATCGTGTTGTTTCTTCTTGAAATTTGCGTTGTATTTTGTGGGCAGGGTATCCCGTATTAAATTCTCCTTTAATCCGGGTACGCTGAACCCCACAAGAGCTCTTAGGGGTAGTTTGTAAAACAAACAAGCATACTTAAATAATAATAATAATAATAATAATAATTCAGTGTTCACAATGATAAAAAAAATCCAGGCAAATCGACCAGACATATTTGTGAAAAAAAAATCATGTTGAGAAGACATGTCTTTTGATAGATGTTGCAGCCACAGGAAAAAATCTTTGAAAACCTTTGAGAAATTAAATAAATCGAAGGACCTCGTGGTAGAAATAAGTAGAATGTGCTATCTCAAGACAACAATAGGCCTTTGGGAATTATATTAACATATAAATATGTACAGTATTTACATTAGTCGGACTATTGTCCTCATCTCTGTCGCCATATTTGTCGTTTCGGCCGTTGTACGCTCCGGCCTTCTTCAGGTGGTTGGAATTTCGAACTGAACCCTTTATTTCGATCACTGGGGTAGACTGTTCTAGTTCCACGTGCCATGTTTGATGGATGTCAGTTATCAGTTATCTCCTGCTAATTTTCCCTCTGAAAGTTCTCCACTACCTTAATCAGGTATTGAACTCACCTTCTTTGGGTCTGTCACTGGAACTAACCAACGCCTTTATCCACTGGGAGGACATCTGGGTATGAACTTCTGAGTATTATAAACCTAATGTTTTCAGCACATTTTTTACCAGTGCTCATATTGCAATTTTTGCTGTTATCATTGCATGTCTTTACCAGAGTTCATATAGCAACTTTGTTATCATTGCTTTTCTCTGGCACTCCTTATTACTGGTTCCCATATTGTATTTATTTCTACGCTTGGTCGGCTCAGGAGATTTTGGTGGCCTATCATATGTGCTGGTTCCTTAAGTTTACGAATTTTCCAATGGTGTTCCCTGTCTATGATCTCAACATGATCCCACAGGGGACGGTGATCTCCCTTCTCTCTCCATATGTGGTCAGCCACGCCTGATTTTTCTACCACCCCTCGTGTTACAGCTTTCTGGTGTTCTTGAAGTCTTACCTTAAGGGGGCGGCCTGTCTCTCCTTTATATTCCTTTCCGCAGCTGCATGGGATAGCGTACACACAGTCTTTAGTCATGTTCCCCTCTGTGGGGGGGGGTCTCACTCGTGAGAGATATCTGCGAAGTGTTGTCACACTTTTGAAGGTTGTCCTGATGTTATATGGACTGCAGATCCTTTGTATTTTATCTGATAACCCCTGGGACAAATATGGCGACAAAGATGAGGACAATAGTCCGACTAATGTAAATACTGTACATAATACCTCATCTCAGAAATATAGACAGACTCTGATATAAATATGTGATTTACAAAAAATAATATTCTTGTTTATTTCTTCCATCTAGCTTAGATTTCCGTTCCTGCAGAGACCACAATTACATATTTATTTTCTCCTTGATTTCACGGCACCTCATCGGATAGAAAAAAAACTTGTCTCTTGAAGTCTCCGCTTGAGATTTGGGGACAATTTAGGCTAAACAAATGCAAACCATAAAACAAAAACAATAATAACTTTGTACAATAGGATTCAAATATATAAAGTCGTTGAGCGTTTAAGTCTGGATATAGTTGTTTTCAGCAAAGAAGACTGAGATCATTACCTTACTGACGTTACTTGTTCGATTCATACAATAGTAGTCGAGACAGAAAGATAAGAAATTACAAACTACAAAGTGTTAAAGTACGAGATCAAGAGAATAGAGAAGTACTAAAAGGTAGAGACTGTATCTATTGTAATTAGCATATTAGGAACAGTGTTTGAGATTTTTTTCCCGTTGGTTGAAAGCAATAGATTTACCAGTGGGTTTATGTGTTGCAGAAAGCCTGTTTGATACAGCATGAATAATCAGAAAAGTACTGGATACATAAGGCTGCAGGATATGCAGTTTGATATCCAATAAGCATAAAATCAGCTGATATATTCCAATATGCTATGTAAAAAGTTAGCCGCGTAACTTCTGGCTAAATGTTTTTTTCATCCATGTACAAGCTACTGACAGATCTAATTTCTAATGCTTATCAATAATCTGAAGCAAAATCCAAAATGTCTAATCAAAGTCATTAGTTCTTTAATCCATCAAACTGCTGACAATACCACAGCTACACGTTACTGACTAATCACATGTTTATCCACAACATACAGATCACATTGATCTTAAGTGAAAGAATTTTTTTCAATATCAATCCTTTGAATCTAATAATATTCTCCCTGAAGAGCAAAAACGATGCAAAAATACTTCTTATGTTTGCGAAGATCATTACTGATCAATAAAATACTACTGTAAAATGCTGTTAAAAAAATAAGAGTTAAGTATGCATGGATAGATTATAACAAAAGCTTTTAATAATGTCCCACACGAATGATAACGTCACTAGAATTAATGAACCACCTCTTATTAATTTTCTAAAAGGCAGTATGAATAAATAAATTAACCTTAATGTTAAAATTAGATGTGATAACTTAGAGATGGATATTCTTTCATCCATATTATCCTGTATTGAATGAAAACTTCTCTCAAGCAAACCGATAACACCCATATCCTATATTTGATTAATTTATTAATCACTTGTTCTACATGGATGATTTAAAACTGTTTCCCCAAAATAACACCGAACTAGAAGGCGTGTTAATAACAGTAAAGCAATCCATTGACGATATCACCACGGGATTTGTTTAGGTCCAAATTCTATGGTGATATTGAATTGAAATTGGAAATCAGTACAATCAACGGTTATAAAAATTAATAATGTGACAATGGTTTATGAACTAGATCAGAAAAAAAAAGGTGTACAGGTATATCTGAATCAATAAACGATACAGAATCCACTATACAGCAATTGAAAATATCAGAAAGGAAAGTTTTAGATGATAAACAAAACTAAGCTATATGCACAAAATAAATTTGAAGCTATTAAGACCTTATCAATTCTTATTGTTATATATTCTTTTAATGTAATAAAATGGAATATTGAAAAGATCTGAAGAATAGAAATATCAGAGAACTTCTCAATATATATAAAACACATCAACCCAAACTAGTACACCTCTAGAGAGCTGGAAGTAAAAGACTGATTTAATTAGAATACATACATAGCTGGAGATAATAAAATTCCATGGGCATCAGCATTGGTGTGATAAAATTCCTACCTGATTTAGATTTACAAACTTTAGAATAATGTCCTATTTTATCAAAATAAGAAACAAATAGGAAACGTTTATAAATCTAACATGTTTCGCCTTTATTATTATTTATTAGATTTATAAACATTTGTGTAAGTTTCAATACTAAATTAAATAAACAATTACAATTTTGTTAGAAATCACCTCCAAAGATGGTGTTAAAGTCTAAATATTCAAAGATGTCATCATCCTGTGAATGTATAAGCATACACATATTGATATGCAAGCAAAGGTGTATCATTTAACTTTCTGAAAATTATTTTTATTGAAAATGTTTCAATTTCAAGCTTTTGTAATAGATTTATCATTTAACGAAAACATTCGCTCATATTTTCACAACGCTAAAGCAATCATACAAAATGGTTCAAGGGAAATAACTCCAACGACTTACATGCAATTTTTAGCTTTGAGTTTGTTTTCTTTATATATGCGGTTGATGGAATGAAACGTTTAAAATTGTTTAAACTTTTTGTTCTTTTTATTTCTATTTGTAGAAAAATATCCGAAAAGATTTTACTGTATTAAAGAAAGGGGAAGTTTTCTTTACCGAGAAATAAATGGAATACTGAACGAAAGAGAATGATTACTACAGTGAATATTTGTAACTTATGTTAGATGTCAAGAGATTTCTGAATGTCTTTCACAAGATGGTTATGTTATTTTTGTGGATTTTACTGGTTGTTCAATTGTACCCATTGACGACACGCTTTGGTTTATATTGTGTTAATGTGATATGTTATATTCATATTTTCTTCTTTTTATTTTATATATAAAGTACCTTGACCTCTTGAGAAATATAGTGGAGTGATTTCTCACTACCTCCTACACAATTTTAAATTCAGAATTTACTTTCTCCTAAACTAACTGCTACTCAAGACTAAAGAACCCAGTTTATTCTTCTATTTAACTCATAGCTGCAAGGAGAAGTAATGTATTCCTCCCTTTCTCAGGGTGAATACAAAAGACCAGGCCTGTAACAGAGTTATTGGGGTGGATTTTATCAGAAAGTGAATTTATAACTGATGCTAGTTGAAAAGGGAATTAAGTAAGTAATTTCCTTTTTTTTTTTCTTATTATTAATACCATCCCAGGCAAAGCAATAATGTCACTATGATGCAAAAGGTTACTGAGAGTGAAAGAGAATGATAAGACTTTAGTGAGGAGAATTGAGAAGAAGGGGCAATAAAAGAACAGAATTCAGAGAAATAGAGAATGGCGATTGGTGTTGCATTTAGATCTTAGAAGGTTGTAGGTGGAAGGGAAGCAAGAATTTTGGAGGGAAGTTCCACAGGCGAGAAGTGTGAGAAAATAAATTATTAGAATAGAACATACGGTTGCATCTAGTCAGTCCAATGATAAAATGATGAATCTATTAGGGTGTCCCAAAAGTTCGTAAACACTTGCAAAAAATTGAAATTTTACTCACCAAGTAATAACAAAAACAACAAAAATTATTCCTCAAAATAAAGACCATCATTTTCCAAGACTTTCTGCCATCGATCTGCAAGCTTTCGGATCTGGTGAAAGTACCATTCAGTCGGCTTCGAATCAAAGAATTCTTGACACGCTTCCTCGACTTCATCAAACGAGTCGAATCGGCGGCCCTTCAGAAAATGTTGCATTGAGCGGAAAAGGCCGTAATCTGATGGAGCACAGTCAGGACTGTAGGCTGGATGTGGCAGAACCACAACGCCGTCCAGCTCTTCAAACTTGTCTGTGGTCTTCCTGGCGGTGTGTGGCTTGGCATTGCCCTGTTGCATCAAAGCGCGCTTTCGGTTGATCAGAGCCAGGTACTTTTGCTTCAACTTTTCGTAGACTCGCTCCACTTGCTGACAGTAAAGTTCGGCACTGATGGCACGACCACTCGGAACCAACTCAAAATGCACGATTCCTTCAAAGTTCCACCAAACGCACAACATGACTTTCTTGCCGAATCGATCTTGTTTTGGAACTGACGGTGTCTCTTGCCCTTTCTGAACCCATCGCTTGTCTCTGTTGTGCTGGATTGTGTTGCATAAAAATTCAGTTTTTCGCAAGTGTTTACGAACTTTTGGGACAACCTAATAGTAGCATATTTAAATTTGTCATGTTGGTGAGAAAGTGACTGAAGTCAAGACGCCTGGTCAGGATTGATTACATTACAGACACTTCTCTGAATTTTGTCAAGAATCTCAAGATATATAGTATTAGCACCAAGCTAGGCAGCAATATTCAATGCACAGACAAATAATAGGTTTGTAAATATGCAAGATGGATTCTAACAAGAAAAATTGTCTGGTATGATACAGTAAACCACCTTCCCTAGCGGTAGATCTAGCATTTGATTCAATATAATCACAATCATATCAGTGGAAAATTTGAGCCCAAGAAGACACAAAGAGTTGCTCTCCTGGAGGTTAGAATCAGCCATACTGATGGCAGTCAGAAAAGGTTCTCTAAGGTGATTAAATGAAAGCAATTTTATTTTGGAGTTGTTATAATTTACAAAACATTTCTTTTTCCAAATTAACCACTAGTTGGAGGTCATTTTTTTTAATCAGTTGCCAGTTTTAGCCTGTAAGTCCTGTTAGACTTGCTACTAAGACAAAGAGTAAATAGTTGTGTCATTAGCATATCTAGTTGGGAACTGATGACATCAGGAAGGTTGTTGATGAAGATATGAAACAATGTAAGTCCAAGGATGTGTGACAGGGGGCTGCATTTATGTGAAGTTAATTAAAAGCATGTCCATTCAACATGACCTTCATTACATTTTTTTTAGGAACAATTGGATTAAGCCAAATATTGGATTAAGCCAAATATTGGATTAAGCCAAATATTCATTGTCAGTTGTCTTTTCTAAAAGCTACTTCCTTCTTTACTTACTTTCTTATTACAACTTATCTTTGGAAATATTTTGACCAGCTTTACCTGAGGTATAACACAGGTAGGGAAGATTGACAGATGGAGTGAGATTCCCAAGCAGTGACACCAGTACAGACATCAAGAAGGGGTTCAGTTATAGACTCAGCTCACCAATTCCCCTTTCTACACAAATAACTGTTAATTAATAACTGTGCATAAAATGGGAATTTTAATTTCAAAGGTCATTATTATTAATAGAATTTATATAAATAAAATCATTTGAATTAAATTATGTTGCTTGTGAATTATGTCTTTTAGGAGATTGTATCTTTAATACTAATAATCAACAAACAACATTACATTCTTACATTGGTCACATACGCACAACACTCACTTGTTGGTTGACTTGTCATTTATCAAAATTTACTGTAATTCAATTCAAGCACATATAATTCTCAGAAATATATATATACATATATATATATATATATATATATATATATAATATCAATTGGTAATTTGTAGGGATAATTCTAAGGGAGATATTAATCCAAAGAGAGCTCAATGTAAGTAACAGAGCAATAAAATAAAAATAAGAATGAAAATAAAAATGAATATATTTATTTAAATATTCATCTCTTTAGACCAAAGTTTTTTTAGAAATGAAATCAATTTGTCCAGACAAAAAGGAAAAGGGAGAGGAAAAAAGAAAGAAAAAGGAAAAATTTTTATAATAAAAGAGGAAGAAAGAAAAAGAAAAATTTCAATATAAAATTTTTAAAAAAATTTAAGGAAGTTTGCCTATTCAACTTTTTATTGTTTGATGATGTGTTTTACTGTGGGATTAAAATTATTAATAAATTATCCAAGGTTCATGTTTGTAGAATTTATTAACAAGTTTAATCCTGATTCAGAAATTGGAAAAACATAATAAAAAGTTGAATAGAAAATCCTTTGGGTAGTAATTAATAAAACTGGCTTAGATGGATTCTGGCTTCCAAAATACACCTTATACATCTCTCTATCTCTCTTATATATATATATATATATATATATATATATATATATATATATATATATATATATATATATATATGCAGGGTGATTGAAAAGTAACACCACATTTTAAAATATTTATAATTTATTTATTAACTATAATTTTTACAAGATATGTATATGAGAGGAAAGTGTTTAGTATGAGGTTTTAGTTAAAATTTGATATAGCCACCAGATTTTGCTACCAGCTTCTCGAGCCACCTAGGAATCATTTCAACTGATTTCACCTGGAACACTTCACTTGTGGTATGGAAGACATAACTTCTTGCATTCAAGTTTTTTCTAAAGTCTTGGTTTGGTATAGTAGACTTACTCCTTTAACCAACCCCCAAATAAAAAAGTCACAGGGTGTTAAGTCAGGACTTCAAGCTGGTCACTCATACATGAAATAGGGATTTACTTTTCAATCACTATATATATATATATATATATATATATATATATATACTTAGTTGGATTGATGTGAGTTATGTTAGCTCTATCACTGATATTGAGCACTTTCCAATAAGTAATGCACATATATAATACATAAATAATATATAAAAAAAAATTGCCTATATATATATATATATATATATATATATATATATATATATATATATATTTATATTTATATACATACACATTTTTATATATATATATATATATATATTTATATACATACACATTTTATATATATATATATATATATATTTATATACATACACATTTTATATATATATCTATATTTATATACATACATTTTTTTTATATATATATATATATATATATATATATATATATATTATATACATACACATTTTTATATATATATATATATCTATATTTATATACATACACATTTTATATATATATATATATATATCTATATTTATATACATACAAATTTTATATATATATATATATATATTTATATACATACATTTTATATATATATATATATTTATACACATACACATTTTATATATATATATATATATATATATCTATATTTATATACATACACATTTTATATATATATATATATATATATATATATATATATACATATTTTATATATATATATATATATATATATATATATATATATATATATATATATATATATATATATATATATATATTTCAAATGTACCACCAAGTCAAGGCCAGAAGTTCAAAGTGAGTTCTTGAAAAGTCAATTTTTATCAGACAACAGATGTTACTGTTACATCAAAAGACATTGTGAAATTGAAAGAAAATAAAAATCAATAGAGTGTAATTAAACATAAAAGGATACAAATAGTAAGAGAATGAGTGAAGATGAAATAGTGAGAGAGTATAGGGTGTTGTTCCAAAACGAAGAGACAGAAATTGAAGCTGAGAAAGCATGAGTTTAAAATAAGAAAGATTAAATAAGAAATTGAGTAACAGTGACCAAAAAGAGAGAGCGGTAAGGAGAAAGAGAAAGATACAGAAGGGCAGATAGAGAGAGAAAGAGCGAGAGTAATCAAAAGACGTTGGCCAAAAATGAAAAATGCAAAAAATAACAAACAAACCTGTAAGTCTAACTCACCTCCCAGAATACCAAATGAAAAGTATAGATAATAAACATCTGTGGCAAAGATGCTCAGGATGAAGCCAAATGCAGTGAGGATACTACCAGTTACAGTCACTTTTTTACATCCATAGACACTAGTTAGTGCTCCAGCTAATGGACCTAAAAAATAACAAAAGATGTTTCTTTTTAGTTGCCTGCTGCAATTGGCTGGGCTTAAAGCAATAGGAATCTGGTGTCAACATTTGGAAATAATGTGTTGCATTCATAACAAAAAGATGTTCATATAAAATAACACAACAGTATTACAGTAACAAAAGTTGCATTCACAAAGGTTGAGTGAAAAAGAAAGAAATCACTCCACATCATGGAAACTACACAGTTAAAAATGTAAGTTAACTGACAGCTGTTTGATTCTTTCTTGATTTGAGAGAAGGTAGCCAATCTTTAATAAGTTAATGCTCATAAATGTTACACAAAAATTCCTATTTAAGCACTTAATAAAAGTGAAAACATATCCCTAATAAGGAGAAGAGGCAAAGAGAAAGTTTTTCCTTCATGACTGAAGACAGTCATTGTTTTCAAAATGTTATTTAGAATTTGCATTTATTTGTTGTCACTACATAAATTAGTCATTAGTTTCTGGTTCATTTCAGTATTCACACCTTCCAATGTATTTGTTTCTTAATTGTAATGTAATCTTCCTTGATATATAAAGATTGTATTTTAAAACAAAATTTGTTGAATAGCTTGTGACAAAGTTTATCATTACAATATTTAGATAAACTTTGGATTGCAGAAAGTTTATTTTCAGATGTAATTTTTTTAATCAATTCACCCCAAGCAAGACAATAATGCCATGCAAGGTGCTACTGGGTTTCAAATAGAATGAAGAGACTTCAGTAAGAAATCCTATCCTAAACAGGAAACAAAGGGTAAACCTCTAATTCTGTTTAAAAGAGCAGGAAGGAGTGTGAAGGGGACAACGGGCAAAACTACTAAAAAATTTTAGTTCATTCTAACTAAAAAGTAGGAAAGAAAAGCTTTGTTCTCTAAATAATGAATTTATCACAATCAATATAAATTAAAAAAAAATAAAGAAACAAGGAAATAAAAAATTCCAATGAGTATAACCAAAAGTGATCATTGAATTTCAAGAGACTATAATAAACAGAAAGATGATAGATATTGAATTCATTTTTAAAATAGTATAAAAGAAAATATATAGGACAAAAATTAAAATGTTGATAACATAAATGAAAACAATTAAATCCCATGATATAGTATATTCATTCTTAATAAAAATATATTCAAAATATTCCTGAAATAAAAACTGAATCAGAGAATACATATCAGATATTTAGTTTTATAACCTATATCTTGGTTTAAGAATGTTTCTCAACCCATACCAGTGACAAAAAAAAAATCAACTGCAAATTAATAAATGTGTCTTCTTAATTGATAGTTACAGATGATTCTTAAAATCTCACAATTTGCTGTTGATATTTCTACTACAAATTTAATTTGCTGTTAATATTTGCACTAGAAATTTAATTTGCTGTTGATATTTCTACTACAAATTTAATTTGCTGTTAATATTTCTACTACAAATTTAATTTGCTGATGATATTTCTACTATAAATTTAATTAACTGTTAATATTTCTACAACAAATTTAATTTGCTGATGATATTTCTACTACAAATTTAATTTACTGTTAATATTTCTACTACAAATTTAATTTACTGTTAATATTTCTACTACAAATTTAATTTGATGTTAATATTTCTACTACAAATTTAATTTGCTGTTAATATTTCTACTACAAATTTAATTTGCTGTTAATATTTCTACTACAAATTTAATTTGATGCTGATATTTCTACTACAAATTTAATTTACTGTTAATATTTCTACTACAAATTTAATTTACTGTTAATATTTCTATTACAAATTTAATTTACTGTTAATATTTCAACTACAAATTTAATTTGATGTTAATATTTCTACTACAAATTTAATTTACTGTTAATATTTCTACTACAAATTTAATTTGATGCTGATATTTCTACTACAAATTTAATTTGCTGTTAATATTTCTACTACAAATTTAATTTGCTGTTAATATTTCTACTACAAATTTAATTTACTGTTAATATTTCTACTACAAATTTAATTTGATGCTGATATTTCTACTACAAATTTAATTTACTGTTAATATTTCTACTACAAATTTAATTTCATGTTAATATTTCTACCACAAATTTAATTTACTGTTAATATTTCTACTACAAATTTAATTTGATGTTAATATTTCTACTACAAATTTAATTTACTGTTAATATTTCTACTACAAATTTAATTTGATGCTGATATTTCTACTACAAATTTAATTTACTGTTAATATTTCTACCACAAATTTAATTTGCTGTTGATATTTCTACTACAAATTTAATTTACTGTTAATATTTCTACTACAAATTTAATTTGATGCTGATATTTCTACTACAAATTTAATTTACTGTTAATATTTCTACTATAAATAAAACAATCTTGAAAAAAAACAACATGAAAGGATTTGGAAAAAGAGAAATAAAAACCAAGAAAATTTTTTTATCCAAAACTGTTAAGAAAATAATGGAAGTGAAACCATTTTTAAACCATTGCTAACAGAAGATTGTAAGCACCACCCACAACTTTTGCAACTACAAATAACTTAAAATAGTTTATTTTTAAGGACAAACACTGGAAGAGTGGAACTGGAAGGCAAGTTGTACTTGATTCTGTGGGAAAATTAATTTTACTCTAAGATTTTTACATGTTTAAAAATATAGGCAATAGACAAATGATAATTTTCTTTATAATTTCAAGAAATTTAATTCCCATAACAGTTGTTTTTGGATTTTGGATTATAATTCCAATTAAACACTATCAAGGTTAGAATTATAGTTGAGTTACTAAAAAGACATTGTAGATTATTAATGATTCAGACTAATTTCTCAAATACACATTTCTTTTTTCTAAAAATATAAAGCTTTAAAATTGTTTAAATCTAGCTTTCTTTCTAAAAATTATAACAGGCCTGAGGTAGCAAATTTAGAGCTATATATATAATGATATAAACTTGTATTTATTTTTATTTTAATCCTGGTGATGACAATAACATTCCATTTATGTTGATTTGGATTTTAATGTATGCATAAATGAAAATTTAGATTTTTACCTTTAAATATAAATTAATAAAAGATTATTTTTCAAAATTCAAACAAAACAAGAATATTTTTCTGCCTGAAAAGAATTTTTAAAATGATTTATTACTTGTTAACTAATCAAATAACTGTTGTAGAGTAGTTTCACAGTGGAGGCTTGTATTTCACTAAGTCGGTCCTAAAATAGGTTCGATGTACAAAACATTAGGAACTTGATATAATAGATAATGACACAGAGAAATCTAGTCGTGGTCACTGATACTTTTAGTATCCGACTAACGGTCGTCCGACATCGACTGACTGACCAACTCCCTGAGTGACTTTAGCAACTCCTACTACTCCTACTTATTATAGGTGGGAGAGTCTATTAACTATAGAATAGGTGTGTTCCACTATAACAATAACAATTTACTTATTTTTCTTTAAACACCTTAATAGGCAGCACATTCTTAATTATATGCATTCATACATAATTTCTAGTTGCATATAAACATTTGTATAAAAGTTGTATATAAATATAAGTATTTGTATAAAATTTCTATTTAAATGAGGAGAAACTTCTAAAGGCACAAATTTATATTGAAACAAAAATTTCTGTTTGATATTTATCAAACAACAAATCAAGATGAAATATTTTTTCTTCCAATGTCCATAAGGACGTTGGAAGAAAAAATATTTCATCTGGATCAACAGGGATTCAGGTGACTTATACACACAAGAAATAACTGTAAAAGGAGAATGGCCAACAAATACCGCACAACAGAATCTATTCTAAGAAAAATAATTCTGGTAAATTTGACAATTTAACAAATTTGAGAAAATGAATTGAAAGAAAACGTTTTTACTTACCAACAAGATAAGTTGTTGCTGGAACTAAAGAACCAACCCATGCTGTTGTACCCTTGCTGCTTCTGAAATACTGAACCCATTCATAGTAGAATATTCCCAAAGAATATGTGATACCATCTGCAATGACATGAATCATAAAGGATCCAAAAACAACCATCCAACCCCATCCACCATCTGGGATGTCAATATCATTTTTCTCTGGATTTTTTAGGGTCCTTTCATTTTCTTCATTTTCCTGAACCTTTGCCATTTTCTCTAATCACAAAAACACTAAAAATAAAGAAAAAAGAAATTTCAGTAAATTATTTCAGAAAAGTTTTAATTTTTTTTTTATTTTAAGGCTTAAGTTTGACCATGAAAATTAAGCAGAGTCAATAACTGAGGTGGGAGACATTTTGGGAACACCTGGCATCAAGAAGAAGCATTCAAAAGATGAGCATAAAATTTTGACTCTATTTTAAAAATATCTACCTGTGAAAAACAACACAATGTTAAACATTTAGAAAATGCTAAGTGATGATATCACCAAGTTTTAATTTCAAACTTCTGTAATATATAAAAACTCTGGATTATTATCACAAACATTATTATGATTTCTTTTTTAGTTTCAATTCTTCTGAGTATCACATTCTTTTTAATACTTTCTTTTTCCTTACTACTTTTCATTTTTCTAAATGTCACTCCTTATTGTCTTCAAATAAAAAACTTACTTTAACACTGGACCTACACACATTCATGTTTTCATTTCTTATATAAATATACATGGAAGCAGCAATATTAAAACAAAAACATGTAAAAAATCGCTACACAATTGTAGTTGTGTTTCAACGCATATAAATGCATCTCCTCAGGCGATTGTAAATTACTAGCAAATGAACAATTAATTTAATTTCAAAAGCAAAATACCTCCTCTTTTGAAAAATGAAATTTCTTATATTGTCCTATAATATCAGGATTTAGAAATATTCTGGATATTGCAATGTGAACAACTGGCTTGAGTGTATTTTTATCATATTTCCTTACATATGAAATATTCTAAATATTGAATATAATATGTAATATGCAGACAAATTATTCTTTGATTTTAAAAGTTTTTATTATTCTTCAGGGCATCACAGATATTAATTTGTATGATGTAAAACAAAAATACATTTTCTTTAGCATTCCTGATAAAGTAAACAGTGATTAGATATTTTTTTTTTTAAGCATTTCATCCCAAGCAAGGCGGGAAGACACTAGCATGTAAGGGGTTACAGATTACAGAAAGTTGGAGCGAGTGCAATGAGGCGTGAGAGAGGAAAGGATGAAGAGAAGGATAGGGGATAGATCAAGGCATCTGGAGATGTCGATTTACATTACATTTGAATAGTTGAAGATTATAGCTGTCAGGGAAACAAGAAAAGGAGAGGGAGTTCTACAGGTGAGAAGTGCAAGACATGAAGCTATTGGAGTAGAAGAGACGGCGACATTTAACAGTTTCAACAGTGAAAGGGTGACAGTGAGATGCCAGCCATGTTGAATGCTTAAATTCATGAAGTCTGGGAACCAGCAAAAGCAGCTCATCGAAGCAGTTACCATGAAAGTATTTGTAAAAAAGACAGAGGGAGGCGACAGCACGTCTGTGAGAGAGTGACTGCAGATGAGATGCCAGATCAGGGCCAATTACATTATTTACTTAAAAATATTTAAATTTAATTTAATGGATACAGCGAATTAATTAGTGATTTTATAAAAATATGACAAAATAGAAAATTTTACATAAATATTATTATGAAATTCCTTTAGTTAATAGGCCAAATAATTGATGAAATAAGTAGATAATATGCTAGTAAAATCTCATAATTGAATTTCTATAGATTTTTCAGTTGAAAGTGTATGAAACATTGGATCTTTATTGTGAAATCTGTTTTTAGATTTTAATAATACTTCTGGTGATATTGACTAATATTTTTATGCTTGAATTTTTCAAATACTTTGCTTAAACCTAATCGTAACATATATATATATATATATATATATATATATATATATATATATTATATATATATATATATATTCAGGTAAGAAGAGAATGAATAGAGTATATTTCCAACATTTGTAATATTTAATTTAAAAGAGGGCCCAATACAGAGTAGACCAAAATATTATTTATTTTAGGGATATTAAAACGAAAACATGTTAAAAATCGCTACACAATTGCAGTTGTGTTTCAACGCATATAAATGCGTCTCCTCGGGCGATTGTAAATTACTGGCAGGTGAACGATTAATTTAACTTCAAAGGCAAAATACTTCCTCTTTTCTTGATAAAAAATAGGCTTCAGGGTTTTGCCTTTGGTTGATCAAGGTATTTTTCTCGAGAAAAGAGGAGGTATTTTGCTTTTGAAATTAAATTAATCGTTCATATGCCAGTAATTTACAATCGCCTGAGGAGACCCATTTATATGCGTTGAAACACAACTGCAATTGTGTAGCGATTTTTAACATGTTTTTATTCTAATATCCCTAAAAAAATTATATATATATATATATATATACATATATATATATATATATAAACAGAGAGAGAAAGTTAAAGTTTAAGCAAATATAAACACTGGTAATTTAAATAAGTATAAATAATCAATTCTTTTTACAATTAATCAAATGTATTTTTCTTTTCCTGGAAAAATAAGCACAAATATGATTACAATAATAAATAATAAGAGATAAGATGAAGAATAATTGAAACACTTCATATAAGAATTTCAGACAAAATTCTATCGAAAAATATAAAATAGATTCTTCAAATACTCACAATTTGCTTTATAAATAACAGATAAGAGAAAATGGAAATCCAAAGGAACAAAGCTGACAATCGTTTCTTTTCTTTCGTGAAAAATGATCTGAAATTTATGTATCACTCTTCTTTGTTCTCTATTTTTTTAAAGGGTTGCACTTTTAAGGAAAAAATATCACTTGATCATTTCGCAGCCTCTCATATGTATAAGTTATGAATCAAACAAAAGGCATTTTTAAGTTTCCTTGAATTCCTTAGAGTTTGTGAACAAGACAGATTTCACATTTCTGATCAACTGAAATTTGAATAGAAGTGAAAAAGATGGAAAAAATAAAAATTCAACAAGTTACAATAAAATGACCTTTGGCCTTATTACATTAGCATAAAAGAAAATGATATAGATCACATGATATATAATTCTCAAAATTATCTTTCATTCAATCTCTCTATCTGTGTCTTATATTCTTTCTTTCTACTTTATTCTCTCTATAGCAATACATGTCAATGTGTATATATGCATACATATATATATATATATATATATATATATATATATATATATATATATATAGTCACTAACTTTCTTTTCTCTTTTTTAGGTATGATAGGCAAATTGTCGCCAATTTATATTTTAATTTTGCGCATGTGTGTTGTCTGTTTTTGATTTTGTCGACTGGACTATATAGTAGGGTCTGTTGGGCACCGTCTGTGAGAAAACGCAATTCACTCCGCCAGAAATTTGGAAACGACATGCTGTACTGCTTGGCATTTATTCCAGAAGCTTCAAAGCAAACATTTCAGAGTGTTTGGGTATCAATCTGAGGCCAGTGCAGAGGCTTCTGAAATAGTTGGATGAGTCTATTGATGATTATGTAGGTGTTTTGGAGTAATTACCAGTGATGGTGAAGATATGGCTCCATTCATCTTCCCACGGGGCCACAAACTCAACACAGAGGCCTACATTAAGTGCCTTGAGGAGGTAGTGCTGCCCTGGGCCAAGAGGGTGACTGCTGGAAGACTTTATACCTAACAAAAGGACTCTGCACTATGCCAGACAAGCAGGAGAACCCAGTCATATGTGCGATCACATCCAGATTGCAACCTCCTTGATTATTATGTGTGGTGCGCAGTTGAACGAGAGACCAACAAAACTCCTTGTAACAACAAAGATGAACTGAAGGCAAGGATTATGACAGCATTCATCAACTTAAACAAGGAGATTATCCAGAAGGAAATTGGTAAAAGATGATGGAAACCTAAAGAGTTGAAACTATATTAGTTTACTGCAGTCTAATCTTCTGCCAGGATACGAAGATAGAGAATTTTTTTCAACATGACGATGCTCCATGTCACACATCACATATAGCAAAAAGGTTTCTCGTGAATGAAGATGTTCAACACTTGGAAAACTGACCAGTACAAAGTTCTGATCTCAACTAAAACCATTCTGGTGGGGACTGAAGAAACAATGCTCCAGCGAAAACCATGCGATCTTCAAGAGCTTTGGGATTACTGCCAAGAAGAATTGAGAAAAAAATTCCACTGAGAATATCTGGACTTTGTTCCATTAAATGCCACATTGAATTAAGACAATTATTCTAGCCACTAATTACTAACTATATGCGTTGACGTTTTGTAGTTTCTGTAATAATAAAGATCACTTTAAAAAAAAATAATTTCTAATTTAAAAAACGAGGTGAAAGGTGAAATTTTAGCTGATAGCCCAGATTTTTCGACATCACTATCCAATTTCCACTGAGTAACAGCATTCACCACACAACTCTGATTCTAAAATTAATGATCGTCTTCTTTAAAATTACAACGAGTAAAGGCTCATCTAAGATACTTATCAAACAAAAAAATACTTCACAGTCAATATTAACCAGCAACAAAATATTTCTTGTGAACATACTTAAATCAGCTTTTATGTGCCCCAATATTGAAGTTATCATCATGAATTACCTCTTCTGATTATCTTGCCGATTAGTCAAAGAAACAATGTACAGCTTTCAGTTGATGTTATTCTCTTGAAGTATTAAAATAATTTTTTTATTCTTTAGTCTTTCTGACGTTTGACAACAGTGGTTATTTGTAGTGAAAAAAAAACAATCTTATCTAATTTCATCTTCATTCAGAACAATAAAACTCAAGTAGCTTAAAGAATAAAAGTAATGATAATGAATTTGCAACCTTACTTAGACCCTACGGACCCTTATAAGCAGAATTAAAATTCAAAAGAAACAACTTCTGATTGTTCGTAGCAAAATATTTACATATTGACGAATGCTTATTATGATTTTGACTTTGTATTTACTTTCACCATTTTTATTAGATGAAGCATTATTAACCATTGACTGAAGATTGCGTTTAGCATAAAACAGACTGTCGTCTCTGGTTGTTGACTTCAATGTCCACTTAGATCTATCTATCTATCTATCTATCTATCTATCTATCTATCTATCTATCTATCTCTGTGTATATATATTATCTATCTGTGTATATATATATATATATATATATTATCCATCTATCTCTATCTGTATATATATATATATATACATATATATTATCTATCTCTATGTGTGTGTGTATATATATAATATATATATATATATATATTATCCATTTATCTATCTCTATCTGAATATACATATATATTATCTCTCTCTCTCTCTCTCTCTATATATATATATATATATATATATATATATATATATATATATATGTATGTATGTATGTATGTATATGGATTCAATGAAAATAGGACAAGCAAAAACTGAGCAGTACCAAAAAGAACAAGCCAAAATATCCCGTGATATGCACACCGGAACGAGAATAATTTATCCGGTAGATTAAAGCATATTTGAATAGACAGTTACAGGAAATCTACTATTTAATAAATAAATGAAGCGTCTACTCAAATATCGTACCCATTAAAAATAACGTTTAAGTGATAGTATATATATATATCTATATCTATCTATCGATCTTTTATATATATATATATATATATATATATATAAGTGAACATTGAAGTCAACACTTAGAGGCGACAGGCTGCTTCATACTAGATGTAATCGTCAGGCTACCGATTGCATCTAGCATGAAACAGCCTGTCGCCTCTGAGTGTTGACTTCAATGTTCCCTTTTATATTTACACACGCTCTATCTCTGATATTGAGCACTATCCCATATAGCACACCTTAAGAGTATATTTCATATATATATATAGAGAGAGAGAAAGAGAGAGAGGGAAAGAGGGAGAGAGAGAAAGAGAGAGGAGGAAGAAGAAAGAGAGACAGATACAAGATGCTCCACTAATTTAACCTTTGTAGATATCGCTCCCAATTTGTTCTCATTTATATATCTATTAGACGTATCTGTTAGTCTTTCCCCCTTTGGCAAAACTTAATATCACACATTCACTGACAAAAACCTGATTTAAATACAATGGACAAGATTCCCAGGCATTATTTTACTCATCTAATTTGTAATCACTGTCAAAATTTACTTGTGACCTCAGTTTAACTTACGTAAATAATTGTTAAATTGTTTTCTGTAAACAATTGAAAAATGAGTTTTCATTAACCTACTTTGTGTTCTCTGACCGCGTTTGCAAAAAAAAAAACTTTTGTGGGCAGGGTTTCAAATAAAGACTTTGGTTTTAGAAAATTATTATCTCTAAGAACATGAGGTACTACTGAAAAGTTCTCATCCCCGCCAAGAAGCTCTTCCAGAATAAATTCTTATATTTGGGAAGTCGAGTGGACTGAAATCTTTTCTGCACCCCACTCCCTTAAACAATAAATAGAAAACCAGAAATGTGTTAAAAATATATCTTTATCTTGTTCTCTTCATCATAAAACCTTAGATTAATGGTCAGAATACATGACATTTGTCCAAGTTGCAAAAAGAGGAAGAAGAAGAGGAATTGTTGAATATGGAGTTACATGAAAAACTTTGCCTGAAATGTCACACCTGTCAGTTTGGTAAATTATAACAATTCCAGATCAATGATAATTAAATTAGATAATGACAAGAAAATATCTGCCTTGACTTTTATGTGACGTTGGATGTATGAAAATGTATTTATAACATTATAGCAGTTCTTCTTCAAAATTGAGAAAACATAATCCAATGTACCATTTATTCATCAGTAGCATTTCTTTCATCTTATATCTACTTTTTCATTTTTTTATTACAACTGTTATTTGATTTATTTACATATGAACTATTGTCCTTATCACATTTGTAATTATCACAGCATTTCAGACGTTATGCTCTCTGGCTTTCATCAAATACTTGTCAATCTCAGTAACCTTCAATAAATTCCAAACTGAATCCTTTATTTAGCGTAACATGTTTAGGGATTTCTTGTCTAGTTCTTGTCTTAGTACAGCTTGTTTTATTTCCACTGAGTCCAAGAACACAGTAGCCGGCACAGGATTTGAACTCACAATTAGTGTCACCAAATTTATGAACCAATGTTTTAAACCACTAGGCTACTGTCTCGTGATAATACTCTGAAACTTTGATTCGTTATTCATTTATTTAATTTGTTCAGAACAGAGTAAAATAGAGCAAAACAAAAATAATAAAAAATATTAAGACGATCATGAGAAAACCAAAATATTATACTTCACAAATCACTGATACAATTAGGCAACGGGGTCCTGTTTCCTTCGCTATTCACAAGAACTATCCTCTGTTAATTGCCACATTCCCAAGCTGTAAACATTTATATCAACCAGCAGGGCTACACCAATGCCGACTGGAATGAAAATGACTTCCAACATTTTGTCGACTCTCAGGATTGCATCCGTTGCTTGATTTTGGCAATATTTTCAAATCTAATGTGGCACAGTTTCACTAATAAAGTTGTATTCGACAAAGAATTGATTTATGATGTATTAAAATTCTCTCCTTTAAATTATGGCAACACAATGACAAAATTGATAGAAAACAACAATTGATTCTTGTAATCTAGAGAAGTAAGTAAAATCAGAAATGTGAACTAGGGTCTTCTTTTGGGTGTTTGTTCTTAGCTCTATAACTGAGATGTATTAATCAATTGAACATTAAACCATGCCACTGGACTCAAACCAAAACACATACAATATCTACATGCAAAATGCCTGATAACAGATGGATAGTCAGTTTGACAGATTTAATAAATGAATGTCAGAAACATTACGATTTCTACAGATAAATAAAATGAATTTATTTTAATACCAGTAACGAAGCGTGTATTTTTCCTTATCTAGATGCAAATGAAAATACAAGCATGATCTCTTGTATTTCCCCTCGGTTAAATTTTTTAATGTAATCAGCACCAGTTATTACAAGTTAAATGAAATATCATAGTTGTCATGATCATTTTTATAAAGGATATCATCATTATGAGCTTGAGCGTTTGTACTTGTATAAACAAAACATTTTCAAGATCATACTAATGATACCCTTTTTGTCAATAAACAAAAGAAAGCAAATATGAATAATTAATATATTTGCAATGCATTGTTTTATCCCATAATAAATCAGTATTTTTGATGGTTTAACAATGAAAAGGAAAAAGAAAAGCTCTTGGATTGTTATATAGTCTTTTGAAGAGTATTCTGTTGAAGATGATGCTTTTTAATTCTATAAATTTTACACACACCATCAGATAGTAATGGCAATGGTAATATTAGCCACTTTCTTTTAAGGAAACATTCGGCATTCACCGACCGAAAGGCCACTACTACTGTTTATTGAAATTACGAAATCTTTCTATTAAAATAATCTTTCATGAAAATAGATTTCACAAGTCTAGTAACTGTTATAGGCGTTTCCTTCCTAACCTTTTTTGTTTGAAGTAATGTGGAAAGTCAACATCTTGATTATATCATTATTTTCTCTTTGATTTATTTGTGATATCCATTTTAGTTGCTACTGTAGTTAAAAGTCCTCAAATGATATGGTTTCTGTTATTTGGTACAGTTATTTGTTTGCAATTCTCTAGTGCCAGTCCACAAGGTACGAAGAAGAATAGTCTTCGATAAGGCCTACAGGCTTCATTCACCCGAAGCTACTTTCAACCATGATTTCCATCCATATAAAAATCTAAATCTGACGACACTATTTAAGAACATGACTCAAGTTTTTAGACTAATGTTTGTGTTTTGTAGCAACTTGTGGTACTGGGCAAAGCTACCCCGAGAGCAGCCTATTTTATGGTCATTCTACTTATTTCTGCACTAAAATTGTTGTCTGTATTTCTTAGATTAGCTATTGTAATTATTTACATGATTTACATTCTTCGGACTGTTATCCTCATCTTTATTGTCATGTTCACAATGTTTAGGCCGTTGTACGTTCTGGCTTCCTTCAGGTGATTGGAATTTCGAACTGAACCCTTTATTTCGTCCACCGGGGTAGCTTGTTCTAGTTCCACGTGCTATGTCTCTTCCAGATATCTTAGTTATCTCCCTTTAACTCAACTCTCCAAGTTTTTCTTTTCACCACTGCCGTAGCCAAGTATTGAATTTACAACATTTTGAGTCAAGTCACTGGATTCAACCAACGCTTTTATCCACTGGGCCATGTGCCCTGAAAGACGTGGATAAAAGTTGTGAACATGGCAATAAAGATGGGGACAAATGTAAATAATGAAAATAACTAAAATTGTTATAACTGATATAAACACCGAAATAATTTTGGGGGATTTACTAATTCATCATCCTGAATTTTTATGATGAATTCACTGTATACGCCTTCATTGTTCTCATTCAAATTTCAGAGCATTGTTGTTTCTATTTTGGAAAGGTTTAACCTGAGTCCAATTTCTTAGAACACTTAGTAGAAAATGTTGATATAGTGTTCAAGATCATTCTTATCCCAGCTATGGATATCAATGTTATCGGCATCCCCACGATCATCACCGTTGGCCTCGGGAAGGAAAGCAAGAACGACTTTTTTATTATTAGTATTAGTAGATTCATTTGGTATGTGACATAGAATGTCTAAATCATCAGTACCCATCTATTTCTATATACGATTGTGTATATGCGCAGATCATCGCCTAGGAAAAGATTAATAGATTGGAGCTTTCATTTTTTTTCGTCGCAATCCTGTTGAAGCTTGAAATATTTCAGTATTGAGGTCCTAGCCGACGATTTTGTAAATCGATATAGTTCCTCAATCAACCAGAAATTAAAAGATGGTTTCTAATGGATGAGAAGAGGGAGTCTCTATTGAAGTGGTCGTATGATGCTGTGAGGTCGACATAGTAGGTATACAATTTTTTATTGGAGAAGTATGCAAATTCTTGGAGTTATTTGATGTCATATATGTCATCATTATACCCCTTCAGTTATGTGCCATGCATAATACACGCTTAGACGATCATGTATCTTTTGACAAAGCAGATTTTTGACATTTCTTTCTGCGGTAAACCAGTTGCCATCCAAGGCTATAGAACACGGTCTGAACTGCTATTTACCCATATCTGGAGGAAGGGTGATACATTATTATTCTTTATTATTTAATAGCTTTCTCAACTTCCTCATCACGAGGTTCGTTGCAGTTTACGTTTGGAGAGAAACTTTGAAATGCTTAGATGTGTAATGGTGTATATTCTATTTCTGCAGCTATCTTCACGTAAGTGAATGTAATGGATTCGACTGGAATTCGAACTCGGCTCCCCGATTCCTCAGTCCGAGCCGCTATCCATTACTCCACCGTGCTTCCATTATACTCCTTACCAGACTGAAAACCAAATTGGATTGTAAGGAGTTGACTTTCTTAGAACGGTGAGAGCCCAGTTAATATACTGTTCATTAATACTTTCACCACATTGAGATACTTCTTTATGTGATAGGGTTTGAGGACTACCTTTTTGTTTCCAGGGTGCATTAATGCAAGATATACCCCACTGCTCTGGCTTGTACTTCCCATTCCAGACTTCTTTTCTGAAATTAAGAAACCTGTTTTTTAAATTCAAGGAGAGGGAATACTACTTTCAAAAGTTAAGCATCAATGTCAAGTGATACATTATTGTTATTTATTATTTAACAGCTTTCTCGATTTCCTCGTCACGAGGTTCGCTGCAGTTTACGTTTGGAGAGAAACTTTGTAATGCTTAGGTGTGTAATGATGTATATTCTATTTCTGCAGCTATCTTCAGCTAAGTGTGGCCAGTGTTGAACTGTGACTCGAAGTGTTTTTTGAGACCAGGACATTTCTTATGTTTTGCTTTCGATTGTATGATGTTAATTGAAGCCATCATAACTTCCCATTGTCAGCTCGCAAATTCATGTAATTTTGAGAATCCATAAATTGAAAACCGTCAATTAGAGACTAGATTTTAGTATGAATGAGAGAAAAATATCTTAGAGAAAATTTCTTGAAGATAAAATCTCACTCTGTATAGATGTTTGGATAATGTCAGAATGTATGAAACGTACTGACAACAATCCCCGTCTATCAATACAAGACAAGGGGCACCAGGAATACAGTATACAAAAAGCAAGAATCAGAAGAAATCTTTAGGAGACTGCAAAAACAAAAAGTGTCGAAGATGTTGAAAAATCCCAATACAAGAAAGAAAAAAAATGGTACTGAATGCAGCAAATGTTCACTGAATGTAATTATGTATCGACGTGAAAGGCCAAGGTGACAATTAGACATGGTGAAAATGAACAGATGTGTTAGTTTCAGTTGCGGTAATTAACTGAATGTAAAACAGATTGTATTGAGATTTTCATGAAAATGACACATAGCATGCAAAAATCATAATCACAAAAAAATTGTCGCACGATGACATTTGTGCCAAGCAGACCATTCAAGAGAATTCGTCGCTGATCAAGAAAACATACAACATTCTCGAAAGAACAGGAACTGTGTTGTAACGAGAGTGGGTTACTGGCATTAGTGGGTTACCGGCATTAGTGGGTTACCGGCATTAGGTTGTCAAATTTGTAGCGGTGTCGACAGTTTTTTTTTGTTTTGTTCTTTTTTATTGAGGGGTGCATAGCCGATTTATATTTATGCAATAGGTTGTTGAGGAGATAACATTGTCGTTGCATGAAGTTCTTACAAATAAGAGATAGTGCTATAATAGTATTGTGTTACATACAATGCAACACGTGGTTCATTAGGGTCTAAGAAGTCCTCCAGAAAAACACGCATCTTGCCCATATGGCATTCTGAGGTTGAAGAGCGAGAGAAGGGGAGTTTTTACCCTTTCCTTTTTAGACTATAATGCCACCTAGCGTATTTTTAAATTCCTCTGGTCGAAAATGTAGGGGTGTATATTGTCACTAACTTGAAAAGAACCCCTATTAACCAGACTAATTAGTGAAGCTTTACATTTGTGGAGAGTGAGAATAAGGTGTATCAGCATAAAGATGTTCAGAAAGATTTTCCAGAGTTATTCACAGAACGAGACAAAATGTAAAAATTCATACGAAACCAGTCTGGGCAAAAAATGTTCTTCATTATCATCTGCCATTTGCAATCAAAAAGAAAGAAGATGATTGAAGTAACTGGAAAAGTAAGATATAATTAAGCCATAGTTATGATTTATTACAGTTCAAAGAATACAATCAAGATTTCGGTTGACGCAACATTTGACGGAATTTGAGGTGTCCTACTTTAAAAAGACGACAGACTTATTAGGTTGGTGCAAAAATAATGACGTAATAATGTCGTTTTTGACGTTAAAAAATACGTCAAAAACGACATTATTACGTCATTATTTTTGCACCAACCTAATATTTACTATGCATGAGGATCTCTTAGCAATAACGATTATGTGCTCAAGTCGAAAATGAGGCACTCGTACTTGCTGTTGTTAAATATTTGCTGCTTTTCTTGTTCAGAATCGAAACAGATCACAAGCCTCTTCTTTCTTTGATGAAGAAGACGTAATATTTTGGATGACTTGACACCGCGCATCCAACGATTCAGGATGAGATTAATGCTTCCCATATAAGATCGTTCATGTTGGGAAGAACAGCTTAATAACTGCATATACACTGTCCAGCTTTCTTGTTCTGGTTCCTGTTTGAACAGGGTACGTTATGGAGCTTAAATCTCAACTATGTATTTGTAGCAGAAAAACACAATTTACACATAGAGATAAAAAATTAAAACAAAATTTATACAATTATTAGAAAACTTATATCTCTAACTACACACCAATTTTCGTCTAGCTAAGTCGCACATACGCCGCACTCTACTGAAAACAAATAAAAAAAAACACAAATATACCAGAGTGCTGGTCATTATCGACGCGACTCTCGCGTGTCATATGTCTACAACTACGTCCGTGCGTTTCCCTCGTACAGGCTATAAGAGAAGCCGGACAGAGGAGAGAGATCAGAGAGTAGAGAGAGGTGTAGGTTTTCTCCTCTCTTGTCGACCTCTCTGCCTCCGGGCAGAAAGGAACCCAGACGAGGCTATGCCGAAGGTAGACAGCAACCCGACCCCGTGTATACGGGGTCTATGGAGAATTTTTGCCCGAGCCTACGGGCTCGGAACACCCCACGTAAAAAAAAAAAAACGGCCTTGTGCTACATCTCGCCTTTGGGGAGGTCTCTGGTAAATACCAAGAGACTTCACACACACACACACACGCTAACCATAGAAGCTAACCGAGAGCATGGTTGATTTACCATCCGACTCCTGTAAAAATGACCTCCTGTGAACAAGAGAACGGACTTCACTATCAACGTGACAAGCGCGATAGCCAACAAGCAGTCAGCCGAGTTAAGCATTAAACGTTTTTCATGCTCTCGTTTCACACCTCTTACATCGCTACACTATGCGACTTACCAGAGACATTTTCATATCTTTTAAATTAAAATAAATATCTGGTCATTTCTCCAATCCAGTATCTAATTTTTTTCTTTACTCCAACCAACTTCCACCTCGGATCATAAGAATACAATTATTAGGTGATTTCCTACAAGTGACCAAAACTTATAGGAGATTTATGGAGAAAAAAAGATTAAAATACCATTTGCAGCCAAATTTAAAACTACTGTCAATTATAATGGCCAACAAAACAAGGAATAATTCAATACTGCGTATAGAAACTATGATTCTTATTATACAAACACGTTCCTTCTTATCTATATACGTACCTACAATATGCATAGTTCATCCCTCCAACGTCATTGACTATGGAGCTATAATTTTCACTCATTAATATGGACCCTTAAATGATTCAACTATGCCATTCACTGACAATAGGAACCAAAGTCAAACATGAAAATGTTGGTATATACTTATCAGAACTAGTATTCAGTTGCATACAATGTATATTATTTTTCTGTATGGCATTCAAAGAAATAAATGCAGCACTGAATAGCTATGGAAAAGAAGGTGAATACTTTTCAAAAGTAATATGGAAATTGATAACAAGTAAAAATAATGTTCTTTTCTCAAGATACTAATTTTTAAAATACTGTTTAAATAAATTAATATAATAAATGAGGTGGAAGTTTTCATATATAATAAATGAGGTGGAAGTTGTTTGGATTAAAGAAACAAATTAGATACTGTATTGGGGAAATGACCAAAATGCACTTATACAGCAATGTAAACACGCCCTCGTCAAAGTTAAACGAGTTATATATGAATTCTAATTTTAATTTAGCCCCGTATTATATTTTCCTGTATATAAAAAGATAATTAAAAAAAATTGTTCATGCATTCACGATAGAGTAAAAAGATTAACACTGCTACAGCATTCACTCAATTGCTGTTATCATCTGCGAGTTTCAAAGCAAAAGACTGACCTCAAGAGCAAAGAGTTTTATTTTTCGAACTCGTAATCGTAGCTATTAATGACATCAACAACACGATATCAAGAACAGAAAGTGAGACATTTCTGCTATCAAATGTCTTTTTTTTCTAAAAATAAATTGTGAAAAAAATCGCATCAATACAGTTTCAACGCTGCAGAGTTCAAGAACTAAGACAAAATCACATTTGTTTTTAGGCTGCTAAGATCCTCGTGGCTGTAAGTAAATGATATCGAACCTAAAGTAGCTAAAGAACATCCTTATATAAAATTCGCAACACCACGTGATAATGTAAATAATCCTACATAATGGTTGGCCAAAAAACACCGCCACTGCTCTTTCTTTATGGCATCCAAACGTTTCTTGCAATTATCGATTAAAAAGTTTTAAATCAAAGTACATATCTACAAAAACCCAACTAAGGAACTGAAACTTAACGTAAGGAATTCTCTATACTATTGAAAATGTTTTGTAAACATATTTCTGTGCGTAGAAAAACTTCTGAGCGTACTTGTTAGATAATTATATGAATATTTATTTTATAATTGTCTTAAAAAGAAAATGGAAAAATTCCACAGATATCATGGAGAAACACAAAATGACATAGTAAATTTCATAACTAAACAGGTTTCTTTATTAGAATGTTTTAAATAGTAACCAGAATTCGCTAAATAGACTTATTTCAAAGGGCAGACAGGCTGTTAAGTGAAGAAAAAAGAGAAGACTATTTGTACTGTTCAACACTTGCCTTTCCCTTTTTATGCCCTAATTTTTCAGAATTCTTTTGAATATTTGTCATGCACTATTAACAGCCGGAAAATCATAAATTTTGAACTCATTTAGTTACATTTTAATTGCTTCGCAATAAGAAAAGCGCAGTTTTAAACATGGAATGAAATTTTTAACTGTTATTCGTAACGAAAAATCTTCTTAGAAAGACGTGAGTGATCATTGTTCTCCACAACTTCCTATACTGTATAGCTCTTAGCAATGTTTGCTTATTTGCTATCCCACCCACTTCATGTTTTGCCATCCTTTTATACAAGCTAGGTTACTCGCTGTTTCTGTCTTTCTTGCCTTCAACATGCCCTATGAGTGTCAAATTCTCTAAGGCCTGTTTTCTCATTATAAATGTATAAAAAAAGTGCCCTTTTTGTTTACATTTCCCTTTAAATTTCCTTGTTGCTTACATGTTCCGTCCATGGTATTGTTATGGTGTACAATGATCATGATATTTCATCATTCTAAAAATAACAGTGCCATCAGTGATGATAGAAAAGAAAGATATTCCATCATCCTAACCCTCATCATTATAAAAAACGACCTTTCTATCACATGAGAGTCAGTAAAGTAGATTAGTGCAGACTAGGGTACCCATAGTAGTAGACTAGTAGGCAAGTAATAGTAGCCAGTAGAAACACGTCTGCCAGCACTTGGGAAGATCGAAAACAGACGATTTTAAACGCATCCTCGTAAACGAAATTCTCGGAGCCAAACCAAGTACGCACTGACTTTTAAACAAAAATGACATTAAGAACATTTTTACACACACCATACCAATATTCTGTAATTCACATAAACAAATACAAATTCTTGCTATTTATATCAACACGTTCTCAAGTTTTTATTGTTTATATTATTGTTCTGCGTTTTAATTCATTTCGTTTTCAATATAAAAAAGAGAAAAAGATTCCTCCTACGCTACAAATACGTATAGCAACGGGGGTAATTACTTTAACAACACTCAAATAATATCAAGTCAGGATTACTACTACATCAACCCTAACTTGGCTACTCTGTTACAGTATTCTCAGTATTCTTCTGTAGAATCACATTTCCGTTGTTTCGCGTTTTCTCCTCATCTGAAGAAATTGTTCAGCATTTCCTGCCATATATGAGGACTGATATCACATTGCAGTTCAGCACTCTTTTCTAACAATATGTTCCTATTTCTTAATAATTTACATTTGGAAAGTTGTCTTTCGCTATTCCAGGGCGCCTTCAGATTTCGGTACCACATTGTCTGTCATCTATTAAAACACTTTCCATGTTAAATGTCTGTACTTGTTTGATTATGACAGCTCGCATCTTGGATTGTTTCTCTTGCTGACAACTAAACATTCTGTCTTCTTCTTACCATTAATGTTTAGAATTTTCTTCCTGTTTTCCTTTACAACTTTGTCTCCTGCAGTTTTCTTTCCGTGTCTACTATCAGCACGGTGTCCTTTGCATATGTTGTTTTGTTAAAACAGTGCCTACCTATAATAAATCCTGGTAGGATTTCAGATTCTCTTAGGATGGCTTCGCTTCAAGTTTAAAGGTCGAATAAATTCGCTGAGAAGACACATCCTTGTCCTGATTTTCTTATTTTATGATCATCGTTTCAACTGCCAGAAAAAATTACAATTTAAATTAAGCGATAACAAAAAAAAAAAAAAAAAAAAAAAACGACTGTGATAAAGAAGCAGTGCTAAAATCTTATGCCAGGCTAAGAAACCAAAGAAATATTTACAAACAAGTATCTTGTATATCAGTGCTACTCAAAGTGGCGGTCCGCGGACCAGTTCCTGTACGCGAACCATCAGCTACCGGTACGTGGCCAATGTCCGGGCTATGTTAAGGAATCATTTGTAAAGTTTAAGGTTATATAATTTTTGTTTTTGTGTTAAGGAACTGCTTATTTTTTATTACTTTTCATATGTTTTGATACTGAATTATTTTTTTGCAAAATAAATGAAAGTTAAAAAAATAGTCAACTTTTATTATATTCATTATCGTTTATCGTTACCATGAAATATTACAGGCACGTGACACACTGAGAAAAACAAATAACTTTGCTGAGAAAACACATCCTTTTCCTGATTTTCTTATTTTAGGATTATCGTTTCAATTTAAATTATTAAGCGATAACCATAAAAAATGACGGCTAGGATAAGCAGTGCTAGGCTAAGTTAAACCAAAGAAACATTTACAAACAAGTATCGTGTATATTACGTGAAAGACTGTAGATTGTAAATGTTCAAGACTAGAGAAATGTCAAATGTAAATTAAAATTGTCTATTCGCCCGAAGACAAAAGAATTATTTCGGCACAATCAAAGTTTGCAGATGCATCAAAGGAAAATCGCTGTTTTAATTTAAATGTGCTTTTTAAATTCTTTTCAACTTTTACAAGATAACAAATATTGAAAACAATGTTAGATATTTCAACCTGATGACCGTATCTGAAATTTTAAAGCCTAAAAACTGTATTCTATAATATAAAACTACATCCCACTTTGATTGCAACAATAAGAAATATACACAAAAAATTATTTCACTGAGCTAAATACGGCACACTTGAAACATTCAGTACAAATGTGACGCACAAACTCAAAATGAACTACAGCCGCTGCTACAATCACTGCAACAACACACATAAACTAACGAACAAAGATTCTCGCTGTCTTTCCTGAAATAGATGCTACGAGGTATAATTATATTTGTTTATTAGGTTCAGCATGGGTTAGTTAGCAAATGGGAAGCGAACTCGTTGTTGTCATAATAGTTTGCGAGACGAACTTTATAGTGACGATTTTTTTATCATTAGTATTTGTAAGTGATCATAATAAAAATGTTTATTGGAACATATAACTTTAAAATAACGTTATTTAATTATTTGAACTGGAGGGTAAAGGTCGGCTATTATGTCCTAACTGCCGACTTATGAACACAAAGGATCGTCCGAATTAAGGAAAATATTTTGAGTTATTATAAAAACTGTAAGAAGAGTTCGTCAATTGCAGTCAAAGGTGGATTATGTTTTTGTTTTTTTTTAGGCTTTTGAAGTTTGCAGAAAATATTTGAAATAGCAAGGTTAAGGGTAAAAATTATAAAAAAGATGTTTAAAATAAAATGATAAAAATAAAATAATAATAACGAGGCTTACTGATGAGCAATTATTTTAGTTTGTCAATGACTCATACGATAATTTCATGTTTAAAGAATGATGAAGAAAAAATAACAAAAGAAAAATAAATGGTGAAAATGAAGAGAAAAACTGAAACATGAATGACTTGATAATGATAATTGTCATCATACTTCAACTTCATTATCAGCATTGTTACTATGACAGTTTTAATCTCTTTCAAGTCTTCCTTAATCTTTCATATCATCTCTCCAATTTCGTTTTTCCTCATTGCGGTCAATACGTTTCTCTTTTTATATTGAATGAAATGGTCATCGCATGAATGAAAAAGAAACGATTTCGTTACTTCTAGAAACAAATTGAATAATAATAAAAAGGACGCTAGTGTCAAAGCAGAGAGAAAAAGACGATAAAAAAGAATAAAATGAAGAAGAGCAGAGAAAGAAGTATGGCTTGAAGTGGAAATGAAACAAAAGTGAAAAAATAAAAGAGAACAAGTTATTATTATTATTATTATTAGAGCAAGACGCCGAGAAAAAAGTGACGATGTAGTACAAATATACGAAGTCCAATATTCTCATCATGACAGCCAACCTGATAAAGATTGCTGTAACCTAGGGAAGGTTACTGAATAGAATAATCACACGAAGTTTGGTAATGAACGATAATACTTAAGACACGAACAACGCATATAAGATTCGCCAGCGGCGCGTAGAAGTAGTCAACTGCTAGAAGTGAGTCAAGTGAATTCCACAATGAATCTCCAAGATATTAATCAGCTTAGTGTCAACTTTTGAAGTCCTTAATCGTAGATTATTTAAGGCTATGAGCCAGGCCATCTAGTAAAGTGCTAAAGGAGTGCTAGCTACTCTACAACATAAACAATAATAGGAAAAGATATTTTTAGTAAACAGCAAAAGAAATAGAAAAGACGATTTAGTGTCAGAAGCGATAATAATAAATGTAAAAACGGAATGGAAGAATGTAAACGTAAAGAATAGAATTTTAAAGAAAAGAAAAAGAAAGAAAAGAGGAAAAAGAAAAAGAAAAACGAGATGCAATTTATTTCTTAAGACATTTAATCATTCATAGTAATCGGGGTTTTGGAACGGAGATATCTGAAAGACCCCTATTTGCCTTCTCTCAGTATAGCTGATGTTAACCTCCAGAAAAGTGACTTGTTACACCTTCCAGGGCTCACGTCTTCTGCTGACATGAAGTGGAAAGACTATATTGAATTTATTGCTAGGTCAGCTGCTAAGAAAGTCAGTCACTGTGTCGTGCGAGACAATCTTTCTCTCCACAATCTATCTTACATATCTATAAGTCTACCATTCGTCCATGCTTAGAATATTGCTGCCACATATTGCTCGGTGTCCCTGTTATTTACCTTGAGCTCTTTGACAAGATCCAAATAAAAAAACAGTAATATTATTGGTCCTAATCTGGCAGCTCGGCTTTAGTCCCTTTCCAACCGCTGTAATTTTGTCTTTCTCTTGTTTGTTCTATACTCTCATGAAAATTGTTCGGATGAGCTCTTCGCTATGGTACCTAGAGTTTTTTTTTTAATTTAAGCGCAGTACTAGACTGGTGTCGAGATCTCAGTTTTACAGTTGAGCTGGTTAGATGTAGCCATACGCTCTATGCTAACAGTTTATTCTCTCGCCCTTCTCGCTTGTGGAACTTCTTTCCGGATTCATGCTTTCCATCCAGTTTTAATCTGCAGAAATTTAAATGCAATGTCAATCGCTATGTATTGTCTTTCCGATTACTCTTTTCTCTTTCTGCTCATTACTAACGCTTCTGTTCCTAATTCTTCCACACCAGGTAACACCTTGTGTTTTAGTGGGTTTAATGCCTTACTTGGGGTGATACCGAATAAAAAGTAATCGTGACAGAAACATAATACCCAACTACGAATACCCCACTTGTACACACACACACACACACACACACACACATACACACACACACAAACTGTGCAGTAGCAACAGGAACAATCAAAATATCTCTAGACATGGGTAGTGGAACGAAAACAATCTACCCCAGTAGATGAAATAAAGTGTTCCGTTCGAAATTCCCTGAAGGTTACCCGAATTTAGAGTAACCTGAAGAAGGCCGAAGGACACAAATATATATATATATATATATATATATATATATATATATATATATATATATATATATATAATGGAAATAAACTTATTCAAGCAACAGACACCTTGAAGAATGGACAATCCCAACCTTGAAGAATGGACAATCCATTAAGCTTTCTGTCTGTTATATATATATATATATATATATATATATATATATATATATATATATATGTGTGTGTGTGGGGAGAGAGAGAGAGGAAGAATTCCGGAAGTAGATTAAAAGTTACAAGAAAACAACATTTTTAACAGTCTGTTTGGATAGATAGATAGATAGATAGATAGATAGATAGATAGATAGATAGATAGATAGATTTGTTCGTATTTTCATGATCTTATATACCTATTTATATATGGGCATGCTTGCATATACGTACAAACACAGAGGTGTCTATCGTAGCCAGATGCGAGTTCGTCTCGTATACCATTGTCTAACTTTTCTTCTTTTTTTTTCTTTTTTTTTATCATTTAACCCCAAGCAAGTACTAGTACTCAGGTGGTTACAGAGAGTGAAGGTGAGAGAAAAGATTGTGTAGAGAAGTGGGAGGCGAGGAAGGAATAACAAGGATAGTTACATTTAACTAGTTCAGTAGTAAAAGAGTGGGACCTAGATGCCAGTCTAGGGGAACGGTTAAATTCACATAGTCCAGGCACTAGGAGAAAAAGCTCGTCAGAGAAGCAGTCATGAAAATATCTGTAGAAAAGACTGAGGGAAGCTACATCATGTCGGTGAGAACGTGACTGAAGTCAATATGCCAAGTCAGGATCGATTATATTGCAGATCCTTCATTGGGTTTTGTCAATAACCGCGAGATGAGTAGTAGAAGGGAGCACCAGACCATATAGGGCAACAATATTCGATGCACGGACGGATAAATTTGTAAATGTGCAAGATGGACTCTGAAAAGAACAAACCTCGCATGACACAGTGGCCCAAATTTCCTTGCAGTAGATGAAGCTATTGATTCGATGTTGTCATTCAACTTCAAATCAGTTCAAAACATGAGGCTAAGAAGGTACAGTTAAATTACTTTCATTCGTCTTAAACATATTATTTGCAATTTTCATTCCGCGACATCTGTTAGTTGTTGTGCTTACCGTTGATATAATCTTTTGTTAATCTCTAATAGAAAGCCAATGAAAAAGAATTTTATTTTAATTTTATTGAAAATTGTTCGACAATATAGTCAATACACAGGCGAATGTTCATAAAATATTCATAACATTTCTCTGGGCTATTTTTCAATCTGTTTAACGTTGTTAGCAGATGTTAGAAACTGAAACGTTCAGATGTGCCAAATCACTGATGCTTTGGCGCCAATCGGTTTCACGCCAGTGCCATCGATAGGCCATTATTGAAACTACTTCGTATGCATGACCGACACTCCCACGGAAAAAGTTTTTAGAAACTTGCCAAAAAATATTCTATACGCCCCAACACTGAAGGTGGATACACAACAAAAGTAATTTTTATGGTATTTGTTGATCTAACAAAAAAAAAAAAAAAAAAACAAGAGGCCACAAATACAGAAATGACATTAAAATTCTGGTCTATTACTATTGCCACAGACTCAAGATGATGTACACCAAGAAAAAATAAACATGTTAATAAACAACTCAGTAACATTGTTTACATTATTATCTCGTGTTCTCTTCAACTCAGTAACATGTTTTTATATTATTAACTTGGGATCCCCTCAACTCAATAACCATGTTTACATTATTGTCTCGTGATCTCTTCTATTCGGTAACATTGTTTACATTAATATCTCGTTATCCCTTCAATTCAGTAACATTATTTATATTCTTATCTCGTCATCCCTTCAACTTATGAACATTGTTTACATTATTATATTGAGAACACTTCAACACAACAACATTGTTTACATTAATATCTCATGAACCCTTCAACTCAGTAACATTGCGTATATTATTATCTCGAGATCCTATCAACTGAGTAAAATTATTTAAATTATTATTTCGTGACCCCTTTGTAGTGGACGGCGGCGGTGTAGATATAAAAAAACAGGCGTGGGTTAAAATTTTCTGCTAGCCGGCCCAGCTACATGAGAATGTTGGACTTTAATTAAGTGCAAAGACGGCAAAGAAAACAAACAAGACTGATAATTATATACAAACAAATATATGTATTAACAAAAGGTTACAAGCACATGGACAGTTACATTGAGTTTGTGTGGTGTATGTGTATTGTTCTTAGCGTGTTCCCAGAATTTGGGAAACGCTGTATCTGTGAGAGCTCACATCTACGAAGTGGTATAAGGCCCAAGGCCTGAGAAAAAAAAGAGATCGAGGCGAAGGGTCAGCCAGTATTTATAGCCAGCGGAGAGAGACCCCTGTTGTAGGGTTAAGGAACTAAAGAAGGAGCTAAGCCCGACAATACCTCCCCTCAGATTGAAAGTTGTAGGAAACGAAAAGTTTTAATATGTAAAAAGTTTATGGAAGTTTTGAATATTGTCCTTGTGAACCGAAAATAAAATGTGTCAGAAGTGTGGTTGAGATGCGTGATTCGACGAAATGTACTTGCGCTGTCGTCAGGATGCTGTAAATTTGTTGTAGTGGGTCATAGTCGGGGCACGTCCTGGAAGAAATATCGGTAGTGTCCAGCGTTTGCCATCAAAATTTGTCTTTTTCCCATGCACCATGTTGAATTGGCTTTGTCGTCCCGTCACACTGTTTGCGGACCGTAGTTTTGTTTGAAAAATGAGCTCGGTTGCTTTGGTATACGTGGATATAATTGGCGTACAAAATTTAATAGAAGCAGCGTTGTGGCGAAGTTGAGCTGATATAGACTTTCTACCGAGTGTGGAATGCATGTTTAAGAAAATTTGCTATTATTATCGATTGAATATCGCACTTGCAAATTGTTAGTTGTGTTGTTGCAAAGTAAAGATAAAGGACAGTGAGTCACCTTTAGTTTGAGATGTGGTTCACACTTTATCTATTTCAGTCCAGAAGAAGAGAGTTGAATTAGTTGAAAATGGCGTTGCGTTTTCCGTTTGGTAAGCCGGGTGAAATTAAGTCAAACATCGCCGAGAGAAAGAAAGGATCAAACAAATATAGACCATTGGGGAAAAGGAATTGTAAGGCTCGTCTCATAGTAGTAATTGCAGTTGTTCTAGTTGCGATTAAGGCTTCTGTGATTTCCACGTATTGAAAATTCTTTTTGCCGCGCAGGAGAAAATTGTTTTGTAGACATGTTGTAGTGAATTAAGATTGTGATTTTGTACTTTCACCAGTTTAATCATAAATTTTGTTGCTGTATAAAAATTCTTTCGTTAATAGTGTACGGCGTGCGTAGGATACGAAAAGAAGTTTCCAATATTATGTTTTGACTGGCTCTCATTTGGAAGGTGTGTGTAAATGTGAGTTTGTACATATATATCGTCTTGTGTGTGTTAGCAGGAGTTGAAAATATAATCACGTCGGGAAGTCACCATTATATAGTGGACCGGGGCGGTGAAGATATAAAGAACACACGTGGGTTAAAATTTTCTGCTAGCCGGCCCAGCTACATGAGAATGTTGGACTTTAATTAAGTCCAAAAAAGGCAAAGAAAACAAACAAGACCGAAAATTATATACAAACAAATATATGTATTAACAAAAGGTTACAAGCACATGGACAGTTACATTGAGTTTGTGTAGTGTGTGTGTATTGTGGCGATTCTTCGTACGTACGTGTATTGTTCTTAGCGTGTTCCCAGAATTTGGGAAACACTGTATCTGTGAGAGTTCACATATGCGAGGTGGTATAAGGCCCAAGGCCCGAGGAAAAAAGAGATCGAGGCGAAGGGTCAGCTAATATTTATAGCCAGGGGAGAGAGAACCCTGGTGAAGGGTTAAGGAACTAAAGGGGGAGATAACTCCGACACCTTTAACTCAATAACATTGATTACATTATTATCTCGAGAGTACTTCAACTCAGTAAAATTATTTACTTTATTATCTCGTGAACACTTCAACTCAAGAACATTGTTTACATTATTATATCAAGATCTTTTGAACTCAGTAACATTGTTTACATGAATATTTCATGATCCCTTCAGCTCGGTAACATTGTTAATATTATTATCTCGTGATCCCTTCAACACAGTAACATTGTTTACATTATTAACTAGTGATCCCTTCTACTCAGTAATATTTTTATCCTTTGTTTGTCTGAGGATCGCAACGCGTGAAACCGAAGGTCACAATCTCATATCCATTCAAGCAAATATATATATATATATAAATATATATATATATATATATATATATATATATATTACATTAGAACATGTACGTACCCAGTACAAAACTGTACATCTTGTTTCAATGTTAAAAAATTATTAACGTTTCATCAAATCGTGATTTCCCACCTGATAAAACCTTAATAATTTTTTAGTAGTGAGTATATACATTTATATATATTTATTTTAGGATATTAAAAGAAAAACTTGTTAAAAATCGCTATACGATTACAACCATGTTTCAACACCACAAATGTATCTCCTCGGGCGATGTCAAAGTACTAATATTTTGCTCTACACTGTATTGAGCCCTCTTTTAAATTAAATGTTATTTACAGTGGAATTATACACCATTTGTTCTCATTTTACCTGGATATATATATATATATATATATATATATATATATATATATATATGTGTGTGTGTGTGTGTGTGTGTGTGTGTGTGTGTGTGTGTGTGTGTTTGTTTGTTTGTATCCATTTCAATCTGTTCGTACCTAAATCTCTTCACTCTTTTTCTCTCTAAATGCAGTTTATAAATTTTCATTTGGGTATATCTATTCTTGCCTGTTTATATATTTTCTAAGGAAAGGTCAACTTTTTTTCCCATTGTCATAAATTTGGGTGATTTTCAGTTAAACTGCCAAAGTACTTGTCCCGATTGAATTTAATTCGGTCTACTTTATACTGTAGTTAAGTCCTTTCGAAAGTGG
Organism: Acanthosepion pharaonis; assembly: GCA_903632075.3. Taxonomy (NCBI): domain Eukaryota; kingdom Metazoa; phylum Mollusca; class Cephalopoda; order Sepiida; family Sepiidae; genus Acanthosepion; species Acanthosepion pharaonis. Next base: position 586,953 of record CAHIKZ030000027.1, read on the forward strand.
GCGATCGATTTGCCTGTGTGCGTGTGTGCGTCTTTATGCATACATACACATGAGGCTCTAATTCTTGATGACAATTCAAAACAATTTGAGGACTTTGCATATAACCTCTTAAATATTACGAAAATCAATAGCAATATTGTGAATTAATCAAATATTGATTACCAATGAGTATATTTTCACAATTCATTAAAAGTGGATGATAGAGTAACAATTTGCCTTCCATTCAATATGTAGAAAATATAACACTGATGAATGTTCGTCGTCCTTATGACGGCTTCTGACAATCGATTGTGCCGCGTAAGGATAATTAATTGTGTTACCTAAGGACATTCAATTGTGTCACATAAGGAGAATTAATTGTGTTTCTAAAGAACAATCAATTGTGTCAAGTAAGGATAAATAATTGTGTTTCTTAAGGACAATCAATTGTGTCACGTAAGGATAATTAATTGTGTTACCTAAGGACATTCAATTGTGTCACATAAGGAGAATTAATTGTGTTACTTAAGGACAAACAACTGTGCCATGTAAGAATAATTAATTGTATTACCTAAAGGCAATCAATTGTCACGTAAAGATAATTGTGTCATGTAATAACAATCAGTTGTTTCACCTTAGGACAATCAATTTTGTCACCTCATGTTTACGATCAAAACAGAAAAATGAAAAAATGGCAAGTGGAAAAGTTGACAATAAGAATGTTTATTCACATAGAAGAAGAATTGAAATATTGAAGACCTCTCTTGACGTATTATCCGCGCACATGGCTTAATATTCTGTCAGGTTCTGTAATAAATACAGAATATTTAATTTTTGAAAATTAACAAGTAATGAAACATCTCGAATAATTTCATAATATTTTGAAGAAATCAAAAATATTAAGGCCAGATTCCATGTCTCCCTTTTTATCTCCTTATAAATCTATTTGCATTCTTACCGTCCATCAGTAGTCGCAGATATATATCTTGGTTTTATAAGATTGTTACTCGTTCTTTAAGGGCTCAGTATATGTCATAAACTTAATTTCCCCGAAATTTGAGACAGCAATACACTGGTGCTTTCACCTTACCCCATTTGTAGAAATAGTCCAGTATATATCTGTGATGTAATATGTAAAGAGTTTGTGTAACTTGGCATCCATGACAACATCAGCAGTATTTTACATTTAACCACAGATTTATTGTCAAGTCTTTTCTAGACCTAACCTATATATTTAGGTACCTCTAAAAATTCGCTAAAAATGAGAATACCTGATGAAAAAATACTCAAAACAATAAAAACAAAGTTTTATCATCAAAATCTTTATCTTATTATTAAGAGGAAAGACCAAAGGATTTTATGATATTAAATATATATTTTTAATCCTTTCAAAATTTAGCTTAAATATCTTCTTTTTTTTTCGGCGTTAAACGGGGACAATATATTAGCATTTGAAATTTTAGCGTCGTTTTGCGGTGAAAAACACATTGATTTGGAAATTTTTTTGCAAAAATCAGATAATTGATGGGTTTTAATGAAACTTTCAGGACATTCACAAATTGAAGAAATTATTTTGGAAGGTTTCCTTTTTTAGAAAATCTTAGCATTACCTGTCATACTAGTAATATTACCTTAAAAAAATTACCCTTTTTTCATTTTATCAACATAGTCCTTCAAATATCCAGGTTTATGGATTTTCCTACGTAAAGTTGCTTACTTACATTACTTTCATTATTCAGACTGTTATCCTCATCTTCATTGACATTTTACAACGTTTCAGCCGTTGTATGTTCCGGCCTTCTTCAGGTGATTGGAATTTCGAACTAAACCCTTTATTTTGTCCACCGGGGTAGATTGTTCTAGTTCCACGAGCCATGCTTCTTCCGGATGTCTCAGACACATGGCCCAGTGGATAAAGACGTTAGTTAGATACAGTGACTAGACCCAAAGAGTTGTGAGTTCAATACCAAGCCACAGCAGTCGTGAACCAAAAAACTTGGAGAGTTGAGTTAAAGGGAAATAACTGAGACATCCGAAAGAGGCATGGCGCGTAGAACTAGAACAAGCTACCCTGAAGGGTTCGGTTCGAAATTCCAATCACCTGAAGAAGGCCGGGGCGTACAATGGCCCAAACGTTGTGAATATGGCAATGAAGATGAGGATAACAGTCCGAATAATGTAAATAATGTAATCATAATACCTCATCTCAGATATAGACAACATACTGTTTGTTTCTCTTATTATTGTCCTTTTGATTCCTGTCTTCCTCTTCTTTCTTTGGTACATCTCTCTTTTTACTATTATTGTATTTTTTTATATCTGTTATTCCATACTTATTCAATTTCATGAAATTTCGAGAAATTCTTTTTTGTAGCGCTTAATGTTTAATTTAAATGAGAGAATTTAAATCGACTTTTTTTAACATTCGGGAAAAAAGAGTGGACGTTCACTCTTCTTCCATTCCTTCCCATGAAAATAACTATTCTATTGATTGCACTAATCAATGTTTAATCCGTTATAGGTAGCATTTGAAAATCATAAAATTATAGATGTTCAGTAAGCCAATAAAACGATCGCATTGAATGCTACCGATTTAAATTTTCCAGGCATGAAAACTGGGTCACTTGGCCGTAAAGTTGTCGTTGTCTAGACACTCACAAAGCATCCATTAGGTTGTCTTCACTTGTTTTAATATTAATAATTTCTGAATGTTTGTATTGGGATGCGATAACCCTCTTCGAAAGGGGATATTTGAGAGAATAATAAAGATTAACAATGATAAAAATTAACGATAATTCTATTAGAAATGTTTATGCATTACAAACGCGGAAAAATGCAGTATAAACAGTGAAGAAGTATATGAAGATTATTGGCTACCTAATAATCATTAATTATGACGCATGTCTTTTGAAGTTTTGTTACGCTGGGGTTAGATGTAACAAGGATCTTACGTGAGCACGAGAGATGTGAAATACCGGCAGATGTGACGTTGTCGAATTGACCGGAAGTTGCTGTCTCAAAATGACTAAATCAGTCCTTTGCGCATAGGCTCCGGGTGGCACGTCCAGTAGCATTTCGAAAATATTCGAAATATAATGTAAATTATTAATCAATCACTGACAGCGCTTCCCTCGTATCTGTGAGGGACTTTTTTGTGAGCCAGCACCTGCTTAAGGGAATCTATAAATACAGACAATACACCAAGAAAAAATCAGTTGGAGAATGAATTCCTCGTTGTAAACTCAAACAGATTACTAATCAACTGAAACAACATTTCCAACTTTTCTGATGTAGCTTCCACAACGAACTTTCCTCTTTTCATGGGGTTTTATTATAAACACGCCTCAATGTGTGTCCATCAATTTTTCAGTTTCTCGTAGATTTTATTAAACACACTTCAATGTGTGTCTATCAAACTTCTATTTCTTACGTATTTTATTAAACACACCTCAATGTGTGTCTATCAATTTTCCATTTCTTATAGACTTCATTAAACACATCTCAATGTGTGTCTAACAACTTCTCCATTTCTCCTAAATGTGTGCATGTGAACTTTCCCTTTAAAAGGGTCTTACATTCCCCACACGATGTATAAAACATTCAAATAAATTGTTATTTGTTGATAAATAAATCTTTATCTTCAGTTTAATTTTAAATTCACTTGTTTCAATTCATTGCTTCACTATGGCGTTGTTACGTCTCTTTCTTTGTACATTGGCATAAAATTGTTTCATTCTGGTAGCACTCGGAATAACTAGTAATCACTGCTATTAACTTAAATGAGTTTACACCAACATATTGCCTTCTATGCCCCATAAATCAATAACGAATCTCTCAACAAGTATTATAAAAGCTCCCCAACAATGTCAGTGGATACACTGTGTTGTTACATACTTCCGCCTCTCGTGACTGAGTTCATTGCGTTTTTTTTTTTTTTTTTTTTTTTGTTTTTTTCGTGATTTGGAAAATAGGCACACTTATTTCACTGGTGTCTCGAGGAAGTAACAAGGAAAAAAATTTAGGTTAATTGTACTTGTTATTCAGGGTTATTGTTGATAATAATGTTTAGCGACGAGAAAGCAAAAAAAAAACGAACGAAATTTTTAATGACCCTCTTAACACTAAGTTCACAATCAAATAATACAAAAATTAAGTTTAGTGCCAGTCAGTTTATTTTTACTCGTTAAGCGGCCATTGTAATGTCATCGGTGTGACGCTGTAACTGACTTTATTGGCTAATGCTGACCTTCCGTCCATTTCTACTTGTTGACTCTTCGTGGTGCTTGTTTTTGCTTCCTCATACGTCTTACTGTGCGTCGTCCTTGGCTCGCCGGTTGAATGTTCTCAGTGTTTCGTCTCTGGGTTAAGACGAAGATCGTTGATAGCGATAGTACACCAAAAGTAGGAAGCATCTCAACAAAATGACAAGATATTTTAATTGTTTTTTTTTTTTTAAGAAAAGAACATCAAGTTCAAAAGAACTGCGAATTATAAATGCGATTGGAAGGCTAAAGCAACTCTTGCTCCCTGACCTTATTATTACTAAATATCTTACTTTCTTTTCAAAATAAAAATGAAAAATTTTACCTTCTTTTTCATTCATTTTTCAAATTACCTGTCATATTATTAATATCGTCTTAAAAATTTACTCTTTATTTCATTTTATCAACATAGTATCTTCAAATATTTATTGACATTATTTACATTATTCAGATTGTTATCTTCAGACACATGGCCCAGTGGATAAAGACGTTGGTTAGATACAGTGACTAGACCCAAAGAGTTGTGAGTTCAATAGCAGTCGTGAACCAAAAAAAAAAACTTGGAGAGTTGAATTAAAGGGAAATAACTGAGACACCCGAAAGAGGCATGACACGTGGAACTAGAACAAGCTACCCCGGTGAATGAAATAAAGGGTTCGGTTCGAAATTCTAATCACCTGAAGAAGGCCGAAGCGTACAACGGCCCAAACGTTGTGAAAATGGCAATGAAGATGAGGATAACTCTCCAAATAATGTTAGTAATCATAATACCTCATCTCAGAGATATAGACAGATAGTAAAGTTGTTTTAACAACATAATGTTTGTCTCTCTTATTATTGTCCTTTTATACCTGTTTTCCTCTCTTTTGTTTGGAACATCTCTCTTTTTATCATTATCGTATTTTATGTGTTTTCTATTTCTTTATATTTGTCCTTTCCAAGTCACTATTTTATATGCCCTGTTACTTCTGTCTTCTGAATTAACAATTCCAGTATCTGGCAAATTATTCTGTTCATCTGTCCTTATTCTTACTGGATCACCAATTCTTAATTTAGATAAGTCTTTAGAACAATGTCTTATAACACTTCCTGATTATTTCCTTATAGAATCTGTCTCCTTTCTTTACTTGATTTAAATTAAGCCACTTCAGCTTTAATTTCTTCCAATGGCATGGTAATATAGTCCTTATTTTTCTTACTATTAAAAGTTTGGCTCTTGTTTGTAGCAGAAATTGATATACTCCGATATGCAAATAATGTGATTTAATATTCTCTTTGGCTATTTTCACTGCTGATTCTACCTTTCCATTAGCCTGTTGGAAATGTGTACTATTTTTTTTTATGTGTTAGAATCCATATTGTTCCTCATATTGCTTAAAACAATCACTTTCATATTGTCCACCATTATTGCTGACCACCATATTAGGAACGGGATGGGACAACTCAACACCACCGAATCAACGCCGGGACAACTCAGGACCGAGACAACTCAGCACCAGAAAAACATAACTTTTTTTTATATCCGAACAAAAGCAATTTATTAAAGATTAAAACCTTAATTAATGAATATCTTTTTTCAAATAAGGCATTATTAAATTAATTTTTATAAAAAATATTTTAGAATGTTGATTTACTTTATTAAAAAATAAATTACATTACGATTTACTTTATTAAAAATAATTAAAAACTGCTTTGCATTTTTCGATTTATTTTATTAAAAATAATTAAAAACAAGTGTTTTATTGAATTATTTTTATATGTCAATTTACTAAATTAAAAAATAAATTTCTTTACAATTTACTTTATTAAAAATAATCAGAAATAAAATAACAGTTCCTATTTTACATAATGCCTTTTCAACTGCCTTATTTTAATAAAAAATATTCACTAAAGTTTTAATCCTTAATAAATTACTTTTATTCGGTTATCAAAAAATTATGTTTTTCTGGTGCTGAGTTGTTTCGGTCCTGAGTCGTCTCGGCGCTCAGTCGGCGGTGTTGAGTTGTCCTGCACCCTATTTTCTATTTCCTGCCATAGTCCACCTGGTATTGATGTAGGTTGAAATTTTTCATTCCTATTTAGCTGGGCTATGTACATTACAAAATGAGCATGTCTCATTAAATTTTTCTATATCCTTCCCATCATATTCATATGTTGGCTCTTTCTTTACATTCATTTAGGCCTAAATGACCACTGTTAATGGTTTCTAACATTTCGAATCTCAGTATTACTGGGATAACTAGTCTATCTCGATAGAAAAGTAAATCTTTTAGTACCGAAAGTTCACTTTTTGTGGTTAAAATAAGAATTTATATTTTCCTTAATGCTTCGCTCTTTTATGGGCCATCCTGTCTTGTTTTAACACCATGTCGTTTCGTTTTTATTTTTATCTGCTCAATTCACCTATCTGAGACAAGTAGCGTTTATAAGATACTGTTCACATATGATTCTACATCACTTTCTACAGTGCTTTTTTTATCTTGAATTGGATGTCGCGATGTTATAGACAAGCGTGTGGTTGCAAGAAAGAAATACGACAACAGTAGAAATAGATTTACGTGGTTTATTTCAACAGGAACGTAAGGGTTTAGGACAGCTACCTTGGTGTGGTAAAGTTCATAAGCCGGCTTTCGGATCTAGGTCGATCTCTCATAGTAGTTCACACATGTTGACGGTGGTTGACGCTCTCCTGCTGACAGCTGCTAAACGTGACCGGTCTCCTTTGTGGCCACCTGTTGACTGCTGCTGAACTTCCCTGTGACCCCTTTTATAGCGTTTTTTATGGCTTAACAGGCTCGAGAAACGAAGCGAGTATAATTAGAAGGGAAGCATTTTTATTGGACGAAAAATAGAGCACTTTAATTATTATTTTATTTTTCGACCGGAACACGTGTGTCGGAAACATTTGTAAAGAAAGTTAATGGTCATTTTGTGACGGGGCTTTGTCCCGTTCACATCCGGTTCTCGCTCTTGAGTATTGCCTGTAAATCAGCCGAGATATGTCTTATTTTATTTTATAACAGCGATAAGGTATCTAAAACTACTAACTTCTTTCCAGGCACATGTTCCACTTTAGTTGTATCTTCTCAACTGCATTAAAATTCTTTGTCATCGTATTGATGTGTTACACAAAATCTTCTGTGACTATTATTGACTGTCGTATCGAGTCCAATGAAATTACGGTCAAATCGTTCACTTGCAAACACAATGGGCAGACATTCTTTTTCAATTTGGGCATATATTTTATCTCTGTCTGCGTTAAAGACATTGTTCCATAACTTCTAATTTTTAATTCCCTTCATGGTATAATGCACGTAGCTGCTTACATCGGCACTCACAATTATTCTTTTTCTTTTTATCCCAAATCCAAATATTATCTTTTCTTAATAATTCTAACATCATTTGGATTGTGGTTGCAAGTACTAGTATTAATCTACCCAAATATTGTATCACACCTAATATTTGTTTCAATTCTGTTACTGAAGTTAGGGTTTTCAATGTTTTTAGTAGTTTTTATTTTATCTTCACTCGGTTGTACCCCTTTGCTTCCTGACATTATTATTATTATTACTAAACACTCAGTAACCATCGTTTCATTATTTTTATTTAGGTACCTCCAAAAAGCGATATCTGAGGTTTAAAATACACTTGTAAAAGTAGAGAAAATTCTTAAACCTTTTATTTTAGTTTTAATTCCAAGCTAATAAATTAAATTTAATATTTCCTATAAGCAAAATACTTGGTTGTATTTCAAAACGAATTTAAATTGATTGGAATCTTTTTTCTCCTTATCAATATAATCTATAAAATCGTTCATAGTGACAAAACTGTCAACACGACATAATTCTCAGAAAATCTTTCAAAAATAAAATATACTTTCCTGAACCGTTATTTGAGTAAAACTAACTGATTTAAAGTTTAATTTATCTGAATTGAAGCAAATATTACTTACTTTTAATTTAAAATAATATCGCAAAGGAGTGGATGTTTTTTAACGTGTTGAGGGATGTATTGACACCCTGATGTCTGAGAAATGTAAGTAAGGACATAATTGAAATAAAATTGCATGACGAATACAACATATAGGAATTTATTATATATATTTTAACTACTCAGTAAACTTTAAAATTTTAAATATTCGCTTGAATTTTAAGTACTTTGTCTTTATAGCCTTATTTACGAAAACGCTTGTTGAGGAAATGTTAGAAAATTATCAATAAATTTTAAATTTATTATACGCACCGCTCTTAATTTCTGATAGTGTTGTGTATGGACATCCTTATTTGCAAAAATCGACACGTTTATATACACAAAAACATTCAAAGTTATTCTTAAAATACGAGGGATCATTGAATTGTAGTGAGCTTGAGATACCCTGAATCAAATGGTTTCATTGAACGAATGGTCCAAATAGCGAAAAACACCATGAAAAAATCAAAACAATCAAATAGTTTTTCTATGTCTAAGAGCAACCCCATTTGAGAGTCACTTGCCATCACAGGCAGACATCCTATTCAATAGAAAAATAAGAATAAGGATCCCAGATACATTGAACACTAACACCTCAAAGGACAATCAAATCCTGTAAGGGGTGAACATCAATAGCAGAAAACAGCAGCAATATTAAATAGGGACAAAAAAGACTTTCTGAATTTGTTACTGGAAGCAAAGCGTCTGTTCTTCAAGAAAATATCAGATGAGAACCAGGAATAGTTGTAGATAAACACACAGAACTGCGTAGTTACATCGTCAACATGCACAGCGATGGAATAAACGACACTTAGAGGAACTATAAAGATTACAAAGACGAGCTTGTTAGCTCAAGAGTTCAGACAAAACGATCCCCTAACACTATCGCATGTGAGGAAACATTAATATACTCTATCTACTACAACTCAGCATATCCAACCGATACAATTGCAGGCACAGTCTGACCAAATACCAGATCAAACGCCATCACCATCAAACCGCCATATGAGAACAAGAAAGCCCTCATCAAAGTTTAATGACTTTATCATGTATAAATAAATATACAAATAATTTTTTTTTCTTAAACCAATTTTTCTTTATTTCCAGGAACAAGGAAAATATGTATCTGTCTATATTTCTGAGATGAGGTATTATGTACACTATTTACATTATTCGGACTATTGTCTTCATCTTTGTCACCATATTTATTACAACGTTTCAGCAATTTTACGCTCCGGCCTTCTTCAGGTGATTGGAATGTCGAACTGAACCTTTTATTTCGCTCACTGAGGTAGACTGTTCTAGTTCATGTTTAATGGATGTCAGTTATCAGTTATCTCCTGTTAATTCCCCTCTCCAAACAAAGAACACTATTGGAAATTTCGTAAACTTAAGGAATCAGCACATATACTAGGCAACAAAAATCTCCTGAGCCGACCAAGCATAGAAATGAATACAATATGGGAACCAATAATAAGGAGTGCTAGAGAAAAGCGATAATAACAACAAAAATTGCAATATGAACTCTGGTAAAAACACGAAATGATAATAGCAAAAATTGCAATATGAGCACTGGTAAAACAAGTTGCTGAAGACATTAGGTTTATAATACCCAGAAATGCATACATAGATGTCTTCAAGGACACATGGCACAGTGGCTAAAGGCGTTAGTTAGATCAGTGACAGGGCCCAAAGAGTGTGTAGTTAGGGCGGTGGAGAACTTGGAGAGGAGGATTAACAGGAGATAACAGACATCCATAGGGAGACAACGATGAGGACAATAGTCTGAATAAGGAAAATATGATTTCATTTTCAAACACAATGACTATAATTTCAAATCATTGACTCCGTTATTTTTTTAAATTCAAGTAAATATATATTTTTTCTTTATATTCTCCTTTATCCTATTTGATTCCACATTAGCAAAATTACTTTATAAAGCATAGTCTTTTTTTATATATTTATTTGATAAGAGAGATGTAATAACTTTTTAGTTTTCATGAGTTGTGTCTCTTGGATGCATTGAAGAAGCCAAGAAGGTGAAATAAATAGTATAGCAGCACTACGTATTTGACTCAATATTATGAAAGTAAACACGAAATAACAGAATTACTGAATGAGATTGTAAGAAAGGAGAAAATGGGAAGTAAAAAAGTATTATGAAGACGAAGGATAGATATGGGTTGGCTATCGACGAAAATTGCCAGGTAAGCATTCACTCGGGAGTTTGTCCCACAAAGTTCTTGTCAATATCACGTCACACTGAGGAGACAGAGTGAAGTGAGCATACTTATCTTCTCAAATATCGTCACTAAACCGTGGTAGCAAAACGACTGCTTTATCCATTATTAATACTGAAAACCAAAACCAGTCAGTCAATAATAAATAAATAAATTATAAGTCCTGTCAGCACCACTAAAATACAGTCTCAGTCATTTTCTCTTTTACTTTGTTAAGAGAATGCAACCTTTAGTGTTACAATAAAACTGCTCTTTATTACATATAAATATTTCCCCCTTACAAAAATATGCTATTTAACTCAGATATTTGGAGTGAATTTTGACCTCGAAATCCGGCGTCACTGTCCTGTATATTTATATTACTCTCTCATGTTATTAATTGGCATCTTCGTGCCATTTCCCAGACAACAACTCAAAAACAATCAATTCAATACAACACTTGACTTATTAATATAAACATCCATTGTCTTCCTTGAACAAAGTTTGTTAAGTAGAATTTCTTTCTTTTTTGCTTTTACAAATCTCAATTTTTCGGCTCAATTCTAGGTAAAAAATGTTCATTAAAAAAAAAAAGAATTTTGACATGAACATTTTTCTCATTTAATAATAAGTTCATTCTTTACTAAACGCTCAACGAATATAGCCTCCTGCCAAACTTGAAAATTAAAATCAATAAAATCAAGTAGACATTAACCATACAAAGTTTCTATGAAAGCGTTCTTTGCAGTCGCATGCGGACAAAACTTCATTTCTTCTACTTTTCCTTCGCCCAGCAGTAGGCTCCCTGTCGGGAATCTGTATTTGCAAATAAGAGTATAAAAAATTCAGTATTGTTGTGTGTAACTATAACAATTTAGCTTTAAAATGTATAAAAGCTAGTAATATATGTTCTGTTGGTTTAATACTTTGTCACTGGATATCAACTTTCTGTCTTTTTGGGGATCTTCTTATCTTCTACCGAGGTGTAGATCATTTGGTACCGGTCCGCGCTGAAATTATAAAAACCTATTTTTTACATTTTATTGACTATCATGGTCTTTTTTATTGTGTTTTGTTATGCGCGTGACCAACAACAACATTTATTCGAATTGTAAATTGTTTGAGTGAAAATTGATCGAAAGGACACTTACACTAAATGATAATTATTCGAAATTTAAAATTCTTTATTGCAATAAAAATGTAAAAATTAAAAGATGAAATACGCAAATGATAGTTATTTGAAATAAAAATATGGTTAAAAAAAACAATTTAATAAGAAAAATCCTTATAACCTTAAATTATATGAAAATGCACACAAATAGTCAACTACTGAAGAGTACTCGTTAAATGATGCCACTAATTTTTTTAAATTTTCCATTTACGTCACGGTATTTCTTGGAGCTCTTGATATTTTGGCAATCTGCTCTTTTGCAATATGGATTTCTTGCAAGTCTAAGAATTTCCGTATTGTGGAATGATGGGGTGACACTTCCTGCAAGAAAAGCCTTATGCCATCCTTCAAGGGCGAGGGTTTGAATGTTCGCTTTCCGACCATGGGACCCGGGTTCGAATCTCAGTTGATTTGTTAGGAAGGAGACTTCCTGGCGTTATCGGTCTGGAGTGGGACGATCCCAGCGTGCGGCACCTTTAGTGAGTGAAATTGGACCGACGGTAACTGTGCTAGCACGAAGTCACAAGTCATCGTGTCCGAGACTTTGAGTGTGCTGGCGTTGTTCAGATTGTTGATCATGCTAGATAACACGCTCTCTCCCAGAAAATGTAACTCAGTATAGTTGCAGTATAAACTACAGGTTGGCTCAGTGGGTGTTGAACAAACACAAATGTGCCTGCAATAGGGATTGGCTAATCGTCCTAGTATCTTCGAATACGATTGGCCAGCTGTTACTAATAATATACGCAATAGTTTTATTTTCGAACAATTATTTACAAAGAATTTTCTCGATACTTCTTTAATATATCTCGGTAAACATCATCTCCAAAATAAAATCAAACCTATAATGAGATATTAATTTCTGTATTTAGGATTTCGGCCTATACACCGAAATATTTCTTTCTAAATGCCATAAACCGTTTGAGAACAAAAACTAAACTTGGCTTACTAATATTAACTCCAAAGATATTGTTGTTGGTAGTGCAATAATTATAAAAGAAAATTACGCTTTTTTATTCCTGTTTGGCTAAATAATTTCGAGCCCCTAAATAAAGAGACAAAAAGACATAACAAAAATACAGGTATATTCAAAATGTCCTGTTCTTCGGAAATTAAGCAATTTTATTATTTCACGTTTATCTTTAAGTTTTCATTCGCTTCTCCATTATTTACTGATTCATTTTATTGCTTTTCATCGAAGAGTTTTTCGGTAATTAGCCAGAAAGATTCTTCTATATTCTGAATCTGCACAACTTAATTTGATGGCCGGAGAAAAGATACGATGAAAAAGAGAATGGGAAGATATACTTAGCCCAGTTTTCTGTCCTGGTGCGGGTTTCTATATAGAGATTGGAATTTACAGACTCGCGCTTAACCAACGCCAGTGCATCAGCAAATAATGATCTTGTTTCAAAATCTAACACTGGCTCTGAACTCAAATCTTACCATAGCGATGCTCAAAAGTACAATAAGGATCAGCAAGACATAAAAATAAACAGAATCTAATTCCTTATTCTGAATCTCATCTAATCGGAGTTTCCTCAACTAATATAAATTTCATTGGCGAAGTCATCATATCTGATCGACATCAAAATAAATTGAAATTTATGAATTGGCATTTTGCATATATTTATTTATTTATTTATTGCGTAGAATTTCGCATTCCACAGCAAAATCTAATTAGTAAGTATTATGGTGGATCAATGTCCATAGAGTGACACAGTTGTTAGTTGAATTATTATTATTATTATTATTATTATTATTATTATTATTATTATTATTATTATTTACCACATTCCCTCAGGACATGGGTAATCATGACTCTCCAAAATTTCTTATCCCTAGTGACTCTTACCAGTGTTTCTCCCTTTGCCAACCCCGCACCGCCGTTCTCCTCTCCATTAACACACTCGGTGCTCTCTCTCTCTCTCTCTCTCTCTCTCTCTCTCTTTTTTTTACCATCAATATTCCCTGTAAGGCTTAACTTTCCCAAGCCCTTCTTCCTAATTATGTCACTTTCTGATTCTGATTCTAAGTGGTATTTTGTTGCCATTTTACTTTAAGACTTCCACGTTGCTTACTAACTCCGTCCATGAAATTCTCAGCATCCTTCTGTAGAGTCGCATTTCTGTGGCCTTCAGTTTTCTCTTTATCTGTGGGGAGATTGTCCAGCATTCACAATTCGTAGTTCCCATTTTCGACCTTTCGCTTGCGGATGGTCATAATTTCTGTATCATTGTAGTTAATGGATAGTCTTTTTATCACTCCTTCCTCTTACTACCTTGTCTCGTAGCCCCTGTAGTTTTCTTTTTGTGTCAGTCATCAGCATAGGGTCATTTATGTATCTTATGCTACTAAGATTACGCCCAGCGATAATAAAACCTCGCTGTAGAGATTGAATAAATCTGGAGAGAAGACACCTCATTGTCTTACACCCCTTCCTATTTCTGTGGAGCTATCCAATTCATTTTCTATCTGTATGCGGGCGCTTTCCTCCAAATACAAGTTCCGGCTTACTCTAACATCCTTTCCAAATAGATCAAGTTTTCTTAACAATTCAAATAGATCCTTGTGCCGTACCTTTAAACCCGCTGTTATCGATATCTTAAACAAACATCGCCTTCATGACAATAATATTTGTTTATCCGATAAAAGCTCTGGGAAGTTTTTTCAGCATAACTGATAAGGAAAACGAGTCAACAAATATTAGGTTGGTGCATAATTATCAGGCGTTTTTGTAGGCGAGTTCTTTGTTAATAAAAATTACTGTTTACTTTTTTTAATAAAAAATATTTTATTTTCAGGTTATAACAATGCGTGTTGATAATCATACTTATTTAAAAATGTTATTGTTGAATTGTTATGTTTCTTTTTTTCATAATAAATATTGTTTAAAAACGCCTGATAATTATGCACCAACCCAATAGAAAGCAAAAATGAAAAATAGTCATAGATATTCAGTCTTTATTTTATTCTTCAACGACAATTAAGTTAAGTAAAATAGCACTAAAAGAGTGTTTTTAAAATGGTAGTTTTAGTAAAATTTGTTTACATTTTTAATTTGCTTGAATATTTTTTTTTTATAATCATGTTGATGAATAATGTTACTGAATATAAAACGATTTTTCAGGTTTTCAAAAGACATTTGGCTTCTATTTTAAATTAGATTTTTGTCTCAAATTTCCATCAATAAGCAAAAAATAAAATGAATTAAGAAATGCAGATTAAATTTCGGTTTTCGAATTTTTGAATATTTTAAAATTAACGTGAGGTTGCAAAGAGAAACAAAGAACGGTTAAAAAGTAGGTCTAAAATTTATTACTGATAGAGTAATTGTGGCACAAGGCCGAAAAAAGGGGGAGAATGGTCTGTGTTGATCATCACTTTCTTTTCTTTTTATGTGACGTGTCCTTTCAGGACATAGGCGATTATGGCTCTCCACTTCTTCCTATCCCTTGTAGCTCTCAATAAGTTTCGTCCCTCTACCACCTCCCACAGATCACGTCCTGTCATCCACTTGCTTAAGCCCGCCAGGTATGTCATGCGTTATTTGCCCTTGTCTCTCTTTCCTTTTCTTCGACCTGTGAGTATCAGATTCTCTAGGCCCTCCATTCTCATTACGTGTCCAAGGAACTTCAGCTGCCTCTTCTTGATGTTAAGTATAAGCCTCCTCCTTGTTTGCATCCTCTCTCATCGTTGCTACCACGCTCGGTCCATGATATTCTCAGCATCCTTCTGTAGAACCACAGCTCTGTCGCCACGGATCTCTTCCTCATCTTTGAGGAAACCGTCCAACATTCGCTGCTGTAAAGGAGGACAGATATCACGTAACAGCTCATTACTCTTTTCTTTGTTACCAAAGAAATCCTCCTGTCTCGCAATACTCTGCCCAACTTTTGAAATGCCTCTTTGACCATCCCAGTACGTCTGCGGATCTCAATGTCGCACTTATATCTTATACCAAGCTAATCGGTTTCACGACCAATTCATTCGTTACAATATATTCATTCACTATAAGAATTTATCCGTCACCATTCGCTCCTTCATACAACAAAATGGCTCACACACACTGGGCACCTACTGGGAAAATCACCCCATGAGTTAAAAATCACAATATGTACAATTGTGTATAATCTTTTATATATATATATATATATATATATATATATATATATATATATATAATTAAAGATCTTTTTGTAATCCGTATGTAATTCTAGAGAGCTCAATGTAAAATAAAGCAAATATTAATTATTTTTATTAAGAAACAACTTTAAGGTCTCATGATGATTGTAATTTATTTCCTTAGAATCAAAATTCGATTCTAATTCCTCAGATCGTTATTTTCATACAAATAAATGGGTGACAAATATTCCGCAGGTTCTTACACCAGGAATATTTGTCAATCATTTATTTGTATGAAAATGTCGTTCTGAGGAATTAGAATCGAATTTCGATTCTAAGGAAATGAATTATAATCTTAATGTTGTTTATTTATTAATAATAATATATATATAATGTGTATTTAGGCAGCAATCTTTTTTTCATGGAAGTTTCATTAAATATGACAGACAAGGTGCTTTGATTAATTTTTTATATAATTTATCATTTAATCTTATTTTTCTTTTCTTTTCAGTACATAAATTATACAAAAACTGCACAATTGTTGTTGTTGTTTTTTTTCGAGCGCTTTCGGTTATACATTTAGCCATTTTCAAGGTTGTAATATATTAATTGTTAACTAGAAATAGATTGTTGTATGTATGTATTTATATGTTTCATTTTCAAAACACAGTCAACATATTGTGTCCATGTTCATAGTTGACATTATTGAGTGTTAGATTTTTGTTTTTATTAATAAGGTTTCCATTATTTTTAGCCTTTTTTTACATGTAAACGATGCTATTATATTTGCATTATCAACGAGTATGTTACGAATAGAGTCCAATGAAATGACAGGGTTGGGGGATGATGTTAGTAGAACGTGTCTTTGTTTATTCTGTTGCGAATTTCATTCCATTTTCCTTATTGATGTTTTCCAGAATTGATTGGTCTGATATGTTGGCAGCTTGACAAAAACATCATATGGCACATGGATCAATCAGATAAGTTCACAACTTTTACAAAAACAGAAAATGACGTGTTTGTTCAGAAGCGGATCGAGCCAAGAACTTTCACAGTATTCCTTGATGTTTGATTGGGGTTTTGTGTCTCTATGACCACTTAATAAATTCTACATTTTGGCAATGTTAGTCCAAAAATCATCGATCAATGACGTTTGAAATTAGAATGGTAATGATAGAATTACCATAAATGTACACACACGTGCTACACATACAGAAAGAATGAAAAGTGGGGAGTAAATTCAGTTAGATAATTCTCGAAATTAAAAAAAAAAGAAGAAAATTTCAGTGAAATAAGATGCAGAAAAACATGTTCTTGCGGGTGCCTCCGTGTGTAAAGGTCAAGAAAATTTCGTTTCTGGTAACAAAATAACAAGATAAAGACAAGCAATAAGCTCAACCACATTTTGTAAAACTCGATAATGAGAATGATAAGAAAAAAAAAACAGGGCGACAACACTCAACACGTATCAATTACATTGCTTATTAAAAAAAGTGAATTAAGGTCAAAGATCTGGAGTACTCTTCCAACCGATTTCTTTCTTTTTTTTCATGGAATAAAATAAACCTCGTTCTTTAGAGTCAATTTTATAAAAGGAAAATGTTTTATATGAAAGTAAACAAATATTTTATTTATTTATTTGATTGTATATATGAGAAGAAAATCAGTAAAGATATTGTTTATTTTGAAACGGTAAAAGAAAATGCATTAACAATCATTGTTGCTTTCATCCTTTATTTTATGAATTTTTAAGAACTACACTAAAAACTAAACTTTTATCATATACAGTTACTAATGAAATTTAATCTTTTTTATTCTTTCTATCCCTGTCAGTTCATATATATATATATATATATATATATATATATATATATATATATATATATATATATATACATACATATATATATATATATATATATATATATATATATATATATATATATATATATATATATATATAAAGCATAATATTTTTTTTTAAATCCACATTGCAAACCAAAAACGTTTGCGGTATCTCTCTTCTTTTAATATACACACTTTTTCTCTCGTTGTAATCACTATAACCTCTTCCTTATATATAAAAACAGACCACTTTAAGGTTCCATGTAATAAATTATTTCACCACAGCCCTTTTAAAGGACTGCGAATCATCAGACTTTACTTCCAAAGGTTGAAACAAAAAATGAAAAGAAATTTACACATTTTTGACGGGCCGTATTAAACATATGTAAATTAACGAAGTGAGGAAGTGAGGGGGGAGAGAGAAGACATGAGTGAGATCTAATTAAAGATTTCTATTCTTTTATATTTAAATTACTTAAGGTTATATATTGATATCGAAGGGGTAGAGGAGAAAAAAAACATAAATAGAAAAAGAGAGAAGGAAGTCATGAGAGAAGGTGTCATTAATTTTCTTTGAAAAAAATGGCTAGAAACAGACGCTGTTATTTTGTTTTACTTTGAAAATATTATTTTGGGGGTTCATAAAGATTATAATGTTGATATAAATTTGAATGTCTAAACTGTCTACAAAGAATTTAATTTGATGTTTGTTAGTGATTTAAATTTTTTTTAAATTTTGGGGATTTTCTATGAAATAGTCGATTAGAAAAATATTCATAGAAAGTACATTAAGAGGATAATTTTTTTTTAAAAATATAAGTTTACTTCTAGTAATCTTTTTTTCTCTTTTTAAATTTTTTATTATTATTATTGATTATTAAGTTGACATCTCTATCCGTTTGAATTTTGTTCATGGATTTAACTCGTGACAGTTTCTAGATAGGTAATCTCTTTTACTTAAATTTTAGTTAAGTTAATATGGGGTAATATTTGAAGGTAATATTAAAGATCTTGCTCTGTCGTATACTGTATACACATCCATGCAAATCTCACATATACATACGTTCCTTAACATGTGCAATCACTCATACAGGTACCTATGTACCGATATACACAGGTAAATTCATATATTAACACCTACCTAAATATCAAAAATTTTCCAATTTAAATATTTTATCCTCAATAATGATTATTAAAGGGTAATATATTTCAATTTAAATTAGATTTTCAATTTAAAAATTTACCTCCATATTATAAAGAATTTTAAACTCACACTTCCAATTGGAGAATATTAGAGGAGAAAATGAGATAAAACATTAATAACAGGACTGTAAGTCCTTCTTTTATAATATTCTATATAAATATACACATACACACATATCTGTACACATACACACACATATACATACATATCCATATATATATACACATGTATCCACATATACACATACACACACATATACATATATATATATGTATATACTCATACATACACACATATATATGTAGATATACACACACATACATACATATATACATATACATACACATATACCCACATATATACACACACACATATATATATATATATATATACATACATACATACACATACATATACACATATATACATATACACATATATACACATATACACAAATATACATATACACATATACACATACACACACATAAAAGCACTTGACTGGTAAGCCCAGGGTTCTTTGTGCCCCCTCTCGTGACATGAGACGACGTGAAATAACCCTCGGCTTGCCTTTATCTGCCCTTTTTGTGTACTTGTGTAGGGTCGGCGGTGAAGTTTTTCGCTGTTTGATGACACCTCCCTATCATTTTAGAAATTTCTAGGGCAGATTTACCTTTTGAAAGTTCCGAGGTGATAGTTTCCTTTTCAGCATCACTTAAACTGCCTTTATGAATCATCTTTTTACGAAATTCTTACACTTTTCTAATAATTTGGCACGCTCAAATCACCATGCTGATAACAAATATGGCGCCAGTTTGTTTACATTGCATAGATCAGTACGAAAATTTCAGTGATTGCGCAGGTCAGTGTTGCCAACATTGTGTGAAAATTTTGTGTGAATTGATTGGACGGTTTTTGAAATACTATAAAAAAAGTTATCTCGATAATAATTTGGCACGCAGTGTATATACATATACATATATACACCTACATGTACGTGCATGCAAAAAACATATCAAAATCCATACTTAATTACATCATTATATCTATATTTTCCCATATTATATATATGAACTGACAAATTCTTATATTTATACATACATACATACACAGATTACCCGCCATTCCATATCTATATGTGTGTATATATGTGGGTATATGTGTGTGCATATGTATATATGTATGTATGTGTGTGGATATCTACATATGTATGTGTGTATATGTAGTATATATATATATATATATATATATATATATATATATATATATATATATATATATATATATGTGTGTGTGTGTGTGTGTGTGTGTGTATGTGTATAAGTGGATATATATGTATATATATGGATATGTATGTATATGTGTACGGATATGTGTGTATGTGTATATTTATGGATATATAGAATATTATAAAAGAAGGACTTACAGTCCTGTTATTAATGTTTTATCTCATTTTCTCCTCTAATATTCTCCAATTGGAAGTGTGAGTTTAAAATTCTTTATAATATGGAGGTAAATTTTTAAATTGAAAATCTAATTTAAATTGAAATATATTACCCTTTAATAATCATTATTGAGGATAAAATATTTAAATTGGAAAATTGTTTGATATTTAGGTAGGTGTTAATATATGAATTTACCTGTGTATATCGGCAATATAGGTACCTGTAAGGAGTGATTGCACATGTTAAGGAACGTATGTATATGTGAGATTTGCATGGATGTATACAGTATACGACAGAGCAAGATCTTTAATATTACCTTCAAATATTACCCCCATATTAACTTAACTAAAATTTATTCAAAAAGAGATTACCTATCTAGAAACTGTCACGAGTTAAATCCATGAACAAAATTCAAACGGATAGAGATGTCAATTTAATAATCAATAATAATAAAAAAAAAAAATTTAAAAAAGAGAAAAAAAGATTACTAGAAGTAAACTTATATTTTAAAAAAATTATCCTCTTAATGTACTTTCTATGAATATTTTTCTAATCGACTATTTCATAGAAAATCCCCAAAATTAAAAAAAAATTTAAATCACTAACAAACATCAAATTAAATTCTTTGTAGACAGTTTAGACATTCAAATTTATATCAACATTATAATCTTTTTATGAACCCCCCAAAATAATATTTTCAAAGTAAAACAAAATAACAGCGTCTGTTTCTAGCCATTTTTTTTCAAAGAAAATTAATGACACCTTCTCTCATGACTTCCTTCTCTCTTTTTCTTTTTATGTTTTTTTTTCTCCTCTACCCCTTCGATATCAATATATAACTTCTGTTAAGTTAACCGTTTAAGTGTGTCAATGTCTGGACCTCAAGTAATTTTAAGTATAAAAGAATAGAAATTTTAAATTACATCTAACTCACTCATGTCTTCTCTCTCCCCCCTCACTTCCTCACTTCGTTAATTTACATATGTTTAATACGGCCCGTCAAAAATGTGTAAATTTCTTTTCATTTTTTGTTTCAACCTTTGGAAGTAAAGTCTGATGATCCGCAGTCCTTTAAAAGGACTGTGGTGAAATAATTCATTACATGGAACCTTAAAGTGGTCTGTTTTTATTTAAATTATTTGCTCTGGATTTACATTGAGCTCTCTGGATTTTATCCTCCTTGGCTTTACCTATACGGATTACCTAGTTTTTCATAAGCTATATATATATATATATATATATATATATATATATATATATATATATATATATATATATAATATGAAGAGACAGGGGTCAATTTATCTGACTCCGATTAACGTTGTGCATGCAAAACTTTAAAATCTGTCAAAAGATAATTAGATGTTATTAATTTACTGAATATATTCTTTATTCATTAGATTTTACAAGTAAACATTGTAATCCGGAAAATTTATGCTAACATTTGATCTAACCACATAATACTTATATTAAACTTTCGTGCAAATTATTATTAAATTATTAAATTAATTTATTAAATTATCAATAAATTATCACTAAGATAAAATTATTATTAAATTATTATTAAATCAATATTATTATTAAATTATTAATTATTAAAGTAAATTATTAAATTATTATTAAATCATTATTATTATTAAATTATTATCATTAAATTATTAAATTAAATTATTATTATTATTAATAAATTAAATTATTATTAAATTATTATTAAATCCAAGTAAAGAAAATATCTGATAACCTTTGACCATTTTACTTCTAATACAATGATGCTTTAACCGCAAAAATGTATGTTTATAGTCGGTGCGTGACTATCAAACCGGCGTATCTTGCAACTGCGATATGCATAGTGGTTGAAATTTGTGCAGGTATTTGGAAAAAAATAGAGAGAAAAAAAAGAAACGTTCAAAATACACCACTCGATAAGGTAGTTAAAAGTACATTTATTTTTTAATCGAAGTTTAATATCAGTTTAAAATATTTTATGCTGTAAGCCTCGACACGTTATCTGCTGATAACATAACCTGTTTTAATAGTACGTGTGAGCGGTTCGAGAGTGGTCAAATTGACAGCTGATCTGAACAATCTGTTGTTAACAGCAGCAATGAATTGCTTGTTAATTTTAACGCCTCGTCTGAGAGAACCCTCTTTATCTTCCATCAGCATGGATTATGCTAACTTCCAGATTGATTCATTGAGCCTACACAGACTAACGTTTACGGCTGACATGATTATAATGAATCAATTACTGGGTCTGCTGCTATAAAAGCTGGTGCCCTGTGTTGTGCTAGACAATTTATATTTATCTTATAAATCTACCATTCGTCCTTACTTTGAATGTTGCTGCTACATCTGGCCTGGTGCTCCCACTATGTATTTAGAGATTCTTGATAAAATCCTAAGAAGAATCTTGTTGTGGCCTGGTTTGGGCCAGAAATAGAGACACAAGAGAGGAATTAAGTTAAACAAATATATTAACAGAAATAGTAATACAAACATATACAAACGAGTGTGTTACAGCAAGAATGTTTGGTCCGACTGTCAGAGGTAACTGCTGGAAACTTCCCTCTCTTAAAAAGCAGTACCTGCTCCTATTTATAGCTGGGAGAGTCCATTCGTACGTGGGTAAATTACCATAACAAATCTAATGTACTAAAACAAACTGAGTGAATATTTGACGCTCAGACAC
The DNA here is from genome assembly GCA_903632075.3 of Acanthosepion pharaonis. Taxonomy (NCBI): domain Eukaryota; kingdom Metazoa; phylum Mollusca; class Cephalopoda; order Sepiida; family Sepiidae; genus Acanthosepion; species Acanthosepion pharaonis. Next base: position 609,861 of record CAHIKZ030000027.1, read on the forward strand.
ACACGCACAGAGAGAGAAAGAGGGAAAGAAAGAGAGAAAAAAGAGAAAGAGAAAGATAATGAGAGAGAGAGTGAGTGTGTGTCATGTGCAATTGTTAACAAGCACTGTATAAGACAAAAGTGAACATATAATTATTGATAAAAATAATACCTCCACTAATAATAATGAGAAATACCGCCAGATGAACCTTCAAAATTGAAAACGCCAAAAGTTCATCTATGTCGGGAGAGTTGAAATGTTCTCGGAACGACCAACAAGTCCCTAAAAATGATGTTTGGTTATTTGGTCATATTGGAAGTGGGTCGGGTCGAGAACTTTTCAACTTTATCCTAAATTAATACTGACATTCGCTGGCGTTCCACAGGAAAAGATAGCAACAGAAGCAGGGTATCAATAAATGGCAATGTGGTGGTTTTTTAAATGTAGCTTAGATGTGACATAAGGCCGAAAGTTTGGAGCACTCAGTGAGGATCCTACTCACTACTCTAGCGGGACAAGATTGCTAAACATAACACAACGTCGAAGTGCCCCAAACGACTGTGTGGACATGGGAAAGAAAAAAAAAAAAAAAAAGTGATTTGTTAGTTTATTTGTTTTGCTGTTGGATTTATGTAAATTAAAAGAAGACATTAATAGGAGAGTGCTAGGTTACATAATTACTACACGACACTAATTTTTCACACACGTACACTTTAAAGTTATGATTACTTATAAATGAATTTAAATTGAAATCAAAGTTTTCCTTTGCTATTTGCCACTACTTGTTCGTAAATTCAAATAAGTGACATCATACAACTAGAATAGAATCTCTGACATTCACTCTCTTAATTTTCCTATCGAATTGAAAAAGTATTATTATTTTTTCAGCGTGATACCAGCATTTCTTTAATATATATATATGTGTGTGTGTGCGTGTGTGTGTGTGTGTGTGTGTGTGTGTGAATAGAAGAATGAAGATATATATATATATATATATATATATATGAAGAAAATATCTGGAAAAACAAAACAAAAATCCTTAAAATGCGATTATATGAATGAAATGTCGATGTCTGACGTTTCGGTTTAATAACCTTCTTCAGGACAATATTCATTAAAAATACAATTAACATAATCAGTATAACACGACGAAAACGATGGACATAAAAACAAGTCTTATCCAAAACAGATAAATGAAAATTTTAAATGATCAGCTTTCCGTTTGAGCGTTGGTCACGTTGTCGTCATTCTTTTCTTTTGTCGTTTTCTTTATTCTGTCGGATTTATATCCATTTATATTTGCTTATCATATATATATATATATATATATATATATATATATATATATATATATATATATATATATTTAAAAATTGTGTATTTAGGCAGCAATCTTTCTTTCATGCAAGTTTCATTAAATATGACAGACTAAGTTTTTTTTATATAATTTCTCATGTAATCTTATAATTTTTTTCTTTTCATACAAAAACTGATCAAATGTTGTTTTTTTTTCTGAGCTCTTTTGGTTATACATTTTAGCCATTTTCAAGGTTGAAATATATTAACTGTTAACAAGAAATAGATTGTTGTATGTATGTATTTATATAATGTTTTCATTTTCAAAACACGGCCAAGATATTGTGTCCATGTTCATAGTTGATATTATTGAGTGTTGGTTTTTTGTTTTTATTAATAAGGTTTCCATTATTTTTAGCCTTTTTTAAATGTAGACGATACTATTATATTTGCATTATCAACATGTTACGAATGAGGTCCAGTAGGTCTCCATGAGTATTTAAATGAGACCTAATTGAGCTTTATGTTGACGGTATTTTGAAATGATGCCGCATCAAAAAGTATGCGTTTATTATTATTATTATTATTATTATTATTATTATTATATAAACACTTTTACTCCATTTCATTATCGTTGTTTTTTTTTATCATAAATCTGAGTCATTATGATATTCGAGCAAGAGGACAAAGAAGATAAAATTAAAAAAAATGAGTTCTAAAAGATTTGAATTAAGCCGAGTACAAGTGTGTCAAATAATGAAAAGGTTTCGCCAAAAAAATGAATTTCCCAAAAATAATTCTTGATAGTAAAAAAAAGAAAATGTCGCAGAGAGTCAGAGAGAATGTGATGGTCAAATGACGATAGATTTTAAATAGCGCTCTATCACCTTGGTTTCCTTGGTCGAAATGGTTAAATAGACGTCCATGAAAAATGAACTCCAAAAGCGAATTCAAGTCTTGTGAGAAGCAATTTCCGATTCACACTGTCTGTTCTATCGGTTCAAGAGAATTACGGTAAAAATGCAACAACAATAACAACAACAACAGCAACAAAAATAATAACAATAATAATAATAGTAAAAATACTTGGCGTAAATTAAAAAAAAAAAACTTGTACTTTTTAGTTACAAACAAGCCTTGAATAATAATGTGTATTTAGCATGTCAGATTCTCTCAGTTGTGCCAAGAATTTATAAAATTAATGCTTCATTTAAAGATAACTTTGCATCGAAAATGAAATCTTTATGATGATGAAATAAAATTATAAAAATGTACAATATTTAAATTAAACTCTTTAAAATATTTGGTCCCTTATATTATCATAAAGAAGGTGTGCTGGCGATAAATAAATGTTGATAGAAGCGACTACGATAGTCTCTTTATTCCCTATAGTTGGTGTTGGACTTTGAACTAACCTCTTATCCCTCATTACACTTATAGGAAATGAATACATACTTGACAGATATAGCCTGTACATATTGCGAGAAAATGAACACGTTTGTACATAAAGTAAATTTGATGTGTTAATGTTCTTTATATAAAATATTATTTGGTTAGTTAGTCTTATGAATATACTTGTATGAATTAATAAATTAGTTCAACAGATCTTACGTAAATGAAACAAAAATTCTTCTATCCATTCATCAATCAAATGTTTGTTTCGGGTAATAGTTTAATCCTATAATCTTTTTGTAAAATGATATTTATTTACAGATAGGTCATATTTCCTTCTCTGTTTATATTTCTTATTTATTTTATTTTATTCTTCGTACGCTCGATTTCATCTTTACAATGTTGGTAAAAAATCTGTATTATGTCTTTCATTCCCTCATGACACACAAATAGAAAATAAACATGTCCAAATGTACTGAGAAACAGAAACGTGTTAAATCCATACATAAATTCAAAAGTTCAGTAACGAAATATACCATTTGTTTTCATTTCTTAAATGGTCATTTTTTGGCTTTTGTAAAATTGTGTCCGTTTGTTGTAAATATAAGCCTACTTTCTTAGATATCAATCTCTCAAACATCATCTCCCTATTGCAGCGAATATAATAGAGTCAAATGAACATACCGATTTCCTCAACAAAGGCCAATGTAAATGGACAATTTTTGCACCAACTTACACATTAAGAAAACGGTCTTATGCTGCAGTTCATAGGAAATATATCTAATTTAGCTGTACATCTACTCTTTATATATATATATTTATATATATATATATATATATATATATATATATATATATATATATACTTTAAGGTGGTTCTATGTCTTTTAATTTAACAAAATATTCTTATCGATAGTCACCTGTTATTTTTCTTTCACTGACGTTCAAGAAAAATAAAATTCCCCCAAATTCAAAACACAACCACAGTTAGGATTGAGCCACTGACATCTTAATGTTGCTTTTACACATCGAAAATATGAATTAAAACACGAGCAGGGAGGAATTCAAGGTACAAAAAAGGAATTACTTTTATACTCTTCTTGTGACAGCTGAGTACAGACACTGACAAAATATTGCCCGCACAAGTGTAAATTAGAAGTAAATTGAATGTGCACAAATGTAAATTAGATGTTCACATGTGTAAATCAGATGCAAATTAGATGTTCACAAGTGTAAATCAGATGTAAATTAGATGTTCACAAGTGTAAATCAGATGTAAATTAGATGTTCTATCAATAGCATACTTCATAGAATTTGTACTTCCATAATTCATGGGTTTCTTGTGTAAATGCTCGTGCAAAAATGTTTTCTTCCATGTATCGATTTATTCATCATAAATTCTCTTCCCATTATCTACTAATTATTTTTGTCGCCACATTGACATTTTCATTCATCATGCCTTTTAGCATCCACACTTAGCTATTTTGTAAGCACTCATGCAAGGACTTGCATTCTGATGTTTCACACATTTCTACCCATATCAAACCACTTATTTTTTTTTAGGGTAGGTAAAGCCTAACCACATTAGTCCTAAGATGTTCACGGTTATTATCTTCCTTGTCATTCTTATGGTGTTTATCAAGGAGCCCAACTGGACATTATTCATAGCATATAAATTAAGATCATTCATGAAGAATAGGTGCTCGATGGATGGTTTCAAGCCCTTCGTAAGATTGTAGCGAGATTGAGTCTTATTGAGGATCAGAGACAATGACAGCATGATGATCACAAATATCAACGGAGACAGCTAATCACCCTGAAAAATCAAGCGCTTGATTTCTGCTTCGCCAAGTTCTTTTCCTCGCGATATTAATACCGTCTTCCAACTTGTCACGTTGTTCCGTATAATTATTACAATGTTCTTTGACACACAAAAAATATCATTGTTCGTGCAGCGTTACAATTTTCGTGCATATCCTTGGAGTAACGTCCATCGCAGACAATGGTCATAGGACAACTAATCGACAGTCGAGAGAATATTGTATGGGCGTGATAAAAATCTGATGCAATTATGGATGGCGTAATATTTTTCATAGCCAAACAAATTTCATCATACGCCCCGAAAATAGGTTCATATTACTGCACACCACTGCAAATGAGCTAATCCGAGCAAAAAAAATAGAAATCAATTCAACCCTGTTACTCCAGTTGGTATAAAACTGACCGGATGGTGAAAGAAAGGAAACTAAAGCGGTTGTTTCAGTTAATTTGCACAAGTATATATATATATATATATATATATATCACCCCTTCACATGTGGCAACAGGTTGTGTTGTTACACAATTTTTGTCTCCGTCTGCCACACCTGGAGTATTCTTCTTCATCTTTAGAACACCTCCAGTTTCTACACCCTGTCCAAGATCTTTTTATGATATTCTCTCCAGTTTCATTCTGCTTCAAGTCAGTTAACCGCTTCTTCAGTTTGATCTGTCTAACCTGATCATCAAGTCGTTGCTCACTGACATGCTTCGACCTCTCTTTTGGGTCTACATTCTTTACAGATCTTTCTCAGACGCTTTCTCATGTTCACTCTTGGCCTAACATTCAAACCGCAATCTCTTGTCCTCTTTTGTCCCTGTGGCTCTTGTATCATTTAGCAACTCGATTACCTTAGTTACAGAAATGTTACCCATTAATCCTTCAACGGGGGTGCACACCTGCACAATTCTCGTTAGCTATAAACCTCTTCGCTGTTCTGTTACGTTTGTAATTTGTTTTCTTCATAATGAAGTTAAGTCGGTTGGTATAAGGTTTTTCTTTCCTTGGCAATATCCTCACTGGTTAAAGTTTATTGTGATTTTAACACTAGATGATCTCAGAAAGGCCATCTACCCTCAAATATGTTTTACGGAAGACTGGGAATCTCCTACTACCAGTGGGATTAAAACGCCTCTGGACATCAATCCATATGTTATTATTTTTATTATCATTATTGTGTTCCACCCCACCCACAAAAAGTAAAAATTATTATTTCACCTTAAATAATAGTTTTTAATATTTTTTGTTCATTTTATCTTTACCAGTTAAACATTTTGAATTGGAAGAGGTGTCAATCCCAAGGAATTTGATCACTTTCATGAAGTTATCCCTTATATATATTTAGTTCCTGCATAGTGAGATTTTATATTATTTACGCACTCTTGACTCTGTGATCAAAAGTAAGGGAGAAATTTATTCTCAAATTCTGAAAGATTTAAAAGAATATATATCGTTTATAACTTTAAGCCAAAACTTATAATTATCCTTTTTGTTGAATGGTTAGCAACTTAATCGCTCCTCTTCATAGGGCGCGAGGAAGCTTGTTAGCAACCGTGTAAGAATAAAAAATAATAGCGATAAAAAAAAATAATACTACTTATACCCTGATGAGTAAATGGTTAGATAACCAGAGGCAGGGTCTTAATAAACTCGCCGTGGAGAAGACAACAGGAAACCACTCGACTAATTTTCGTAAGAATGTTAATATCAATGCAGATATAAGAAGAGATGACGTCATGAAAGTGATCAAATCGCTTTGGATTAACACCTCGTCCGGTAAGGGAAGACATGCGAGGTCGATACCACCTGAACGTCTTCCAGCAACTGTTCGCAAAAAAAATAAAATGAAATAAAAAACAGTAATTATAAAAAATATGTTATCTACCCTTGGTTTATAAGACCTGCTGATAGAAAGATGGGTCCATTTATCTCATATTAATGGGTAAGACCCAAAATTAAGCGTCAAATCTGAGAGGCCCTGAATACCACGAACGGTATAGGCGTGTTTCAGCCTACTCCAAAACAGGCGATGCTGGCCACGCGCAAACCTGAATGATGCATAGACAAGCAGCCAGCGGCTGAAGAATATGAACAGCATCAAATAAGTGTTTCAATCAATTTCAAACTGAGACATTTATTTGAATTTCATCCCTGATGCTCTGACTTTAATTGCTAAAAGAAGACGTTTTTCAGCAATTCTATATTCTCCTTCTTGTTGTATAGTGCATTTCTTATGCAAAGTATGTCTTTCAAACATTTTAATTGTCTCATCTTCGTTCATCAGCGACAACTCAATTTGAGGAGTCGCTAGATTTCTCACATTTTGCTAAAAATGTTTCTGCAAATAAGCAATTTTTCCAAACATATACACAATTTCGCTAAACAAAAAAGCAATTTGATGTATATGTGCAATTTACTGAAAGTATAAAGCATTTTTGTTGGCATGATAACAGATAAATTAAAAAGAACGAACAGATTTGAGCATAAAGGCATCGAGAGATAAATATCTCCTATTTTACTGTCCTTTTTATATATAGAAGAAAATATAAAAGTAACTTTTGCCTTCACAGTCGCCACCTTCCAGTTATATGCAAATTCAGAATAAAAATACGCAAACTAAAAAACAAAACTATAGCTAAACTACAATTCGACAGTCTACTGAAGGACCCAACTTACAAAGAGATGTATGCTGACAAAGTTAAAAATAAATATAACTTGGATGGAACCGAAAGTTCAAAGTGAAATACAGTAAAATAAAATTTAGTAACATCTGCGAACAAGATCATCACAAGTGAGACAGGAAAAAAGTAGTAGATGACAAATGGAATGCATAACAGAATGAAAAAGAGACAGCAAACAATACCAAGAAATGGTGCAGAATATAGAATATTAAACAAAAACATGAGAAACAAATGCCGGGGGTTAAGCAAGAATGGCTCAACGAAAAGTGAGCAGACATTGAAAGAATGATTATAGAATGATCATGCACGTATCCATAAAAATAATAGAAATAACAGAACAAATGACCGTTCATCAACGAGATGCATAAACTCTAAAGAGGGAACGCTTAGGTGGGATTGTAATAGAGATGCTATCAGCCTAAGACGATTTTGGCCATCGATAAGATTACGGAAATAATAAACTAAATATATGACAGTGGCGACATAATGAAAAACATTAGTAGATCCATCATCGTAACGCTGTCTAAGAAGCCAAGTACAAAAGAATGCGAGCTCCATCGAGCGATCAGCTTAATGAGCCACACAACGACGTTTATCATCCGATTTCTTGTGAATAAACCTCGTACTATATTAAATAGGAAATAGGACAAAAACTATGCGGTTTCGTTAAAAACACTGGAACAAGAAATGCAATATTATCAGAATATCAGAGAGAGTAACACAAATGCGGAAGGACATATGCCTATCTTTCAAGATTTTTCTGAACTGCTCGGAAAATTTGATTTATACAAGGCATTTGAATAATGCAGAATATACAGTTGTAAAAACTCGCCTGCATACGGTCAGAAAATGAATTAAAGTACGTAAGAATAGAAAGGAGTGTAAGTCAAGGATGTATATGCTCACTTGATTTATTTGGCCTATACAGCGAGGCAATTCTAAGATGATTCGAATTCCTACCAGGATCTATTATTAGTGGGCACAATCTTAACAACATAAAATATACAGGTGACACCGTGCTGATGGGGAACAAAGAAAAAACTGCCGGAACACATCGAATAGGCAGTAAAGGAAAATGAAGGGAAAAAACTAACCATCATTTGTAAGGAGATAAAATGGTTATCAGCAAGAGAAAAAAGAAAAAACAAGCTGCAAATTGGAAATGCGAACATCAAAGAAGTAAATAAATTTAACTATACCGGTGACGGAAAATATTACACCGAAATCCCAGAATGCATAGCGAAAACTTCCAAAATCTTTAAAAAGAGATTAAGAAAAGAAAAATTTCATTAGAAGCGACAAAAAAATGCTGAATTGCTATATAATATAAATCTTCATTTATGGTAGTTGAAGAAACTTGAGGCAACAGAGATGTCGTTCTACAGAAAGATGCTGAAAATATTCTGGACGGAGCGTGTAAGCAACGAGGAAATTTGAAAAGAAATGGGAAAAAATGGTGCACTTATACTTAGAATTAGACAAAGACAGTTTGATATTGTGGAACACATAACGTGGAAATAATGGAGAATTTTACACACACAGAACATATTGAAGGCAAGAGGGACATAGGGAAACAGCGAGTAATCTAGTAAACAAGTTTGTGTAAATAGACTGCTGGTCATAGAGTAGGAGGGATAGTAAAAAAGCAAATATTGCTAAGAGTAATAAAGGACAGAAAGTTGTGGAGAGCTTGGCGCTCCAAAACTTCGTCCTGAGGGAATATGATATTTGCAAGAAGAAGTCCATATTAAAAGAGAAGTAAATTAAGGTGGCAAGTTAACATGATCGTTATTGTGTAAACGATTTAGCTTTTACCATAAAACAATAAGAGAACAAAAAAAGGCTGATGAATTGGCTCCAACTGACTAGACCAGCGGTTCTTAATTAGGGGAACCCCCCACCCCGTGGAGAAATTTCATGTTGTTGTTAGTGGGGGGTGTTTTGAAGGTTTTGTGATTTGTGTTTTTTATAACAAGCATCTCAGCAAACAGCCATTAGTTGTTTTTTTTTTAACGGCGTAATCAACCTGTGTCCGTCTATCGTTGTTACCATTTGAAATCAGATCGTCTACTGTGCAAGCTATATATTTGCTTGTATTCGTACGTGCAATTTTATATTTATTCAACCTTTCTAAGTTTTGAGACACGATTTGACATCATTGTTTTCTATTCGTTTTCCTCAGATGTCCAAGAAATGCCGTTATCAAGATTCGTTCTTAGACTTCCGTTTGTTTGTTTTTTTTCTGATCCAGAATGTGTGCTTTGTTTGTAAACTTTTGGGAGCGGCTATATGAAACCATTCCAGGTAAAACAACATCTTGGAAACAGCCATCCAGAATTCAAAGACAAGGACCATTGCATGTTTCAAGCTCAAATGGGCCAATTTGAAACGAGCAAGATTAGACGCAACTCGAACCTTCAAAAACCAAACATTTTCAGTTGTGAAAGCGTCATACGAAGTTGCCTACGAGATCGCGAAGAATAAGAAAGGACATACGATTGGGAAAACATTGCTAAAACCATGTTTACTCACCTGCGCCAAACTAGTCTTGGGAAACTCTGCCTACCAGAAGATGAATTTCAATATTGAATGATATAATTCGCTCTCGAATTGACGATCTGACTGAAAATATGAAGCGGCGATTGACTTTGAAAATTAAGAAGTCACCTTTCTTTGCAATCCAAATGGATGAGATAACGGATGTTGCAAATCTTTCTCAACTATTGATCTTTGTGTGATACAACCACTAAAAGAAAATTGAAGAGGATTTTCTGTTTTACCGACCAATCGAAACAACGCCAAAGCTGGAGATGTCATGCAACTTTTGTCCTCATTTTAACTTGAACTAGGATTGCTTGGTTGGAGTGTGCACGGATGGAGCATCTGCAATGTTGGGTTCAAGATCCGGATTATTTAGTCTCATTCAGCAAAAGAATTCAATAGCCCAATCTACTCACTGCATGCTTCACAGAGATCCCTTCCATTTCCCTTCATGATGACTTGTTGATCGTGATTAAAGTGGTCAACTACATTAAAGGTTTCGCTCTTAACACAAGGTTGTTTTGACGATTCTGTCAGGATTTGGAAGCAGGACATAATATCTTGCTTTTTCATACGCAAGTCCGATAAATTGTCCAAAGGCAATGAGATTGTGTTGTTCCTCGGTGAACAAGGAAAGACTATTCTTTTAGAAGAGTTGAGAAATGATGACTTTCGCATTCGACTGGCTTACTTGATCGATGTTTTGGGGAACTTAATGAACTCAACAAGAAGCTTCAAGGAAATGATATGAACATTCTCTTTGTGGCCAAACTTGATCACTGGAAGTGCCGAGTAGAAAGATGTAATTTTGTGTCTTTTGTGAGTTTCAGTGATTGTCTTGGAGAGGAATTGCTGAAGATATTGCTGATCACCTCAATGCTCTTCGAGATGAGTTCCAAAGATATTTTTCGAGGATTGTTGCCGAAAATGCTCAACCCACGTTGATTGGAAATCTATTTCGATGTGAGGTTGGAACTGTTGAAGAGTCACTTCAGGAGAAATTCCTTGAGCCCTACGACTCTTCTACGAAGGATGAATATAATGCTATGAAGCTGGAGAGGTTTTGACTCTCTGTTTCCGTTCTGTATCCCAAACTGGCCAGTGAGTGGGAATAACTTGGTTGGCTAATTGGAAGAGGGAAGCGGACCAAAAAAAACGTTAAGAACCACTGGTCTAGACGATTCGGTTTTCGCGCTTCTTGACAGACTTTCACTTGACATATTTCATGCCTTTTGGCATGGGCATAAATTATCACCAAATTAAGTAGTAACAAATAAGTTTTGTAAGGATACAAAATAAAACAAGTTCATAGAATCTTTGTTTAATAATAATAATAAAAGAGTAAAGAAAAATTCTTAATCCGCGTTTCTATGCAAATGTTTTCTAAAACAACATTTTCTGTTAGAAAGCTAATTGTCAGACAGCTAATTATGAAACTAAATAGTTAAATATTCAGTTATTCACTAGATATCGAAAATAGTACCGATGACATTTAAAATTCCCAAAGCATTCTGTCTGTTAAACATAGTTTAATGTCTTTGATATTGTTTGACGTTATAAAGTCTTCGAATTGCATCTGATTTCAAAGTTCAGTGACGGGTGACTTATTCAACTCATGACCCTCAACATGAGTGAAGAACAAAAAACGGGAAAATGTTTTTTTTTGTTTTATATATGACTTTCCCCAAGTCACCCCTCCACCTCTCTCTCTCTCTCTCTCTCTCTCTCTCTCTCTCTCTCTCTCTCTCTCTCTCGCCAACGAACCCGGCTTTTGTTTTCCACGGTTTTATATTTTTATGTATTTCTAATTTTCTTTAATAAAGGTTCTGTGTTTCTTTCGTTTCTCTTCACTCTTTGTGTTACCAGATTTCTTCGTTCTTCCTATTTATTACACCCTATGATTGCTTCTTTTTCTTTTTCTTTTTCTTTTTTCTTTTCTTTTTTTTCTTTTCTTTTTCTTTTCTTTTTCTTTTCTTTTCTTTTCTTTTTCTTTTTTTTCTTTTCATTTTCTTTTTCTTTTCTTTTTCCTTTTTGTTTTTCCTTTTCTTTTCCTTTTCGTTTCTCCTTTTCTTTTCCTTTTCTTTTCCCTTTTCTTTTCCTTTTCTTTTTCCTTTTCATTTTCTTTTCTTTTTCCTTTTCTTTTCCTTTTCCTTTTCTTTTTCTTTTCTTTCTTTTTTTTCTTTTTCCTTTTCTTTTTCCTTTTCTTTTTCCTTTTCTTTTTCTTTTCTTTTTCCTTTTCTTTTCTTTTCTTTTTCTTTTCTTTTCCTTTTCTTTTCCTTTTCTTTATTCTTTTTCTTTTTCCTTTCCTTTTTCTTTTCTTTTTCTTTTTCTTTTTCTTTTATTGTGACTGTTTTAACTTTGATATTATCTTTCTTTCTTTCGACACAACTTTCTCATTTTTACTTTTCTTTATTCATTTCCCTTTCTTTTTCCAACTTTCCCATTCTTTTCTTCCTTTTATCCTTAACGAATCAAACATAAAACTAAACTGACATTTCTGATTTTATTCACACAAATTGCCTTTATCAAACATGAAAACCATTGAATCTCCTACTAACGAGACAGATGACATCCTCAAATGGACCTACCACTCTCACAGAAATTAATAACACTGTTATTCTACCGTAAAGGTTAAAATAATTTCCCTAAACAGAAGATGTATCAAATTCTCCTTTGACCAGATAACAAGTTTAGCAAATTTATTTCGAATCTTTTATACACTTGGGTCGATTATCTTTCAGTTTTTTGATGCTTTATACGCGGATCCGTGAAATTTTAGGGTCGACTCTCAGGGAACTACCTCTCCGGTGAATTTACGGAACGCCCAGTAAAAAGAAAGCTCGAAGTCTCACACAAGAATGTCACTAAAAAGAAACACATGTGCCTAGTACAGAATTACAAATTTACACTTTTATTTGTACTTTACTAAAAATTTGGCCACATGCCAGAAAAAATTAAACTTGGAATATATGTAAATTTCCTTAAATAAAACCAATGGTTCATTCTAGAATCACTCAGCAATGTTTTTTTCTTTTTTGTTATATCATAGATTTTATATGTATATAAATATAAATAGCTCAAGATGAATGTATAACATTTTAGATGCTCATCAATAGCCATTAACAATGCCAGAAGTCCTTTTTACAAAGCTAATTGGCGGAACTTGTTTTGCTAAAAGAGACTGTGTAGATGCTTTCCTACAAAAGGAAGTTGATGAGGATTTCAAAGAGGTCCTTACAATCAACACCCACAAAGATTTATTTAGACATAATCGTGTTCCTTTTGGTACCAAACTAGCACCAATCATATTCCAGCAAACGAAAGATGCCGTGATAATGGCAGAAGCTGCTGCATTCATTGATAGGATCACTGTTGCAGATGCAACCCGGGATGAACTTCTGAGACGTATATTTTCTGTTTTTCGAGCGGATTCAACAATATGGTTTTTATGTGAGATCAGAAAAATGTCAATTTTTCCGGACGTCGATCAGGTACCACGAGTTCATTTTTGGCGAGAATGGTAGACGACCAGGCCCGGAAAATATTACTACTATCAAAAATATTCAAGCACCAGCAAATATTTTGACATTCTTTTGTAAGTTTGGTAAGCAATTACAGTTCTTTTTTGCCAGAACTCAACCATATTCGAACTCCCTTGAATCACCTTTTGAAAAAGGATGTTCTATGGAACCGGTCAACAGATTGTCATTCTGCTTTTACCAAACCAAATTTTGACTTTCTTCGAACTTGTTTCTTACACACTATAATCCATCTTTTGATATCATTATGGTTTCAGATGCTTCTAATTATGACATGGGAGCCATGATTTCCCAGTCAGAAGGGCATTGACACTCGCTGCTTTAAACTATGGTGAAATTGAGACCTTGGCAATTGTCTTTGCCATAAAAAAATTTCATGAGAAGCTTTATGGATACCATTTCAGCCTGGTCACAGACCATAAACCCCAGGTTAGCATCATTGGATCAAGAAAGGTATTCCTATTTATACTGCCAATTGTTGATGGGTCACCATGCTCTTAGATTACGATTTTACAATCAAGTACCACTCAACAAATTCAATTGGTCATGCAGATGCCTTATCCTAATTTATGAATGTGTATCACAAACCATCAGAGGATTCAGATATTGTAGTAGTATTCGTGAAAACAGTGCAACCAGCAAATGGTGAAACCAGAAATTCGTGAAACCAGAAATTGTTTCTCACAACCACTACAAGAGCACTGCCAAGACACTTCATAAATGGTCCAGAAAGCCAGTTTCTGTCCCATTGTTGCAGAAAGTTATTCACTACCACTGTACAAAGTGGCCAGTAGTATATCCCGATAAACAGCTAGATATTTAAATTTCCGCACCTGCCTGATTTTAGTGTCCTCGACTTGTAAATCGCATTCGGGCTCATATTTTGCTGATGACTATGCGTTTTGTCTTCTTGTAGTTTGTGCTTTGGCAATTTTAGTTCCCAGCCTGGATGTACGCACTCGGGTCTCCACCTTAAAAACTTACCTTGTGTCACAACTCGTCTTAGTGGGGAGACAGAGTAAATACCTAGTTTATGCTTAGTCCTTTCTTCTAGCTCTCTTCCTTTACCTTCTGTGGGAGGTTTTGTAATTTCTTTTCCGTGTCTGCTATCAGCATTTTGTCATCTGCGTATCTTATGTGTGTTAAGATTGTGACCACCAATAATGAATCCCGGTAGGATTTCCAGTTCTCTCAGAATTGCTTCGCTGTATAGGTTGAATAAGTCCGGTGAGAAGACACAACCTTGCCTTAAGCCCCTTTCTATTTTTGTATCTGCTGAACTCATTCTCTATTCGCATGCAGGCCGTTTGCTGTTAATATAGGTTCTTGATTATTCTAATGTCTTTCTCAAATATACCAAGGTTTCTGAGCAGTTCTAATAGATCTTTGTGGCGTACTTTGTCGAACGCCTTCGCGTAGTCTATAAAACACAGGTGCACGTTCTCAAGAACACATGGCACAGTGGATAAAGGCGTTGGTTAGATCCAGTGACAGGACCCAAAGAGTGTGAGTTCAATACCCGGTTAAGGCAGTGGAGAACTTCCAGAGGGAAATTAACAGGAGATAACTGACAACTGACATCCATCAAACATGGCACGTGGAACTAAAACAGTCTACCCCAGTGAGCGAAATAAAGGGTTCAGTTCGACATTCCAACCACCTGAAGAAGGCCGGAGCGTACAACGTCCGAAACGTTGTGATAAATATGGCGACAAAGATGAGGACAATAGTCCGAATAATGTAAATAATGTACATAATACCTCATCTCAGAAATATAGAAAGGCTACGTCCTTCTTCATTGTATTGCTCTTTCTGATAATATTCTGAGCATGAATATCGCGTTCGTTGTTCTGGTGTCTTTAACGAACCCGCACTGTTCTTGTCCTATCTCTGGTCTGATTCTACTGTGCGCTCTATTCATCAGAATTTGGATGATGAGTTTTGTTATGTGGTTCATTAGGCTGATTGTTCGGTGGTGTTCACATTCGTTTGCACCTGGTTTCTTAGGCAGTGCTATGAAAATAGGTCTGCTTAGATCTTCCGGTTATCCCCACTGTTGTAGATTTCATTTATTTCTGTGATCTTGTCTATGGCCAAATCATCTAAGGCTATCAGCATTTCTGTTACAATTCCGTCTGGCCCTGCCGTCTTGTTTCTATTCAATCTCGCCAGCGCAGCTTCTACTTCGGTTTTTAAAATTCCAGGCCTATCGGTAGTTCTGTGTATTGCTGGTTAATCTTTTTCGTCGTGGAAGAGTTCTCCAATATAATCGCTCCAGCACTGAAGAATTTTTTCTTTCTCTAATATGAGCGTTCCACCTTTTGATTTTATGCAGTCTATTGACGACTACGTCTTCTATCCTGGTAATTACTTTATTTGTTTATGTACATCTCCTTTGTTGTTGGTATTTAATTTCTCTATTTCGGCATATTTTTGTTTAGCCACAATTCTCTAGCCTGCCTGTATTTGGTCCTTATTTCGTTGTGTAATTTACTGTATTCTGTTCCGTATCTTGGCAGAGTTTTCTGTCTCCTTTGCATCATGTCGAGAATCTCATCAGTCATCTATTCGTTTTTTCTTCTTCGTCCATTCTCCTTTAGGTATCGTTTGCTGATGTCACTAAAACTTCTCTTAGAGCATCACATTTCGATTTTCCCTTTCCATTGTGTCCCTCGTATCTTCTTTTTACATTGCCCGTAGAATTTTCTTTCAGGCACGGATTTCTCAGGAGTTTGCTTTATTGCAATCTGGGTGCTGCGTTAGGCTTCTTCAGTTTCCGTAATTTCACTCTTAGTTTACATATAACAGGACGATGACCACTTCCGCAGTCGGCACTTGGGTAGGTTTTTGCATCCTTGAATCTTTTGTTGATAGATATCTAGTCAATTTGGTTTTTAGTTTTTCCTCTTGGGCTCCTCCATGTCCATAATCGCCTCGGATGTTCTTGGAACCATGCGTTGGCTATTACCTGGTCAGTGACCATGCACTATTGGATCCATTTTCCTCTACGTCCGTTGCGGGTTCCTAGTCCGAATATCTCCTGCCCTCACACTGTCTACTTTGGCGTTCAGGTCTCTCATGATAATTATGAATTCTTGCGATTTACAAAGAGCCTTGGCATTGTCTAGCATGGAGTAGAAAGATTCGATTTCTTCTTCCTTACTTTGTGCTGTCGGTGCATACACTATTATGATAGCTACGTTGAAAGGTGTTATATAGGAATAAAGTGTCGCTGCTGACACTGGAGTTTGAACACAGATCACCAGAGAGCAATACAGGCGATCCCATTTTGAATAAGTAGATCGCGTGATGGTAAAGGAAATGTATATTTGGGAATTAGCATGGCGTCTAAGTGATTACTATACAGATTACCATTCGGATCACTATTCAGTGGTTACTATTCGATCGAGTATTATCGAGTAAGTACCATTAGTTATTAATAAATGTCCTCTGCTGAATATGAAAAATATGTGAATTATATTTTGCTGGAAAAACCAGGAGAGATAACTTATGATGAAACTGCTCTAATACTATCAAAACTTTTTGGTGATAGGAGTTCATTATTTAATACACAATGGCAATGTCTTAACTTAGTAAAGAATTTGTCATTTATTCAGGACTTGTGAATCGAAAACCTGAAAAGTTCAAGTTAAATGAATTAACTCCTGATATTCGTACAGGGTTTAAATTCTAATAAGGACGCGGAGATAAGATCCAGGATACTTGCTAAAATAGAAATAGATTCCAAATTAACTCTCCAGAAAATAGCGGAAGAGTGTCAACATATTGCGAATTTGGAACTAGATACCGCAAGGATTGAAGAAAAAGACAATTCACAGATACATAGTGTCCGACCATCTAAGAGAAAAACTACAAACGTATTTCAACTCTTAACAGAACAGTAAAAAAGACGGTAACCCCCTCCTCAATACTTAATACTTGCTACTTGTGTAGGTAAGCAAGAAGAAACAATCACTTTTAAAAAAGTGATTCTTTCTTCAGGAACAAAAAATGTTATGAATGTGGGAGATTAGGACACAAAAGTACATGTTGCAGGTACAAAAAATGAAGGAAAAATAAAACGTATGTGATTATGATAAATACATGGAGTAACGATAAGAAACCTAAAAGGGAAATTAACAAGACATTTCAAAAGAGGAAATTTGTTTTTGTGCAAATTAATAATGTAAAAATAAAATTGCAACTAGATACAGGATCTGATATCACTATCATAAATGAACAGACATGGAGAAAAATGAGTAAGCCCAGCTTATTGACTTTTGATAAAGTTGCGCGTGGAATATCAGGAAAGAGATTGAACTTTTGGGGTGAATTCCGCTGTAACGTTTCTTTTGTGGGAAAAACCAAAAATGCGGTGGTGTTTGTATTTACGAATACTGCTAATTTGTTTGGAGCAGACTGGATTGCATTGTTTGACCTTTGGGACCTTCCAATTAATTATTTTTGCAACAAAATAAATATTGTTACCCCTGGTACTAATACGGAAACTGAAAATTTGAAAAATGAACTAAAAAAAAGTTTTTCAGAAGTTTTCTCAGGTCTAAGGGACATGCACGAATGCAAAAGCTAAGTTTGAGTTAAAAGACAATGTAATAACGACATTTAAACCAAAAAGATCTGTACCTTTTGCGGTCTTAGATCCAGTTAATAGTGAATTGGACAGATCAGAAAAATTAGGTGTCATTTCAAAAATAGACTATTTCGAATGGGCATTTTGACCCTAAATTAAAGATTGTGGTTGTATCAGATGCAAGTGATTCGGGTATTGGAGCAGTGATATTACACAAATATTCGGGTAGATGCAGTGATAATACTCAAATATTCGGGTAGATGCAGTGATATTACACAAATATTCGGGTAGATGCAGTGATATTACGCAAATATTAGGACGAAACTACTAAACCAACAGCTCATGCTTCAAGATCATTAATTGCAGCTGAAAGAAACTACAGCCAGTTAGAAAAGGAAGCATTGGTCATCATATTTGCCATAAAAAAAGTTTCACAAATTCATACATGGTAGAGAATTAATACTACAGACAGGCCATCGTGTTCCCACATATAAGGTGAATAGACTACAGCGCTGGGGAACTATCCTTTGAATTATAATTATAAAATGGAATTTTTACCATCCAAAAAAATTAAATCATGCAGACGGATTGTCTAGACTAATACCAAGATTCTGCGAACAACTTGAAGACACAGTAAGTGCGGCGAAAAGGGCCAAAAATGAAATTAGTAACGTATTATACAATAGTGTAAGAGAACTTCCCATAACATTGGAGAAAATAGAAATCAAGGCAGAAAAAAAAACAATTTTATAATGAAAATGAAGGAGAAATTAAGATCTAAAGGAAAAATACTATTGGAAAGAATGCATTTTCATTATATAATGATGTACTTATGTACGCAGAGAGAGTGGTGATACCAGCATCGTTGCAAAGACGTATGTTAAAACAATTTCACAGAGGACATCCAGGAATTTCTAGAATGAAATCCTTAATGAGATTTTATTCTTACTGGCCAAAAATGGATCAAGCTATCGAAAGTTTAGTGAAATCATGCAGATGTGTGCTCTGGCAGCGAAGTCAACGCCTATCAAAATTCAACCTTGGCCGAAAACCGATATGCCATGGTCCAGAATACATATAGACTTGGCAGGACTGTTAATCGGAGCATACTATCTAGTAGCAGTCGATAGTTACACTAAATGGCCAGAAATATTAAAATGTAGAAGACCGACTAACGCGGTAACGATAAATTTCCTACACGATATTTCCTACTGACTTTATCGTTTCAGATAACGGGACTCAATTCACGTCTAGTGAATTTAATTTTTTGCAAATCATTAGTAATAGAACATATTACAACTCCCTCTTATCACCTAAGATCAAACGGACAAGCGAAACAGTTTGTCGATACGTTTAAAAGGGTACTAAAAAAGTCGGAGGGAGAGGATTCAGATGAAGTAATGATTCAGCAATTCCTGAGTGTTTACAGAATAACACCAAACCCCAACACTGTTTCTAGAATGTCGGCTGGAGAGTTGATGTTCGCCAAGAAGAGTAAGTCCGTTTTCAATAAGTTATTACCACAATGCAAGGCGAGAACATCAAAAAATAACAATATAAGTAAATACTTTAAACCTGAAGATAAGGTATTTCTTAAGATGTATCCGCGCAAAATGAATTCTGGGAAGATGGCGTTATAAAAAACCGGATCGGCAAAATGACATACATGGTACAGAGACAAAGGTGGGAACATAAGCAACACCTTAATCAGTTACAAGACTCACCGATTTAAAAAAAATTCCCGAAAAGAGGTACCAATGGAAATTCTGTATGATATGTTTAACGTACCAACGCCATCAGAAATTGTTGAACCAAGGGTTTATGGCAAAATAAAAAGAATGCCAAAAGAATCTCTATTGAACCGAAGCTGAAGAAGTATAGACTCCAGCGGAAGTCATCTCAAAGGGGATATGCTATATAGGAATAAAATATCGCTCCCGACACTGGAGTTTGAACGCAGATCACCAGAGAGCAAATACAGGTGATCCCATTTTAAATAAGTAGATCACGTGATGGTAAAGGAAATGTATATATGGGAATTAGAGTGACGTCTAAGTGATCACTATACGTATTACTATTCGTATCACTATTCAGTGGTTACTATTCGAGCGAGTATTATCGAGCAAGTATTATTAGTGCGAGTGTTATTCAAAGGCGTCTGACACCAGTATTATTCAACGGCGTTACTATAGTTGTATCTGCGAATACAAAGTTTCTGCTAGAACGAGCGTTACGGAAGTGACAACGAGTGTTGACATTACAAAAGTGGCAACGACTGTTCGTTAACATCACAAAAAAAGGCTTTCCTTTCAGCTTGACTACCAGAATTCTTTCGGATAATTGGTAGTATCCTAGAATGCATTTCTTGAATTCTTGATCTAGTATCAATCCTACTCCTTTATCATTTTTCTCTCCAGCTGCATAAATAATCCAGTGATTGTCACTGACAAAATCTCCGTGGTTTGGCCATCTAGTTTCACATACACCTAAGATGTTGATTTTTAGCCTCTTATATTACATTATCTAAATGCATGCAGTTGTTCAACGTCCGATCGCTCCATGTCCCGAGAGTTATTTTTTTGTCTGCTGCGAGTAATCGCAAGATAACGGTCAGGTGACACCTGTCACTCATGCCGCTCCTTTCAGGGCGAGGGATAGGTTCCGAGGAATTTTACCTCCTTTACGCCGTTTATGCTAACAGTCGCTGGATGACGGTCAGGTGACACCGGTTGTACCTGTCCTTACAATGCGAGGAGGTAATTCCCCTTCACGCCGATAGGTTTCATATTGTGGTGTGTGTTATTAGCCATGATATATCTTTATATTAATAGTGGAGTGGTTTCCCGTTAGCCTCGCCACTGTGGTTTAAGGAGGCACCACCTCTAGTTAGCTGGCCGTTAACTCATCAAGAGTTCTTCTGCCCTTTGTTGGGTCGTATTTTTCGTCATACTGGCTCGCTAACAAGCCGCTTCAGTCGCAAAAACTTGGAGTAGAGTAGTCGGTTTAGTCACCGACATTTCGACTGTGGAATACTTATAAAAATTTTATTTTTTATTTAAAGAAAGAATTAAAAAAAAAAAAGTCAATTTAAATGTACGACCGTCTAGGTGTTGTTTTTTTTTTGTTTATTTACACGTCTTTTGAGGAAGGTGTATTTTTTTTTGTAAGCCGGACGGTGTGTGTGTGTGTGTAAAAAGAAAAAACTGTGCAATTTTTATGACCATTTCGGATCAAGATTTGCCGCCAAAATTGTTGCCAAAATCGTTTGACAAACTTTGATTTTCTTGTGTAAAATTTATGACCCTTTCGGATCAGGAATAGCCACCAAAAGTGAAATTTAGAAAGGCCTTTTTTCATATATTGGCCAATGAAAATTGAGTTTTCGAGGCCCGTAGAGATTCCTGATGGCCCCAAGTGGAGCCGACTTTTCCAAATAAAAGAGAGGACATTAAGAAACGAGGGGAGAAGCAAAAAAAATAACGAAAGGGAACAGAGGCAGAGAGACGACCCGCAGTTCGCAGACCACTTAACACCAACACTCTACATTGACCGGCAAGTGGGCCATAAATCAGCCTTTCTCCAACTACCTAACCAAACCAATCCGGCCTGCTGTCAATGAAAATTCTTCAAAGAAAGTAGAACCAACCTTTTCCAAACCAATCCGGCCTGTAGTCAAGGAAAATTCTTCTAAGGAAGGAGGTGGGTGCCTTGCGTTCTGCTATGTGTTGGTCTCTCTAAAAACTCTGTCCCTTTTTTTATGTAGTTTTGTAAAAGCTCTAAAACTTTGTCCCTTTTTTTGGTATTGTTGTAAAGGGTCTGAAAACTTTATCCCTTCTTTTGGTGTTTTTTGTATTTTTGAAGGGTCTGAATTTTCAAAAACCGGAGTTAAAGTAAACAATTATTAATTTCATAGCTTGTTTCTGTGGGTTTTCCCCTTTTTAGAAACCCCAGGAAAGTATTGTTATCCTGCCATGTTAGGCGCACAGAAGGAAATTTTTGTGCAACCTTTCTTGTCCTTGTTTGTAACTTTGTGATTATTGTAAAGTAATTGTACAATAAATGTTTTTTCCTGTTTTAAAATTTTACGCAGATTTGTCTTGTATTTTTAACTCGCGCCTACTAACGGCAGTTATCGTTTATTCTGCCAACTAAATTTTGTGTCTGGCACAAGGAGTTGGTAGCAGAGTGAAAAGAAAGAAGAAACCAAAAAAAAATTTTTATATACTTACCCAATATAAATATATATAGAGGGAAAGAGACGCCCCCCAATCTGTTTGACCCACAAACTTTTAGCCCGCAAAGTTGTTAAGGTAAAGAAAAATGATTAAGTTTTCTTTTAACTTAGTATAAGTTACTTTGTCCACTATTAAAACAATACGCGATTATCGAGCAATTATTTTAGGGTGTTTATTTTATAGTTGATTCAATATCTTTGGTAATTAGTAGGTAATTAGTAGGTAATTTGTGATCTAATTTACGAATTTTAATATTGCCATAAGGATATCCAGGTTGGTAATCGATCAATACCGTTTGGAATTTAACTCCGGTTTCTTTCTACGTCCAATGATAACAAAAGTGCCCACCCCTATCCGCCAAAAACATTGAATCAACTAAAAAATACAGTAATACGAATTTATACAGATTCTACGTTCTACCAAAAGAAGCATTTTTGCTAAAAAACAGTTCTTATTATCTCGGAAACCAGGTATAATGCTTGCTAGTTATTTAAAACTATAACAGAATGTCTGTTATGAAAAGCTGAAGGAATGAATTTTATTTATTTTCAATTTCTTATTTAGATTTTCATGTTTATTTCAAATTTATTGTCTAATGACCAAATATTTTCCACATCAAAACAAGATGTCAAATATGAATAGACGTCAGAATCAGACACAGAGAGAAAACATGTTTACGCAATATCTAATCTTTCATGAGAAATAATACAATCCTTAAATAGATAATATATTATTTACAGCTGTTATAGTTACCGTTTGAGCATGTGTTCAAGGTTTTATAGAATGACCTCAAAAGGGGGGAGAAGAAAAAATTCGATTTTCGAAAGTATCTGATTTTTCGTTTTATTATTATGCTTTCTTATTTATCTGCTCAGAAACGTTGCATTTTACTTGGATAAGGGACACCTGTCACAAAACAATAGTGTTTAATGAAATTTATTTAAAACCAGTAAAATCCATAAAAAAATAATGTCATTTTGTAACAGTGACATGTAATCTATTGTAATTTACAGATATTACGTAAAATATCCTGCACATTAATAGGGCAATTATTTCTGCGATTTTGTTTTTTCCGCACACACACACACACACACACACGCGCATATATATATATATATACATATATATATATATATATATATAGGAAGGGTAACAAAAAATTCTGGATTCGACTAAGACCAACAAGCCCTTTCCAACTAAATTATGATTTTTGGTCAAATTTGGAAACGTAGATGAAACCGATGACTTTTCAATACCACCTCGTTTATATATGGAAAATAAAATGTTAAAATTTCTTATGGTACAAGTACATATAGCATGATTAATAAAAGAACGAAAATCACATTGAATAAATTATTCATTTTGATATTATCTATTAGTTTTATTCATACTCTTTTTGATTAATAGGTCTTTGATGTCATAATAATAAGTAATTTTCGATTATTACAACAATTACCCTGTACGTTCGAACAACACCTTCTACACGACCAAATGTACGTTCAAAAATGTTTCTATTTCCACTATTATCGACACTAAGCGATAGTCGTCTTTACCTATCAGTCACTCTTCATAAACATTCTAAAGCAAATACAATTTACGGGATGTGTTTATTTTTATTCTGTGTTAATTATTTTCAAAAGCGTCTATTTGGTACGGAAATGTTATTTCAATTAAAATTATTGCATCTGTCGGAGTTACCTCCTCCTTCTGTCCTTGAACCAGCAGAGGAACAGGTCTTTTCGACCTTGACCTCTCATTCATACTCCTCACACACTGTTAACACGTCAGAGGGACTAGCAAATCCCCTTTTTTAGTTAGGCTATATTACAAACCTAGTTGTAATATACTTCTAGTCATTTTTAGACCATAGTTATCTTTGGCTAACCTTGTAGTATTTTTTTATAGAGACTTTTCGGTTAGCTTAGCCAATTTCTCTTGCTGGTCCCCCTCGACACAAGACAGTGATTTCTCCCAAGCTTTGGGGAGGCTGTCGGCATTATCAACGGTCGTCTGGACACAGGCCCCTTGGCCTTCATTGGACAAGGACGCCGATCAAGGTGGCTGTGTATTAAGGTTACGCCATTTTCTTTTTGTCTGCCAACTTGACGATAGTTGGGAAATTTCTTTCTCTCTCTCTTTGCCCCATAAACACGTCAAGTTGTTCTAAGTGGGGCAATGACGAACAACGAGTTGTCGGCGCCTGTGAAATGCGGCCGATTTTTTACAGCAACAAGTTGGCACCCTTGGCAACGACTCAGCTTCAACAACCAACAAAGATCATCCTGGCATCTCAACATGGGGAAAAACCACCAAGCGATCATCCTGGCAACAACCCACATCAGCCGAGGCCCCCAACAACGATGATCCTGAGCAATTTTTGTCCCTGCCAACCTCGACCATCAATGCCTGTCACATCTTGTTAAAACTTCTGAACGAGTATCCAGCTGTCGGCCTGCATCATCCGGCTCCTCCTGCAGTATCCAGGACCTGCAGCATCCGGCTCACGCTCCCAGCATTTGGCTCACTCCTGCAGTATCCAGCACTCCTGCATCATCCGGCTCGCCCTGCATCATTGGCATCCGGCAATGACCTGCAGTATCCAGAACTCCCTGCATCATCCGGCTCAACGAGTTGGCATCATCGAACTACTCCTGCAGTAGTTGGCACTCCTGCATCATCCGGCGCTCCTGCAGTATCCAGCAACACAAAACCCTGCAGCATCCGGCTCAACCCCTGCAGTATCCAGCTCCAACGATCATCCGGCTCGCTCCTGCATCATCCGGCTCACTCCTGCAGTATCCAGCACTCCTGCAGCATCCGGCTCACTCCTGCATCATCCGGCTCACTCCTGCAGTATCCAGCACTCCTGCATCATCTGGCTCACTCCTGCAGTATCCAGAACTCCTGCATCATCTGGCTCACTCCTGCAGTATCCAGAACTCCTGCATCATCTGGCTCACTCCTGCAGCATCCAGCACCTCCACCGTTTCCGACCATCTTCATTTCCTTTTCCTTTTAGAATAAACCTCTATATATCATATATATCCTCGTTCTGTCGTCCATATTGTTTCACGGTCAGATTTAACGTCTTCAAAAATGTTAGCGGGCCTCTTGTGACCTCGTTCACCCCTTTCCGTGATACGGGGCCACTGGACCGCCCGCTACACATCTGATCAAGTCAGAAAATGATTCTATTTTACATTAACAAAACTTCATAAAGATAAATAGATTAATATATGATAAAAATACATAATAAATTAAATATTCTGAAATAAAAAATAAACTTACGTAGAAATAAACAGAGAAATGGAACATAATTATAGGCGAATTGAAATATTTGTTAATATCCAAGAGCATGACCGAATAATACACACGATACGATATGCATTCTAATACATTCTATAGTGTTGAGAAAGACGTTTCATACATTGTCTTCTTAGAATCTAACCATAATTTATGAAGATAGAAACAAAAATAGTTTTACCATTATTCTGTTGAACGTACTGGTACATCTGAATTGAAGTGTAAAAATATCAACTTGCAAATTTGGATCGCATTATTCACTTTTTTACTTAAACATTTTATAGACATGCTATCTGAAAATTTTTATCTTATGCATTTTGCGGTTAACCGCAATCAAATTCGAAGAGATCCTGAGTGAAAGAGAAATCTGACTTTTAAAGTGGAAGAAAATGCTGATAATGGTCTGACAGGGCAGAGGCTATGATTTCGTCGTAAATCTTTTCTCTAAGATCATATAGCAGAATACATAAAAGGCATGTGGAAAAATAGGAAGAACATTAAGGAGACTCAAGTATAAAGAAATAAATAGGAGAAAATTCAAAAGAAACAATAAAGAAGAGATAAAACAATTTAGAACAATGGTGCGGAGGAAAGACTATAAAAATTAGAATGACGATCCTATGTGCGATTTTTAATCAAAATTCGATATTTGTATATTCCAACTTTGATTTTTATCTTTCCCTACTGATATGTATCCAACATCTTGAACACGTAATAACAATTTTAAGTAACCTTATTTTTGCATCCTAAAACTAGAGTTTGAGCTTCATCTGTTTTTCACTCCGATTTATCAAATCAAAAGTTCGATGAAGAAATATATAAAATTATGTTTATTGGCCAAACATAGACAAACAGTTAGACATTGCTCATAATTGTTCAAAACGCCTAATCGTACCAAAGTACCCTCGGAAATCGACACTTTTCTATGGCCTGTACTGGATTCCCCCTAATCACGTTTTCAAATTGTTGGACGGGATCCTCAAAGAGGAAGAAAAGACACGAGGCAACGGAGGTACGACTCTACAGAAGGATGCTAAGGATAATATGGACCGAACATGTGAGCAACGATGAGGTTTTGGAGAAGATGCAAACAAAGAGGAAGCATGCTTAACATCAGGAAGAGGCATCTGAAATTTCTGGGACGCGTAATGTGAAAGGAGGGCTTGGAAAATCTGATACTCACATGGCGGATAGAGGAAAAGAGGGACAAGGGAAAAGCAATGCGTGACATACTTAACAGGCCTGAGAAAATGGATGGCAGAACACGGTCTGGGAGAAATAACAAAAAACAAATCTTATTGAGAACTACAAGGGACAGGAAGAAGTGGAGATCCGTGATCGCCTACGTCCCGAGGGGGCATAAAAGAAGAAAGATTTAGATTTTCAGGTTTATTTCAAATTTATTGTCTAATGACCAAATATTTTCCACATCAAAACAAGATGTCAAATATGAATAGACGTCAGAATCAGACACAGAGAGAAAACATGTTTACGCAATATCTAATCTTTCATGAGAAATAATACAATCCTTAAATAGATAATATTTACAGCTGTTATAGTTACCGTTTGAGCATGTGTTCAAGGTTTTATAGAATGACCTCAAAATGGGGGGAAAAAAAAAAATTCGATTTTCGAAAGTATCTGATTTTTCGTTTAATTATTATGCTTTCTTATTTATCTGCTCAGAAAACGTTGCATTTTACTTGGATAAGGGACACCTGTCACAAAACGATAGTGTTTAATGAAATTTATTTAAAACCAGTAAAATCCATAAAACAATTGTCACTTTGTAACAGTGACATGTAATCTATTGTAATATACAGGTATTACGTAAAACATCCTGCACATTAATAGGGCAACTATTTCTGTGATTTTTTCGCATACACACACACACACATACATACACACACATTCTGGGCTCGACGAAGACCAACAAGCCCTTGCCAACTAAATTATGATGTTTGATCAAATTTGGAAACGTAGATCAAACCGATGGCTTTTTAGCACCACCTCATTTTTATATGGAAAATAAAATGTTAAATTTTTTTTATGATACAAGTACGTATCGGATGATTAATAAAAACTGCTTTATTACGTTCCTTAATGACAATATATGTGCAAATATGCAAGAAAAGTTCTTTTTCAAAATGGTGTCATGGTTATGGATACGTAAATCGTTACGTGATAAACACGTGACAATACCTCTTCTTTCAGACTTTTCTTTTCTCTTTCTCTCACCCCTTCCCTCATACTCTCCCTTTCTCCTTCACTCTTCTCTCACTCTCTTCTTCCCTCCTCCTCTCTGCTATAATACTTTTGTTTCGCACATGCATTTACCTGCCTTGCTAATGTCCGTCTTGCAAACTACGTAACATGATTATATTCATTACTTATAAAGTTAGTATACATTAAAGTTACTTAAAGTTAGTATACATTAAAATCTAGATTTCTACATTTCATAACCTGGTGATTAAACTTGCGTTGTCCATATGAACGCGAGATCAAGGTTCTGACTCTTTTTGCAATGTGTGCATTTTTATGGCGAAAAAGTGATTTCAGCACATTTCGCACAAATTTGCGTACGCGATATTCAACATCGCGTACATATCCAGCCCACCATGTTTCTAATCTTAAATGTTTCCGTGTAGCTTTAATTCCCCAATGGATATTATCACGCACACTTTCCATTACATCCTTTCTTTATTTTTCAGCTGGTACTAATGAATCTCCATTACATACAACACCATTTTCTACAGTTAACTCATGTCTAATTTTTCTGTATGGCCTTTCAGCTTTTGAACAATTATTCCATTTATTAGTTTTTATTTGAGATAAAATTTTACTTAATATTGGATCCTGTAATGTTTCAGAGGCAAGTCGATTTATCGGTAGAACGTCTGTTCCTACTCTCTGCAAAAAAAATCATATTTTCTTTCATATTTTCTAAGATGCTGTCTTGTTCCTTTTTAAAATTTAATCTGGATAATGCATCTGCATGGAAAATAGCATTTCCATTTACATATTCGATATCAAAATCGAAAACCATTAAATTTATGGTCAATCTTAATATTCTGGAAGATGTAATTTTCGATAATTCCTTCCATAGGCTAAAAATGAAATCTCGGGGCTTATACTCAGATTTCAAAACGAATTTTCTGTCCAAAAAAAAAAAAAAAATGCCGATACCTACTAGTGCTCCAAACTATGGCTAGAGCTTCTTTTTCTATATTTGAGTAATTAGATTCGGTTGACGTTAATGCTCTAGAAAAATACATCATTGGGTGTCCGTCTTGGGCTAAGATTCCTAATATCAATTTTTTACTAGCATCCATAGTTAATGTAACAACCTATTGGGGGGGTCAAAAAATCTTGATAACGGAGCTTTTTTGCAAGAGTATTTTCCAATTTAATAAATGCTGTTTGTTGTATATTAGTCCATTTAAATTCATTGTTATTTTTACGCAACTTAGCATACGTTTGAATTAGTTCTGAATATTTGGGTAAATATTTACTATAAAAATTCGCTAAACCCCAAAAGAATTCTAATTCTTTTTTATTAATAGTAGGAGATGCCTCAAATATTTTCTGTGTCAAACACGGGTCTGGCAAAATTCTGTCTTTTAAAATTTGGTATACAAGATATAATATACTATTTACATTATTCGGACTCTCGTCCTCATCTTTGTCGCCATATTTATTACGTTTCAGCCGTTGTACGCTCCGGCCTTCTTCAGGTGGTTGGAATGTCGAACTGAACCCTTTATTTCCAACCACCTGAAGAAGGCAAGAGCCTACAACGGCCGAAACGTTGTAATAAATATGTCAGCAAAGATGAGGACAAAATAGTCCGAATAATGTAAATAGTGTACATAATACCTCATCTCAAAAATATAGACAGATACTGAAGATATAATATTTTTTCACAATTAAATACACATTTATCTTTGTTAATAGTCATTCTAAATATCCCTAGTCTATTTAATACCTCGTTGTTGTTTTTTTTTTCATTGTATCCTAATGTCTTTATGCATGACACACCAAACTGTCTTAATTTTAAATGACTTTTGTATAGTTTTAGTTCACCCATTTCTTCCCAAATGTTTTCCGGAATCAGCGTTACATAGCTGCCGGTATCAAGTTGCATATTTATATTTACCCAATTCAATTTAATTTCCATGAAGGTATTCTTTCTTATTCTCCTTATTGAGAAAACATAAGTTTCACTTTTAAAGTGTCCCCCATTTTTACGACACTCTTTTTATTTTATTTTTTATTTACATACCGATTGAAAATGATTTTTCTTTTTACAATATCTATCGCCATGCCGGTCATTATTCACTGCTGGTTCAGGATCAAAATCAAAATATTTGCATTGTTAGTTATGTTTTGTTTATCATATATGTGTCTATATTTCGGATTGAATTTTTTCTTACTGAATTTTTCAATCTACTCTACCTGTTGTATAAATAACGGTATTTTGTTTAATTGCAACCGTTTTAACATTTTCTATCTAATGCGAAGTATTGTACCTACCTGCTAGCAGTCTTAGTTGCATTAATTTCTTCTCGTCGCATACGTTGAAATTCACAATATCCGCTAGTGTCTTGGTGCTGGTACAGAAATTTCATAATGGGTTCCTCGCATTCTTGTTTTAATGACAAGAACTTGGTTCGTTCAGCAACGACCAACCTTTTCCTTGGATAAATATTACTTAGAATAATCTTTTTGATTTGGTTAAATTGTAATCCTTCCATTTGAATAAGTCATCAGTGAAATCATTTTCTGTTGCCAGAAATAAATTTGTGATTTCATTTTCACCGCCATTTTCTTGTCGCATAGGTTCTATTTTTCTACTAAGCTTCCTTATTTAAATTTCAACAAAGTCTAAGTATTCTACATACAACAAGATCCTATCGGCGACGCCATGTTGTTATGATATTCCAGATAGGGATTGCAATTGTATGTACTCTATTTGTTCTACAATCTAAGTACCTTACTTAGCGAGCCCACACATAACGTCTACTCATGCACATACGCTAATTAATGGCGGCATCAACCAACCACTACTACAGTCAAAAAATAAGTTACTTCATTTTTTGTTAATGTTGTATGGTGAATGATAAATCATCTTAATCACAGTGATGCTCAAAAAAGGCTATACAAAATACCGGGTGAAAATTTCACCTTTCAGTTCTATCTTAAGTAAAAAGGACTTTTTTTTTGTAAAAAGAAATTTTATTACAGAAAGTACAAAACCTCAACGTATAGAGTTTGTAATTAATATTCCTGTCCTTGGCTCAATTCGATGCGATGTGGCATTGATTAGAACACGGTTAAGATTTTCTCATTAGGAATTATTCCTATTCTTGTTTGTAGTAGGAAAACGCAATAACTTATATTCCAATCGTCAATATTTATAGTCTAAAATAGATAAAAGCATATTGCTAAACAATCTTAACTTATTAAACAACCTCAACTTCTTAATAAAATAAATGTTTTTAAAAGGTAAATCATTTTATGTAGTTATCATTACGGCTAGTTCCCTAGCCGTAATGGTAAATGATTTATCTCATCGGAAAGTTTTCAGTGGTTAGATACCACACGACCTGTCTCTAGAGAATCGCCAACAATGTATCAGTCATTGCGAGTCCTTGCTTACAGCAGCTTCAAGTGTCCTTTTTGTACAGGCTTGTTACTGGCGATAAGAAATAGATCCTTTACTATAATATTAAGCACCATCTTCTATTGGATCAGTTGAGGAAACAGCTTTTCAGCAGCCGACAGGAGAACTTCCATGAAGATCATGTTGAGTGTACGGTGTGATAATAATGGAATGATCCAATTAATCCATGTTGGTCTCTACTGCTAACAACGTCATCGTTAGTTTTGAACAGAAAATATCCATCCTCAGTCAACAGAAATGGTGTAATCTTCCTTCACCATAATATCCGTCCTCGCACTGTTCGATTAACAAAAGATCTCTTAGAGGAATTCAAGGGAAAATTGCATCCGCCTCCATGTTCTCCCGACCTTGCTCCCTATGATTATCACCTGTTTAGGTGTTAGCAGAACCGTTTGGATGGCCTAAGGTTAGCAACAAGAGGTTGAACATGAGTTGGTACCATATTTTATATTAAAACCTAAAGAATTTTACAAAGGTAGCATCTATAAACTTGCTGACAAATATAATGAGGTTCTAGGAAGCAATGGAGGTTATATCGATGACTAAATATTTCTATAAACATTAACATCTTCATTTGTAATATACACAATAAAATCGGAGAGAACTTTCATTCTAACCTGATCTAAATTAGTAAATTTTAACCTGTACTTTTAGTGAAATAAAGGATAATAATTCTTGTTATATGTACTTCCAGTTACTCCATGACTGATCTAAAAATAGCATAATTCATTAGAATTACAGACAAAAACAACTGAAAATTTACTTCACAGAATGCAATGCTCATCTGACTTAATGGCGGGGGGGGGGAGATAACGGGCTTATAACTTTCAATACTTCTTAAACTAAACTAATAACGTTCCATCATCACCGAAAAAATCATGAACGCAAACAGATGAATAAACAAAAGCTTTTTTGTTTATTTAAAGCAAAATCGACCTAAAGCTTGTAACAGAAGAAAGCAGACTGCATTTAGTCCTATTATCAAATGAAAAGGAGAATGTTATTGTCCAAATGAATTCATTTTAACAACGATTTCAAATTGACTGTTTCAAAATTATCGATGGTTAAAAAGATTCAGGATTTTCATAACGATTGAATAACTATCAGCAGAACATGGAGAATCTTTTTAATAAAAAGTATAATAGCAAAAACATTGATATCTTGAAACACAGTATCGTCTAATAATGTTAATATCCGAAATGTCATGTTACTAAAACTCAAGAACAAGTGTACCAATACATCAAACGTTGAAATACAAAAGAATTCTATATTACAACTAATATATACTCTAAAAGTGCCTGTAATAAAGTTAATCTATAAAAAAGAAGAAACAACTGCAACATAGTAATTAATATAATGTTATATGATCTTTAAGCACTTCATGCTGATATTCCCCAAGAAAATCGGTTTTGAACTTATTTTCTTTACTTTTTCTTTGTTTCTCTTGATACATGACTGTTTCGGCCAACTCTTATCCAGCTAATATTCCTAAAGACATAATTCTTTCGATCATATGTAGTTATTTAGTCACAAGATCACTCGAACGAAATATGACACAAGGTCGTGTTTAAAGTGGGAATCCCACATGTACATGAGATTAGTAACAAAAATTGTTCAGCCTCTGTCGGCATTTTTACCCTGGAACGCCGCAAAGCCTCAGAGATCGACCCCAACCCTCCTCCTTCTCTTCCTCTTAACGCAATAGGAGAGGTTCGCCCAGGGTGTGGATAAACCCCAGAGCTGAATATATTACTTTTTTCACTATTAACCAAGAAATGTTTGGTGAACTATCTAAACTGCACCTAAAAGAAGAAATCCTTCATTATCTCAATTCTGTCAGAATATTTACTTTATTAAATAACATGTACTTATAAATATACTTAAACATGTACTTATACATGTACTTAAACATGTACTTAGAATATTTACTTTAGTAAATAACATGTACTTATAAAAACGCTCCAAAATATAAGTTGTTGTATACAAGTTTATTTTTTATATATTCTTGACTAACTACGTATCACAGGGCAACGGAAGATTCATTTGCTTAGTATTTATTATTCAGGATGTAACTAAAATTC
The DNA here is from genome assembly GCA_903632075.3 of Acanthosepion pharaonis. Taxonomy (NCBI): domain Eukaryota; kingdom Metazoa; phylum Mollusca; class Cephalopoda; order Sepiida; family Sepiidae; genus Acanthosepion; species Acanthosepion pharaonis. Next base: position 643,001 of record CAHIKZ030000027.1, read on the forward strand.
TGAAACATTTTCTTTGTTCAAAAACACTTGAATCATTTGACGAAAAACTGTCATATGACAGAGTCTGTTTACTCGAACATAAGTGAGAATAGGGAGAATTGAAGGGTTGTGCATGCGTGCAAGAGCCGCTTCTTGTGACATCAAGAAACTGTTTCTTCAGGAATGTCAATATATCCACCGGAAAAAAAAATGTGTACACTTCTGCTTAGTCAGCTGATGAGCAAAAAGCACGTGTTCTTTCACGTGTCGATTCCATTTCTCGTATTATTCTTTACTTCTCTTCAATCACTTCTTTCTTACAGTTTCTTACAGAATCATTGTTCATCTCTCTTTCTCTCTCATACGGCCTTTCGTTCTCAAGATATGGAAATAAATATGAAGAATGTGGAGAGTTTTTGCAGGATTTTGTCAACAACTGATATACAGTGATTACTTTTATAGACGGTAAATGGAGAGGGCAAGGACCGTTTAATTTTAGAGAAATAAGCTGGGACTTACACAATAATACTCAGTTTTGCTGTCCCGTTTTAAAAGCTTCATGACACGTTCCTATTTTACGCGGACTTAATATAATCCCCTGAAAATTAATTTATGACCAATTCCTGTTTATTTTTCACCTCTTCAGTAAGTGTCCGTGCGTGAGTGTGAAAATGGTTGCAATTATTGTGCTCTCGGTAAGAATCGAGTCCAATTATCGTTGGTTGCAAGACTAACAAATTAACCAATATATTTTCATGAATTCTGCGTACATAGGAATCTAAAAATGTGGTTTCTCCCCCTCTCTTCTGGGGATGACTTGGTCACTGAGCCAAAAAAGGAAAATGTTGAATATCGCTTTCGTTCTGGGGAAGTTTTTTGGTTGACGATCTTGAGGTGATCATAATAAAGTTGTCTTTCTCTCTTTCTTTTCTCTCTTTTCTTTCTTCTCTCGGTCGGGTGATCGTTAGTTGGTTTGTTCAGAGGTAAAATGAGAACTTCAACAAAAGGGATTTTTAAACTTATCTATTTTATTAAATACGTCGACGTGTACATCTTCTAACTAGCCAGTGGGGTTGCTAGCCAACCCCACTGGGAATCGAGTTCCCCAAGACTCGAAATAACCACTTCTACTGTGTATAAACTGTATATGTGTATAAACTTATCTCCTTGAAATCACTGTCCATATCTCTAACATCCCCATCCTCAGCCAACCAAATCGACATCCATATTTTTGTCTACCATCTGACATTAAAGGTCAAACTCAGAAGGTCTGAGCCAAAATACACTGCCACTAAAAAATAATAGTCTGAATCTATTATTTAACAAAAAGAGTGTTTATAATTTTATAAATTCGTTCGTACTAATATTCTCATCGATTGCAATGATAAAACAATGCAAGAAGAAAAACTGAATGAAAATTGATGTAATGGAATAACCTGTCACCCCCATAAGTGACTAAACTATAGGTAGTAACTACCTATAAGTATCAGATCTAAGCTGCTGTCGAACGCTCTGCTTTCGGGCAGAGAGGAACCGAAGGGCAGAGTCTCGTCAGGGGAGGTAGACAGACCCGAACCCGTTTATGTGGGGTTACGGGGAATTTTTGGCCGAACCTACGAGCTCGGATTGCTCCACATTAAACTTGGCCTTGCGCCACTTCCCTCCTTGTGGGGAGGCAGGTAAATACCGACTAGCTGGGATCTTTTCCAGCTGTACTGGTCGAACTCTCTGCTTCCGAGGCTATGTCAAAGGGCAGAGTCTCGTCTCGGGAAACAGCTACCCGACCACGTTTTATACGGGGTCTAGGGGAAACTTTTGGCCGAGCCTACGGGCTCGAATTCCCCCACATTAAACTCGGCCTTGTGCCACATCCTAGCTCTTAAGGGGACTGGTAAATATTGGCTAGCTGGGATCTGTTACTCAGTTCTTAGCTGTTGTCAAACTCTCTGCCTTCGGGCACAGAGGAACGCGGACGAAGCTATGCCGAACGGCGGAGTCTTGTCTGGGGAGGTAGACAGACACAAACCCGTTTATGCGGGTTTTACGGAGAATTTTTGGCCGAGCCTACGGGCTCGGATTGCCCCACATGAAATTCGGCTTCGTGCCACATCCTACCTCGTGGAGAGGTTGGTAAATATTTCTAGCTGAGATCTGTTGAGTACGACTCAGACTTACTACTGACCTTCCAATAGTAGCATTCACTACTGGATTGACTTCTTACCTTTATTCTTATTGTACTGGTTTTTACAATAAACCTTTACTTATTTTATCCGCCTTGCTTTTCAAGTATATATTCTTATTAGCACGGAATATAACAAAAATAAACTGTGAAATGATCATGTAAAACATTTTGCATTCACCAAGCTCCAATTCAGTTTAACGTTTTCAGTTCTCAGTGATTCTTCCTGACTAACCTTCTATGTTTTGTATCTTTCATCTACTCATTATTTGCCAATCAGATTAAATAATTACCAAAGAGGAGAGATAATTCCCCTTCAGTTGTGCTTCTTGTCTTTTTCCTTACAATAATGTTACAAAGGAAATACTGTGCAATTTGATTTTAAGACATTTCCTCTAATTTTATCGTTTACTATGAAATAAAGTGTCAATTTAATAACGTCATTACGCTATGCTATTGGAGGCCCGGTGGAGTAATGGATAGCGACTTGGATTCAAATAACTATCAGGTCCATTACATTCCCATTAAATGCCCTTGGTAAATGTATGAATCATCTTCTCTCCGGGTTCTATAGGATTGGATGGCAACTGGTCTACCGCAGAAAGAAATGGCAACCTACTGCGGGAAAAAAATCTGTCTCGTTAGTCATGTATCGAAAGATACATGATCGCCTAAACGTGTATCACGCATGGCACATAACTTACTGATTGGATGCAACTTAGATCATCTGATGACCCCAAAATGGTCAAATTATTAACTTATGACTGTTAACGAGTCAGTCTCCAATATACTGTTTGTATAACCAATTGATTTAAAAACTAAAAACTGAAGAACAAATATTTACCTGTCGATTAAGAATATCTTTGTAAGCAATCATTTTAATATTGTTAATCAAGGATTATCATTTAGGGTAGTTTACAGTGTTTCCTAAAAGATGGCGTTTTGGAATTACTTTTATGCTGTAAAAAACAAGTTTTCATCAAATATTTTAATATCTAATCTTATTATTAACTATATATATATATATATATATATATATATATATATATATATATAAAACAGAGGATGTCTGTGTGTCTGTCTGTCTATATTCTCACTCGAGATCCATCCAACCAATTTTGACCAAACTTGGCACATATATTGCACAGTGTAAGAAGTCGATAATTTTGAAAAAATCATTAATCGATAAAGCCGATCAAAAATCGATAAACTTTTTCCTCCGATTTCGTTCAAACTCGGTATGTAGGTTATTTACATTATAACGAAATCAACGATACCTCATTTTTATTTCTACGCCACTGCGTTTAGCGAAAAACCGTGAAAAACGAAAAATAGATTTTCAACATGAATCAAATTCAACACAAATTTTAAACTAAATTTACCCTCAATTTTCAAGCCATCTAATACAAACTTTACTCAGTTGTAGCCAACTATAAGCTGAATGTTTAACAGTCATTTAACTTGATAATTGAGTCCACCCATATCCTGAAAACCCGCGTAAATAGCCAATGGAGATTTTTACAGTTTTTTTTTTTATTTTTCGTTGATCTTTCAACCAATTTTGATCAAACTTATCAATTACTTTATAAATGTATTCTCTTTTAAATCCCTGGTAGCACACTGACAAATTGAATTTCAAAAATTCCAAAATAATTGTGGTCTGAAGTGGGTCTTCATGTTGCCTGTTTTACCACTTCATGTCCTCGGCTGACTTTGATTGAATAAATACAGACTAATTCTGTTATATCAGTAACTGCATTCATTCAAAATCTTTTTTTAATGAAAGTACTTTAAAGTAATTGAAGAAGATAGACTCTGTTACATCTAAACATCTTGTTGTTTTTGCTCCATTCTAATTGAACGCTTTTTCTGAATGACCAACTGGGTATGGCTGCTACTATTTTAATATATTTGTGTTAATATAAGAGGTTATCAGCGACCCACACTAGTGGATAATTTATTATATTAAGATCAATGAAAATGTAAACTCAACCTATACATTTTTCTGATAATTCACTCAATACAAGATTCAAGCGTGGCGCCTCCTAGGTGCGAATATCTTTGCTGGTGGCACTAAGGAAAGTAACTCGTCCTAATATCTGTCATAGTAATAGCGATATAGAAGTGAAAAGCTGGTGACATTTCATCTTCGGGATAAGGGTCAAAGGATTACAGAATAATTCTTGTTTGATTTCAGTAATCTTTAAAAAAAAAGATTTAAAAGAGGCTAGTTAAGACAAAAGCTCTTGAAATACTTGTTGTTGGCATACTAATTGAAAAGGAATTCAGTTAGTACGCCAACAACTACAATAAAAGCTGAACACTTTTATTAATTCAACTATTACAGTACAATTTTTGTTATTTACATTTTATTTTATACACAATAACAGCAATTATAATAAATAAAAATCCCAATAGTGATATCATCATTTCACTAATACGTTTTTGCCAAATAATTAATCCTTGTCTTCTCAGATGCGATTATTAATCGTTTGTTTCTCTTTCATTTTTATTTGTCATCTTCATAAATGATGTTTTAAGTAAAAGCGCTCTTTTCTCTAACTTTTTTTCTCTTTAAAACGGTCGGGGACAATGAGGTGAATAAATATCGAAAAACAGCTCATTCCTTTTATTTATATATGTCATGATGAATAAATAACATTAAGCAAGCTTGTTCTCAACAATTGTTGCCGTCTTCTTTGTTCCATTTTCATAAATTTGTTCCATTTTCATAGATTTTAAATTGAATGAACCGTTTTAATGGCCAATACTAAAGAGATATTTATTCGAAACTTGGACTTTAATCTCTTAAGGGCCAAGTTCGAATAGAAATATTCACTTTACTCTCAGATTTTCAAAGCAAGGTGATGTTACCGACAATTTTAAAAGCATAGTTCAGTAACCAATGACTCATGTGTATGAATGATTCCCAACTTAGCGCTAAAAAACCTTTATACTTCGCTACAAGAGATAATAGAAAATATACAAGTAAGCATTCGACAAAATTCCTTTTTGTAGATTATTTCAAAAATGAAAATACTGAAATAGTCAATATATATATATATATATATATATATATATATATATATATATATATGTTTGAAATAGGCTTAGTTGTATGTATATTTGACTAATTTTTGTGTCCTTTGTTGAATAACATTTTACACAAAATACTCTCTAGTCTATCTTTCTGTCTGTCTGTCTGTCAGTCTCTCTCTCTCTCTCTCTCTCTCTCTCTCTCTCTTTCTCTCTCTTTGTACGGTGAATGTATAAAACAAAATGTTACAAATAATTCGAAATGCTTGACTTCCAACGGAGGTCTAGAGGCCAACACTTTGTCAAGGGCGTCGAAGTTTTTTTTCTTGTGGCGTGTTGGTCGAATAAATTTGGGCTGTCTTTTCCAGTAACGGCGCTAGTTATAAAAACAGTTAATTTATCAATTATTATTTGTTGAAACAAGACAAATTGTTTATTTGAAGAAGACACAACTTCAAAGTATAAATAAGAAGAAATTACAGAAGAAATTTAACAGGAGCAGTGAATACAAAAAAATAATCTCAAGGAACATCCCAAAATAAGTTTAAAGGAAAAAAAATAGCGATAAACTAAACATGAATGTCTGTTTGTGCATTCTATCTATCTATCTATATATATATATATATATATTTCTCTCGCGCGCTAATTTTGAGCCTTTAGTACTTTCTCTCTTCTTCGCATGTGTATGTGTGCATGTGTGTGAGTGTACACATGACTCATAAAGGTAGGTAACCCGAATCCAAAACTGAATACCGATTTGCCATAGTTTAAAATTATTTACACAAGCTCAAGAGAATTCAATAAAAACAGTAATTCAAATTTCCCAATTTTAGTGAAAAAGATGAAAGAAGAATAGTCAATAAAACTGGAAATGGATACATTTTTTTAAAAAGATCAATGTAAATTTTTAAACACTAGTAGTAGTAGTAGTATTAGTACTAGTAGTAAACGCCCATATTTTCAATTGCATGTGTATGTATTGAGTGAAAAAGAAATAAAAGTTTTTTGTTGTTGTTATTGATGATGATGATGATGATGATGGAGTGATCTAAAGAAAGAAATATCAAGAAGAATAAAAAATAGAAAGTTCGGAAAAAAGAAGAAGAGGAAAAGAAGGAAATGAAAAACACCGAGAAAAATAGATTGGGGACAAGAGGACAGCTAGAAAGGAAGAAATATGGAAAAGAATAAATACAAGGTAGCAAATAAAAGACAAAAAAAAAATGCTATAATCATCGAACGAATTGTAAATAACAAAGATGAGTCTTCAAAAAACATGAAACAGGAGTAACTTTTTTTTTCTTTTTCTTTTTTTCAAACTTCCTAGCCTACAAGTTGAGCAAATCTTTTTCTACATGGCACATCAAAATTAAAGATAATTACAAATCAAAATAGAATAAAGAAAATAAAAAGTGTTATAATTTATGAGCTCTCGATAAAGAAAGGATGAATCACAATAAAACTAAAAAAAAAAAAAAAAAAAAAACAATAATCTTTCCGTCTTTGCTTTGTTGAGGAACAAAGAAAAAATGTTTGTAAATTTTGCTTTTGCTTACTTACCTGTTAAAGTTTTAATTAAGATGTTCCTCCTCCGTCAAACACCAGGATGTTTTCCTAAAAATTGTTACTTGTTCAAATATGGATTTGAAAAAGACTGTCGGATTGTAAACAATTAAGGAGAGATTACTTGTAAATGGATGGAATGGAGAGATAGATGAAAAAAGGGAGGGATATACATTATCAGATGGAAATAGAGAAAAACATTTGAGGCAGTTACAAGATGAAGAATAAACTCCTGCAACTTGTTACTATGTTACTTAAAGTTGTATATATTCTTATTATTGTTGTTTTTACTGTTTAAACTGTTAATCCGCTTTCGTCTTTTTGACTTCTTCACTAATTGCAATTCCTACAGATACTGCTTCTTTATTTCTATTATTATTCATATTCAGGTGGTGGTGGTTGTGGTGGTGGTAGTAGTAGTAGTAGTAGTAGTAGTAGTAGTAAAGTGTAATCTAAATAATACAACTACTATATTGCAACTAGTCAGGTGTGTGGGGCGAGGAGTGCGCGCGTTTTGCATCATTTTGCATGCACTTTTCAAGTGCGGTCATTTCTTTCTTTAAATTTATTTCTTACTGTGCCATACGATTTTTTCCTCTCTGACTCCAAATCTTCCAATATAGAATATTTTAATTTTCAAATATGGTTCGCTCGAATCATATATTTTTCTTTAAAGATCTTCCGCGGATTCAAGATCTCAAGAATGTTTGTCTGGGAATTAAACAATTTCTTTCACTGCCTCTTTCTTTCATAAAAAACATTTTCTGGAACTCGTTAACTTTCCCTCACAGTTTTACCCTATTTCCTATTCTATTCTCTCTCTCACCACCCCCATCTCTCTCCCTCACTCTCTCTCTCTTTCTCTCTCTCTCTCTCTTTCTTTCTCTCTCCCTCTTTCCTTCCCCTCTACATTTTGATTAAAGATAAACAAACACCAATACTTTTTAAGATATTGTTTCTTGTTTGTGTGTGGGGGTGCATCATTTGTTATTTATTTACTAATACTTTAAAAAAAACAGTGAATTTATTTTATATTTTTCTGACTAATAATGAAATAATGCATACAAACTCCTGAGGTAATTTACAATACATCAACCAAAATTTTGAAAAAAAATCCAAATATGCAAAAATGCAAACTTAAAATATTTTATAAACGGTTATTTTATGTTCGTTTTTTTTTCCTTTCTTTCTTTGCTAAAACATTCTACTCGTGGATTATTCACGGGAAATTTTTCATTATTCATACACACCATTAGAGCATTATTAAATTGAAATATACGCTTTTTTTTGTTTTTGTTACCGATGTACCAGTTTCACATCAACTAAACTATGTTGGTTTTCTTTGTTCTCCCTCAGGACTTATCAATAGTAGCTTCGTCTCTTGCTGCTACTGTTGTTGCTGTTGTAGAGTTTGTTTACTACTTCGATAGTATCACCATTATTGGTGATTTATATAACTCACCAATAGGTAAAACTTCTCCTTATTACAGGCGACCAGAAGAAGAGGTAAAAAATGTACTTTATTCCTTTCGTTCATTGAAAATAACTTTTAGTTTTATGTACAAGTATTTTCTTCTTTTAACTTCAAGACTGTCATTTGTCTAGAAAATTTGGTTTCATTTTCGTTTTAAGGGGAAATCCTAAATATTTCTTGCTTTTATAGCACATCATGGTGTTACAAATCTTTTAATAGTTAGAACTAGCTAAGTACAATAATACACAACCATTAAAAAAAAGTATAAAAAGTTTATTACTCTGCAAAATTGAGGAATAGTGCACAATATATACACACACAGAAACAAATAAAAACATACAAAATTCTTTTCGTAAGCAAGTGGAGCCGAAAAATGCCAACGTGTTCCTTATCGTTGTAACTTCTATTTGATACTTTGTTTTATTTCCCAGCAGAAAGCGTACAGTGGAAGAAAACATCTTACGTTCTTCATAAGCTTGTTACTACAAATTTAACCATGTCGGGCAAAAAAAAAAAAAAAAAAACCCTGCTTATTCGTGATAGCACCTGATGATATTTTGTTCATTGCTAACTAACAACGAGTTTAGTGAATAAAATCAACGTTTCTATAATTCTGGTCAAAATTCACTGAACATTTCACATAATTTTTTTTTTGTGTGTGTGTGTGTATTAGTGTGTGTGTAGCCGGAGACAGTGACGGCGAGAGGGGGAGACAGCCGGCACAAATGTGCCCTGCCTCGAGACCCGAGGTGGCCTCAAGAAAATGCCTTTAGGGATTTAAGGGGGAGGAGCTTCTTTACAAAAAGTAGAAAGCAAAATTACGGTATTTTATTGAAAAAAAAGAAATACGAAGACTAAAAACAACAAAAAAAAACCAGTTCCAAAGCAGCTTAAAAGTGCATATTTCGAACTTTCATTGAAGCAAAATTCGTGATGAGTTCCTCAAAGCCTAATTCTCGTGTCAAATCAAACTCGATCGCAAGGGTTGCCAAGTAAGACACGCTCTTTAAAAAAAATGTCTTGTATGACACGCTAGATCGAGTTTGTTTGTCCCAGCATCCCCTTTTCTGACCTTTCTCAAAATAATCTGCGTGCTAGATCTCGGAAATTCTCTCCCCGGTACTGGCCGGAGAAATAATGTGTGCAAGAAATGCCTTTTTTTTTCTTTTTTTTATAAGTGTATAAGGATTACTCAATAAAAGCTTCTCAAGTCAGTGATAGTAGATGCTCTAATAGCATGGCCTTCTGCAATACTTGACTTATTTTTAGTAAATTTATTTTTGTAAAATGTTTATTAGTTCACTGAATCAGCGATGTTTATCACCATTAGAATTATTATCGTTTAGAATCACAGTTATGAAAACTGTCATTTTTTAATATTCGCTTATAGTTTTTTTAAACAACAACAAAAATACTTCAGTCTGCTGTTAACTGAGGCAAGAAATGGCGTCCCTAAAACGAAACTTCTCTCTATTAATCATCTGAAAGACGCTTTCTGTCTCCCGTCAGTGTGACTGGGGCTAACTGAGACTGTCTTATTGCACCTTCTCAAGATAACATTCACGGCTGACATGATGTGGAAAGATTATATTGAATCAATTGCCAGGTCTTCTACTAAAAATGTTGCTTCACTGTGTTGTACCAGATAATTTTTCTCTCCAGAATCTATCTCACATATCTATCAGTCTACCATTCGGACATGTTTTGAATATGACTGCCGCATATGGATCGGTGCTGCTGCTATATATTTAGAGATTCTTGATGAAATCTAAGGAAAAATCAGTAATATTATTGCTCCTGGCCTGACATCTCGGCTTCACTCACTTTCCCACCACCATAAATGTTTTGATGAACTTTCCTCTATGGTCCCTAGAATTTATGAATTTAAGTTCAGTACTAGATTTGCAGTAAGGTCTCATCAATTCACAGTTGAATTGGCTAGATGTTAACTTAAATTCTATGTTAACAGTTTCTTTTCTGCACTTACTATTTTATCACTTATCGTTCTTCTTCCATTGTTTTTTTTTATCACAACTCTCAGATCGTTTTCTGGGACGTTTGAGAAGCGTAGATCCGAAAAATAAGTAATCAGTCGTTATGCTTTATTTCTGATCCATGAAAAATGGATAGATGAATGATAAAGGAGTCCACAGAAAATACGGCAATAAAAGGACTAACCCCAAATTAATACGGACAATATTTCATATAAATACTTCCGATCTAAGAGATAAAGAACTTAAAACTGAATGTAAACGTTTATTTTTGATTAAGCTTCCAACGAATATCAATGGTAAGAGAAATAAACCGCTTAGATAATAAAAAAGGAATGATAAACAAAAGGATAAGAAAAGAAACGAACTAAAGAAAATAGTTTAGTTTAATTTACAACTAGACACTAGAGATGCCAGTTCAATATTCTATCCCCTATCAATAACCACCTCAGATGTCCCTTGTAGACTATACGCGCATCACATATTCCCACACAACAATCGAGCAATCGTAAGAGACATCACTAACAATTAGCAACGAACTAGAGAGCTCTAAAAAATGGGCTTAACGCTAATGCTTGGTTTTTAGAAAACAAAAAACAAAATCGGTTTCACCTGAGCCAGTTTGATTTCGGTGGACGTAGTAGATAATACATCATGCGTTCGTTCTGATAGACTCTGAAAGAATCAAGTGGATCTATTCAGTTTTCGAAACCTCTAACCCTGTGAACCCGTAGTAAACAAATAAAAACGAGCCGGTAACTAAAAAAAAAATCAATAGTAGAATATTTACTCGCGTCAAAGGAACGACTTGGTACGACAGCGACATCAAGGAAATAAGCCGCTTCACAATGATGTGTTCGTCTCATCTGTTTCTGGATGTAAATGTATGAACAAGCGTCTTATTATATTTACTTTCTTTTTTGCACATACATATATTTTCAGATCACCTTTAATTGACATAAAGCTAAACATAAATTGTAAACTCTAACTGCAGAACAATTTTAGACATTTTTTAAAAATATCCATTAGTATACGGTTTTTATTTGTCAGTTGATAGACGTATACCGTTGTTATTTACCGTAGATACAACTTCGTTTCTCATTCATTCTTAGTATAGTTTGAAACTTAAAACATTGTTCTATTAGATGACTCAAGATTTAGAATGATTGTTGCCACTTTAAATCTTGTGTCTCCTACACCCTTTCATGACACAAATTCTAGTGATAAACGCAGAGTAAATGGACTCTCTGTCTGTCTGTCTGTCTGTCTGTCTGTCTCTCTCTCTCTCTCTCTCTCACTCTCTCTCTCTCTCTCTGACACACATACACACACAAATTATTTCTTTCTCCCAACACACACTCTCTCTCTCTATCTCTCTCTCTCTCTCTCTATATATATATATATATATATATATATATATATATATATATATATCTTTCCATATATATATATATATATATATATATATATATATATATAAATAGTTTTAAAAACAAGGAATGCATTGATTTTAATTTTTGTCCTCTCTAATTTATTTTCAGCCAACATCTCATCAGGAGACAATCGTTGGTTTGCGAAAAGAATATTAACGATATTTTGAGCAAAATATCGTTAATACACTAAAATAACAAACAACGATTATATCCTTGTAATGAGATGAAATAATCGTGTAAAGGGCCCTAGAGACAGTTAAAATTAAAATCAATGCATTCCTTGTTTTAAAACTATTTATAAATTTTGTACCTCCAAACATTTGTATATATATATATATATATATATATATATATATATATATATATATATATATATATATATATATAGGGTGCGATGGATAAATTGTCATCTCAATTACGCAAAAATGAAAATACCACGGACATCACATTTTAACAGATATATTTAGCAAAAATACACAAATATATCTTGAAATACTAAAGAGTAAATTTAATCAATAAAATCGCCATTGGCTTTAACCACGCTTTCCAGATGACTTTAGAATCTCCTGAAACTCTTCTGGACGGTCTCCTGGTTGGTGAATTCTCCCATAATCGATGCCTTCAGTTTATCTTTGATGCTACAAGGTGTTTTTTTGGTCTTTCGCTCAACTGCGCCCCACACATAATAATCAAAGGTGTTGATGTTTAGGGAATTAAGTGGTCAAATGTAATGGGTGATGTAGTCGCAGAAATTGTTTGGCATACATGGCTGAGTCCACCTGCTTGTGTGGCTTGGTGCAGAGTCCTTTGCCAGACATAGGGTCTTCCAGCAGCCACCCTCTTGACCCAGGGCAGCATTACCTACTCAAGGCACTTAAGGTAGCCCACACCCCGTGTTGAGTCTGAGGCGCTGTGGGAAGATGAATGGGGGCATAATGATGCCATCACTAGTGATCACTCCAAACACCTTCGTACTCACCATTAGACTCATCCAACTCCTCTGCACTGTCCTCACATTGACATCCAAACACTCTGAAAGGTTCGTATTGCCGCGAATACAAAGCAATAAAGCCTGCGATTTCCAAATTTTTGGCGGAGAATTTGCGTCATGGTTTTCTTTTTCTCGCAGACGGTGCCCAACTGACCCTACGATTACCGTGCATTCGACAAAATCAAAAACAAACAATCCGCATGCACGAAATTAAAAATATAAAATGGCGACTAATGGTGTGTGTATATATATATATATATATATATATATATATATATATATATATACACACACACACACACACACTGAAGCATGTAAGTTGAAATGAAAATGAAAAGAAAGGGTGTTTTGTTATTCGTCCTTCGATGAACAGCATTATAGTTATTTTCCAAGCGTAGCTTAGATGTGGCACAAGGCCGAAAGTATGGGACATCTAGTGAGGATCGAACTCACTTTTCAGTCGTAACTGATCTAACGAGACAAGCTTGCTAACCATTACACCACGCCGAGGTGCCCATGATTTTCCAAGCGTAGCTTAGATGTGGCACAAGGCCGAAAATAGGGGCACCCAGTGAGGATTGAACTCACTTTTCAGGTGTAACTGATCTAGCGTGTCAAGCTTGCTAACCATTACACCACGGCGAGGTGCCCATGATTTTCCAAGCGTAGCTTAGATGTGGCACCCAGTGAGGATCGAACTCACTACTCCGTTGTAATTGTTCTAGCGAAACAAGCTTGTTAACCATTACACCTCCTCCAGGTGCCCTATGAGCAGCATTATATGTTTATATTTGTTTCAGGTCAAAAGCAAGCGACAACACATGGTATCAACGATCATCAATTATTGATGACTAAGAATCGACATCCAGCAATCTTTCTAAGTCATCCAGCATAGGACAAGTATCATAGAACGATTTACCACTAAAATCCATCATCACGCAAGAACTCATCTCTGTTCATTGCATCAAGAAGCACCCCGCACATAATTTTATTTAATATTCATCATTGCTTATAATTATATTCTTTTTAAATAGGAAACATCAGTTTATATCATTGAAGAAAAAAAAGGAATTGTTTCCGGTCTAGCTACCTAACCTGTCGAGTAATTTCAGGCTTTAAACGTCACCTGAGGTGACTATGATGGTCTTATGCAAGACATTTGAGCGTGTGTGTATGCAAAAAGCCATTCCCATTGGTAGCTAAATACGTACTTGTGAATCTCTATCTATAAAAGGCAGGATGTGTGTGTGTGTGTGTGACGAATGCACGGCCGCAATTTTCGACGGATTTGCATCAAAATTTACATGCACATGCTCCAAATTAGCGAGAAGGTCAAGACCGACTTTGCTTTTCCCAACTCCCATCGATAGTGGAAATAATCGATTTTCTCATGTTTCTACGCCAGTTTTCATGTAGTTTGCGGCCATTTTCTACTGGCCAAAGTGAGAGCCAACAACTGACTGACACGAATGTTAACTAGCATGCTAGCATACAAAAAAATCGATAGCTGCATTCGTCACAAGTGGAAAAAATTTAAATCTGCATGGCACTTTACTCTAATTGGCTCATTCGCTTGCTTAAACTCAAAGTTGATTCTAATTCCGCAGAACTCGGTTGGGTGTGAAAAAGTATTTGTTGTTAACATTCTTTTTTCATTCGATTTTTCCAGTTACGAGTCCTTTTTTAAAGCTGATCGTTTTGTGTTCATTTTGTTTAGTTCTTGTTTCGTAACAGATTTAATGTTTAGTATAGAGCTTAGAAAAAATTCGCAGTGTGAGATAGGCAAGAAGTAAGGCATGTAGCAACATCAGCACAGCAAAGGGCACTCCTTTACAGGCAAGGAAGAGCAAAAATATTTTAAGTCAAGTGATAGCGATTGCTGTATGAGTCGTACGATTTTTGAATCAATCACGGGCAACGCCGGGCCATGCTGCTAGTTAGTAATAATTAGAAGTGTATCAGTTTCAAATATCCATGGTACATTTTTAATCATTTGTAAAATACTTATTACAACGTATTTCCGTTACGGAATCATACTCACCTGAAAGTATCGGTCATGCTGCACCGAATTAAAACAAAAAAAAAACACTATCTTTCTTTTCGAATTTGCACAGCAGCGGACTGTTGAGGGCACAAGTCAGCTAGGATTTACTTTCTCCTAACTTTTGCCACACAAATGGCAAAAGTTGGATGATTTTTAATTTCTCCATTTATTTATCCACGTTCATATGTGAATGTATAGAAAGAGGAAACTGAACACAGGTGTTATTAAGATATTTTATCAGCTTATTTAAAAGATACATACGCTTAAACCTAAATGAACTACTTTTTTGTATATGTTCTTCTAACGTCTACTGAGTTATTATATTTATATGTGTATCTAGTACAGTACTCTTCAGTGTGGCCTCTACTACAAATTCATGGATGACTTGCGATTTTGAATAAGCGATTTACGATTTTACATGAGTGCTTCATTGTTTTAAAGAAAGTTAATCAGTTGAAAAAGGACAAGCTAAATTTAGATTTGATCGTTTATAATTGGAGTGACATTGCTAAACTGATCATATCATATTATGGAGATGTGACAATATTTTTCAGCTCAGAAGATGAAACGACATGCTGTAATTGCTGCGATATTAGCAAGGCACAGAGATTTTGAAATTGCAATTTTGGGTTCAGGTGAGTGGGGAAGGAGTTGGAAATCTCCAGCATGGATGTGTCGCCCGTAGTAAAACTCAAAAAGCATTCACATCGTTCGAACAGTATCGGGACACCACAATTCGCACAACGGTAGCCGAATAAATGCGAATCCTAAAACGGGGTCGGGTAGCTGTTTCCCGAAACGAGACTATGCCCTTCGACCCTTAGCCTCGTCTGGGAATCCTCTCTACCCGGAGGCAGAGAGTTTGACCAGCACAGCTGGAGACGAATCTCCGACTGAAGACCAATACAGTAGTAAATACTGTATTTATGTGAGTGGGGACATACTCATTATCGTCCGCCGGTATGCTACAACACTCTTTGAGATCTCAAGGTGTCCGAGTACACAATCCGCAATGCGTCGTACGTGTTGGAGAAATGGTAGCTCATGAATTCACACACACAAGAACAAAGGTTGCTCCGAACAAATTGAAACACCCAGAAGCTGGTATGCTCTGTTTTTGTTTTGTTTTGTTTTCATACATAAAACATTTCAACCAGGATCAAAAAATGAATTGGAGAAATGACATGCGGTTAAGTGCGAATCTTTCTAATGTTCCCTATGTTATACACACCAAGCTTCCGGCTTCTATGGTGGTTTTAGGAATGGTGAGTAGAGAAAGACCCTGACTCCCCTGAGGTACTGGAAACAGTTGAGAAAGTCGCTGAATAGACATTATATGCAATAGAAGGCCGTAAGAGTTCCAGCAGAATTCTGTATCTACTCACAAAGTTGTGGTGACCCAAGATTGGATAGCGGTCATCCTGCACGACCACATCACATCAAACATGTGTCCACTTAACTCTTTCTTTTTTTTGTGTATCGTGTCTCTTCAGCACGTAGGCGATCATGGATCTCCATCTCCTCCTGTCCCTAGAAGCCCTCAATAAGTTTTGTCTCTTTATTTCTCCCAGACACTGTTCTGCCATCCACTTCTCAAGCCCGTTATGTCCCTGTTATCCCTTTATCCACCCTTTGAGTATCAGATTTTCCAAGCCCTCTTTTCACATTACGTGTCCCAGAAATTTCAGCAATGTCTCTTCCTGATGTTATGTTTCCTCTTTGTTTGCATCCTCTCTAAAACCTCATCGTTGCTCACATGTTCGGCTCATGGTATCCTTAGCATCCTTCTGTAGAGCCATACCTCTGTTGCCTCGAATCTCTTCTTCATCTTTGAGGAAACTGTCCAGCATTCGCTGCCGTAAAGAAGGACAGATATCACGCAGCAGTTCAGTACTCTTTTCTTTGTTACCAACGAAACCCTGCCGTCTCGTAATACTCTGCGTAGCTTTTGAAATGCGTCTTTGACCATTCCAATATGTCTTCGGATCTCAGCGTCGTACTTACCGTCTTCTGTTAGAACACTTCCCAGATATTTAAATTTTCACACCTGCCTGTTTTTAATGTCCTCGATCTGTAAATTGCATGTTGGGATTATCTTTTCTGATGACCATGTATTCTGTCTTCTTGCAGTTTATGCTTAGTCCTCGCTCTCCTTCGCTACCTTCTGGGGGGGGTGGGGTTGCAGTTTCCTTTCTGTGTCTGCTAACAAAGTCACCAGACTTAAATCCTCTTGACTATTATATGTGAGGCGTTGTTTAACGGGAGACTAATCCACGTTCACACAATACGACTGATTCCCTGAAAGACGTC
>CAHIKZ030000027.1:665000-745000 GCA_903632075.3 Acanthosepion pharaonis
TATTTATCAGAACTCCCTCTAAGTATCTCCTACGTAATGAACTACGTACATTTCTAATTAGGGTGGCATTTATAAAATCGAAGTTATGGCATGTTTTGTTTTCTATGTGTTACGTACGAGTTTTTTTTTTGTTTTTTTTTTAAGCATTTCACCTGAAGCAAGACGAGAGTGCGACCGGTTCGCAGTGGGGTTACATGCAGTGAAGGTGAGAAAAAAATTGTGTATATTGGGGATGAGGAAAGGATAAAAGATGAACAGAGTTCAAGACATCAGAAGATGGCCATTGACGTTTCAATTAAATTTTTGAAGATTGTAGTTGTCAGGGAAGCAAGTAAACGAAAGAGAATTCCACGGGCGGGGAGTACAAGAAAATAAGCAGTTGGAGTAGAAATGCCGGTTACATTTAACTGTTTCAACGGTAAGAGGGTGGTACCTAGATGTCAGTCTAGCAGCAAGTTTAAGTATATGTAGTCGGGAAACCAGGGAAAAAAGCTCAACAAAACAGTAGCCATGGAAATATTTGTAGAAAGGAGAGCGGGAAACCATATCACATCTGTGAGAAATTGACTGAAGTCCAAATGACAAGTCTGGAACGATTACATAGCAGATCCTTCTTTGAATTTTGCCGAGAACCTCGAGATAAATAGCTAGGGAACCAGACCAGATATGGCAATAGTATTCAATGCACGGACGAATGGTAGATTTGTAGATATGTAAGATGGACGCTGACAAGAAAAACGTTCTGTGACCCAACTTTCCTTGCAGCAGATCCAGACATTGATTCAATGTAGTTGTTCCACTCCAAGCCATTCGAAATCGTAAGGCCAAGAAGGCGCAAAGAGAGACGCTCCTGGAATCTAGTATCAACCATGCTAATTGCGGGCAGCAAATTATCTATGTGGTGGCTAAATCAGAGCAGTTTCGTTTTGGAGGCATTCAAATTTACTACCACAGTTAACCACTGATTGAAGGTCCTTTTCGAGAGCAGCGGCCAGGTTGACTTTGTCAGCGCAGCCGGGTTTACTATTGAGACAGGAGTAAATGGTAGTGTCATCTGTACATAAGCTTACTACGGAGCTGATGACATCAGGAAGATCATTGATAAAGTTTGGGAGAAGGTAACGAAAACGCCGGGTCGATACGGGCTGGTCTGCTGGACATATGAGTATGAGGACCACAGAGCAGCGGACTGCCCGACGAAGTGGGGATTGCCCCAGACTTTGAGCAAGATAGATGTACTAGGTGTGGGAAGAAAGGACACCTAGCCAAGTGGTGCGGAATAAAAAAAAAAGGTGCCCCACCGATATTGTTAAAGAAGGCTGCGCCCGAAAGACAGAATCAGGGAAAAGCCAGCGGGCCACCCCGGAATTAAGAGGGAGGGTGGCCCAGTTAAAAAATAGGAACCTAAAACGTCGGACAGGTGGCCAGGAGAGCCACTTAAATAGAGGGCAGGTTCCCCCAGAAATAAGAAGGAGGGTGTGCCAGTTAAAGAGAAGAAGGATAAAATGTTGGGTCAGGTGGGCCATTTTGCGGTCAACTGCCCAACAAGAAGGTGCTAGTTTTGTAGAAGACCAGGGCAACTGAGGAGGAACTGTGCTTCAAGAAACGACGGAGAGAGACTGTGAGGGGTCCAGCCTGGACCGCCCAGGTGGAGAAAACGAAGAACTCCCCTATGTAAGGAGGATAACAGGAAATTGTTGCTGCCGAAACCTATGGCTGGGATGGCCCAGGAGAAGGAAAGCCAAGGTGTTCTCTTCGCTGACGTAAGAAAAGGAGCTATCTTGTAAGGCAGAAACAGGGGGTAGGGCAATGAAATCTCTTATAGACACAGGAGCGTCTGTTTCATTGCTGAGAGAAAAAGAATACAGACGGGTGAAACAGAAGGAAGGGTTGCAGGAAGCGGATGGTGGCCCCCTGGAGATAAAAGGGATGGCGAGGCTTCCTGTGAGGATTGGAAAATTGAGAAGTACCCAGAACTTCTACATAACCCAACCTGTGTACGGTAGCAATCTTGGGAGAAGATTGGCTTCAGAGCCAGAGGGCTCGGATGGAGTTCGGGCCCACTGTGTTGGTAGTAAATGGCGAGAGAACGCCATTGGGAGGTCCACCAGAAGAAGTTATAACAATAATGGTGGAGGAAGATATAAAGCTACCCACCCCACTCACCAGAACGACGGTGCCGGGCAAAGGTAGGCTGATGACAGGAAAGAGAATAGAAAAAGGAACCCTGCAATTGGTCCCTGTAGAAGGGAAGGGCTCAGAAGAGAATGAGATAACTCTGTGTGAGGCAGTAGTAGAGGCAGCTGAATTAGTGCCCATTATGATAGTGAACCAGGCCCACAAGACGATAAAGGTCAAGAGAAGGGAAGAGGTAGGAAAGGCACTGCCCCTACGAATTCTGAGTCGAGTGAAATTCGATGAGAAGCAAAGAAAACACGTAGAACAACCAGAAGGAATAGAAGACGAAGAGATATTAGCACCTGATCAATTTAGGGCCAGAGTGGGAGGTCTGCTAAGAAATAATTGGAATGTGGTGGCCAAATCAGATAAGGAATTAGGCCAGACCTACACAGTAAAAATGAAGATCGATACCGGCGATCACTGTGAAATTGAAGCCTTATAGAACACCTGTTCATAAGAGACCCCTAATTGAAGAGGCGGTAGAAGAGATGTTGGAAGCTGGAATGATAGAAAGATCGATTTCCCCTTGGAGCTTTCCAATCGTGATAGTAGACAAGAAAGATGGCGGGCACCGTTTTTGTGTGGATTTTAGGAAACTAAATTCCATATCTAAGCCTTTGGCGGTGCCATTGTCACTAATTGATGACATAGCATTATTAGGGAAGGCGAAGTACTTCTTCACGTTGGACTTGAGATCCAGGTATTGGCAAGTAGCTCTTGATGAGGCTGACAAGGAAAAAGCCGCATTTGCGTGTCACCTGGGACTGTTTCAGTTCAGGGTGATGCCATTCGGTTTGGCTAATGCCACGGGAATCTTCCAACAAATTATGTCAATAGTGTTAGGGGGATGCGAGAGTTTTGCCATGGCATATTTAGACGATATTCTGGCATTTTCAGAAACAGCAGAACAACACTTTTTCTATCTAAAACAAGTGTTGGGAAGACTAAGAAAGTACGGTTTAAAATTGAAATTATCGAAATGCCAGTTTCTGAAGGATGAGATGAGATATTTGGGCTTTGTTATAAACGGAGAAGGCATTAAGCTCGACATGGATAAGGTGAAAGTCATAAGGGAAATGCCAGAACCTAAGTCAGTACCTACTGCAGGAAGAATGGACAAATAATAAGAAGATTCAACAGTGGACGCTAAAGTTAAGTGGCTACCACTGTGAGATAGCGTATTTGGCAGGGAAGGAAAATACCTGTGCAGATTTACTCTCAAGAATACCGAAACAACTAGAAGAAAGATCTGTAAAAGTAGAGCAGGGAGTAGATGATAAAGCTTTTAGAATCGGAGTAATTAACTCCAATAAGTTAAAAGATCGCCCTATGTTAGAATCGGGCGAGGAAGGGGACGCACAGATAATGACCGATCCCTACTGGACGGAAGGAATTGAGAAGGAGCAGGCAGACAGTGAGATGGCTGCTCTTAGAGAAAGGGTGGAGGCAGGAGAGACCACCAAGTATGCAATAATAGAGGAAAGGCTACATTATCTCTCAGGTAGAGATGAGGAAGTCAAAGCCAAGTTGTATGTGCCCAAAAGTTTGAGACCAGAGATATTGGAACAGTGCCACGAGAGGTTGGGTCACATGGGAATTGATAGAACATATGAACTAATAGGGAGAAAGTAATATTGGCCCAGATTGTACGGAGAGGTCACTAATTATGTTCGGAGTTGTGTAGTGTGCCAGTCGCAGAGTAGAAGGCAGGAAATGGCACCATTGGAAGGGATGGATGTGCCGAGCTTCCCCTTCGAGAAAGTGAGTATGGATGTATCAGAGCTGAGTTTTATTGATTGGCTAACAAATTGGCCTGAGGCATTTGCAGTACCAGACAAGAAAGCTAAAACTGTAGCCGATTTGATAATAAGTGAAGTTTTCCTTAGGTATGGCACCCCTATGCAACTTGTCACTGATAATGGCGCAGAGAATATAAACAGCATAATGAGAGAAGTGCTGACAGGTTTGAATATAGAGCACTTAAAAACATCTCTATATCACCCCCAAGGAAACGCTAAAGTGGAAAGGTTTCATAAAACCTTGGGAGATGTGTTAGCTAAACTGGCTAGAGAAAATACAGAAAATTGGGATCTGTACTTGACACAGGCACTGGCGGCCGTGAGGTTTACGATAAACAAAGCCTCCAGATTTTCGCCATACTTTATGTTATTTGGCAGAGACGTGGTCCTGCCTGTAGATAACTTGTTGAAGCCCCGAAGAAAGTATATGGGGGAAGATCATCATCAGCTGTTGCTGGAACAACAACATAAAATATTTGTACAGGCCAGAAGAAGAATAAAGAGGGCACAGAAGAGAAGAAATGAGAGGGTGAATGCTGAAAGAAAGGTATTAGAATTGAAGGTTGGAGACCCTGTCTACTATAAAATTCACCAGAGAGAAGGACAGCTGGACCAGAGATGGCAACCATACTACCGGATAGCAGAGCAGACGGGTCCAGTATCGTATGCAATATGGGATCAAGTGGCAGAACGGGCAAGGAGGGCCCATGCCAATGATCTGAAGAAAGCTGAAATAGCTAACCTAGAAATGAATGAGCCGAGGCCTAAGAAGACAAGGACAAGGAAGGTAACTCTAGTTGAACCGGAAGAAATGGAGACGGAAGAGGATTCCGAGGAAAATGAAGAGATAGATCGGCTTAGCTATCTAGACGAAGCGATCAGAGTGACGGAGTTGGAACCTTCGGCGGGGACCAGTGCGTTCAGTCGTCGCCTGAATCGGTGCAGAGGAGACACTGTGATGTCACCGTCTCGCCCCCATGTCCAAAGAAAAGGAAGAGAAAAGCGAGGAAATCCAGTCAAGCAGTCAAGTGTTCTAAAAAGAAACACCCTAAACAAGAAAAAGAGCTCAGCGAGTGGGAGGTAGAGGATCAGATACCCCTTTCCCAGCTCAGAGAAAGGCTAAGAAACAAGGGAGATCTAGACGTTGAATCAAGAAGTAATGAAGAAGTCCAAGGCACAGACTCGAAGCAGAAGGAAGAATCAGACGAAAAGGAAAGGAACGAAACACCTTCTGAAGAGGAATTGAACACTGAGAGAAGGTTAGAAGTCGAACAGGAACTACCTCTGAAGATGAGATTAAGAGGGGTGGAGAAGCCCAAATCTCAGTAGAACAAAGAAGGCTGTGAGGAATAGAAGCGTTCGGTGTCAACAGATAACGACACTACCTCATCCAAAAACCTACTGGCTGACTGTGGTGGATGTGGATGGAGGTGAGGGTTGCACCTCACGAAGGACGGAAGAGGATTGTGGCACTGCTGACTGGCCAGCAGTAGTGTCATGAAGTTACAGCTTTGGGGGTTGGGCGTGCGCCTGTCCGGACCATTCGATCTGCTAGGAGTTAGTTAGGGAAGGAAAGAGCTGAAGGGTTACAAACTTAGAAAAGAAATTATGGAATAGTTGAGTGAAGAAATGAACAAGACGGAATGGTTAAGAAGAATCTTGTTGCCTTGCAGTAATGACCAAAATGAAGGGGTTGATGATGATGATGATGATGATGGTGGTGGTGGTGGTAGCCACACATGATGATGATGGCGGAAGCTTGGAAGCACAGCCGAAATACCATTTTTTAAAAAGACGAGTGAAGTAATAATAACCAGGTCGAAATGGTTTATCACATTCGTGATAGATTTAAATCCATACGAGTCGCTGTTAAATAAACTAAGAAATGAGCTAAGGCAGCTGGATGCAGCCCGGTTGAAGGATATCTCAGATCATTACATTCCCTAGAATCGGAGGCCACTATGATAGAGGATCAACGGAGGGACATGCAAAATTACCTGAAGGAAATAGAACTACTACAGACGAGAGAAAAGAGATTGGTAGTTCCGATTGTGGGAAAAGCGTTTGGAACAGTGACTGAAGATGATGTTAAATTCATAAGAACACTGGGAGAAGTGGAAATAAACCAGAATTAATTGGTTAATAAATGACCTGACAGGATTGAGACAAAAGGTAATTAATGATACAGAAACTGTAATTATAGAATTACAGGAAATAAGTGGATTTATGCAAAGATATTTCCAACTAATGACAATTACGAATAAGGTACGACAAACTAGTCAGTCGTTGACAACCTTGCTGGAACATGTGAGAGCGCAATTAGACATCTTATCATTGGGACACCTGTCCCCAAGCATAGTAAACCCGGGTCACTTAAGGGAAGTGTTACTCGGAATACAGACCGAGTTACCCCATCATTTAAGACTGCCAGTGGATCCCACCAAAGAACTGTGGAAATATTATAATGCGCTGGGATGTGTGACCTTGTTGGAAAATAGAAAACTATTAGTTTTGATGTCTATTCCGTTGTTGGATAGAGAGAGTATATTCGAGATATAAAAGGTTATAAATTTACCAATTCCCTACCCCAGAGGAGATCAAGGTTTGGGAATGGTGGCAAGGTACAAGGTGGAAAAGGAATACATAGCTTTAAATTCGGGTAGAGCAAAGTTCATGTTGCTAACAGCTGAAGAAGCTAGAAAGTGTAGAAATGATGCTCTGGGGATTTGTACATCATTGAGCCCTATCTATGTAGCTGGTAACCACAAAATGTGCATTCAGACGGGGTGTGGGCAGTGGCCACACAGAAACCCATCAGCTTGTCTAGGTTATGTGGGGGAGAGTCCACAAGGATACTAAGAGTAAAACCACCATTATCCCTGTTAAAGTTACCACTGGGATGTTCAGCATTTGGGATATCTATTTCCTTACCCCCTATTAAGAAAGATATGAAGAGGAAGATTCAATTATAGAATTGATTGGCAGAAGATTAGTCAATTGTACAGAGTTGTGGGAGCGAATAGTGAGGGGATTCCCCAATGTTACTTTGAATAAAATGCCAGTACTAATGAAGCCAATAGAAAAGATCGATATGGATTAGTTGAGGGACAAGTTAAGTGCGTTGGGAAAGGAAGATATGGCTTGGGAGGATGATGAGCAGATCACGATAAGTTGGTCAGCAATGATGGGTACATTCATAATTATCACTATAGGGGGTATGGCAGTATGGAAAATCAGAAGTAGGAGAGAATTAATTCGTGGTAATCAAATGAGCATGCAGCAACTCGAGAGGGAGATGCTGAGCAGTATTCTTTACCCATACAGAATCAACGAGGAAATTTCAGAAAAGCTGACAGAAGAAGCTAAAGTGGAACCGACACGTACAGCGAAAAAACCTCTTGTAGCAGAGAGATAAACATTGACCAAGAAAAACAAGCCATAATAACCACACACATACACCCACAAGCACAAGCACGCTTTAAATTGCATGAAAAAGAAAATGAAAAAAACATTACATTGCATGTAAAACATAAGAAGATGGAAAAAACTTTAAATTGCATGTAGCAGAGAAGAAAAAAATGACGGATCACGAAAGAAACCGTGAAAAAGAAAAGAAGAATAGAATTGCATGGAACAGATGCATGATGCATGCTAATTAGTGTATTGGGATTTAGGTTTCATTTACTAGTAAATGACAAAATAGGCTGAGGAGGATTGTGACACTATTTAGCTATCGTAATTGTATAACTAATTAACCATAGAAATTAAAAACAGGAAAGACAAGGTGAGAAAGAGCTATATCGAAAGATAGACTGAGTGGCGTTAAAAAAAGAAGATTTGATTTTATTTACGAAGAAAGATACTTTTCGCACGAGACAGAAAATCCGTAAGAAATAGCGAGATATGAGATTCTGTCAAAACTGATTAATGTCATGGTAAGGGAATGACGCGCCAAGGGAAACAGGATTCAGAAAGAAAAACAAAGACGGCCGACACATGGCGGTCATAAAAAAATTTCGGACGACCGCGATATATGCAGAGAGAATCGATATTAGTTATCTTTCAGAGATATCATTTAATTTTGATTCCTGGGTCAAACGAAGGGAATCATTTGGTATGTGTTAGAATTCTGGCATGAGAAAGAAAATCGTAGAGGAAATTATTATTATTGCTTTTTTCAAACTGTTGACGTCAGACACAGCGTCGTAGAAAATGGGCATTTGGTGATAAGAGGATTTTAAGGCATTTGAAAAATAAAGAATTTGATTCTCAGGTAAACACGGACCTCCCAGTTAAAAGTTGACTTAGCAGAGAAGCCAGACGTCGGCTTTTGACAGTGATTGATGAATCCATAGAGAGACCTGACTAAGCGAATTTTGGGTGTCCCCAAAAGAATGATGTGATAAGAATTATTTGGCAATCTGGGTTTTATTTAAAAAAAAATGTTTTGGCCGATGAAAAAAAGAAAAAAAGGATTTTGTAAACAAAATTCTGGATAATAATTTTAAGAGGGGCAGTCTAGCCACACTCACACTGCCGAGAGATCATTGGTCAAGTGGTAGCATGGGTGATAGGCGGAGGTGAATGTATGAGAAAGACGGAGAAGTTGTTACCACCCACTAAGGGGATTGGTATGAGATACCAATGTGAGAGAGGAAGAATCTAGGAGGATAGCTCTCCTCCGACCTTCCCTCACGCACGAAGGAGAAACCCCCGAAATGGAAAGTGATTAATCTTCCAAAAATGGGAAGTAATTAATAAAGTAATTAAGAGAATTCTTGTTGGGAATCGAGAATTATCGAGGAACCCAAACCACGTCAGGCCCCACACCGGTTTTGGTCGGTACCCATATAAACGAACGTCCCCGGGCAGTTTGGCAGTTGATTCGCAGTTGGAGTTAGAGTTCAGTCAGAGTATTTCTCGTTTTCATTGATAATTTCACCTCACATGACTTTATTAAGCTTGACTTGACACGAGGACATTGTATTCTGAAGGTGGAGAATAATTCCTTGTTAGCATTTAAATTCCTGACTTTTACTTTGGCTTGAACACTGGCCAGTGACACAAATGAGAAATTTCTCCATCTATCCTCGCCACTTAACGGATATTTTCATTCATGTCGCCATTTTTGGTTGCACTTCCATCTGCATAATTCATGAGCAAAGTTTAAAATAAGAAATATAGAAATAAAAAAAAGGAACAGCTTGCTTGTGGTTTGTTTCGAGTTCATTCAAAACTGCTACAAGCGCCAGCAAAAGAGTAGCATCAGATTCAAAAATTTGAAATTATGTTCATATTAACGGTGAAACGAAGCTGACTTAAGGATTTGTACTCCAATTCTACGTCTGTCAATGATACGTACAAATAACTGCACACAAAAAAATATGTAACCATTGACTCAACTAGCTGTGACACCTAAAACAGAAAGTTTGAAGGTCAGTTTATAATGAGACAAGTGCAATTTATGTAACTGCTGATTACTGTCAACAGTCTACTATGTAAGATTATAACAAAGCAACATCCTGTAAATTTAGTTTCTGACTAATTCATTTTTTGACTAATCTCTCACTTGTAATAAGAGCTATTTTATTGGGTTTAATTAATCTTGCAGGTGTACTACATAACCGTGCTATTGTGCAACATTAGAAACTGACAAACGCACCAGTAAAATAATAGTTATATTATTTCTATGATTTTTACATGTCTAGACGACGCGTAACGGTTTTAGTATTTCTATACGAGTACTTTCTCATAAAAATATATGTCCAACCACACTCTTCTGTTCTTACTTTGAATCTATTAGGCCAAGGATACAAGTATATCATAAGTGGCAACAAATAAAAGTAAACATTAAACTTTCGACAAAGGTGTAATATACTAACGACAGCTACGTCCTAATGATAGCAATAGCTAAGTCATAGAAAATGTCATTTTTCTCTTACCATAACCTGAATATAAGTAAATGTAAACATTTCTTCTTAAATAGTATGTAGAGAATAAAAAAGAACGACTTTTCACATATGATATTATTAGAATTTATTGCAGTAATTATTTAAAGCGATCGTCTGCTAACGAATGATGACTGTCAATGAGTTATATTGATAGGAGTAGAAAATAAAGCCTTTAGTTATCCTTTTAGAGAAGGCACGATTGTGACTCAACAGTCCGCAAGAGACAGATGAGGAAATTCTGCACAATGGTTAAAGTCAGGTTTACTTTGGATTAAATGATGATCTGGACAAAGCATATACGATCCATTAAAATCAGAATTCGCCAACTATCCACGAATGGAGAATGAATTCGTCAAAACTGCCAAACAACTCCTTAACGAAGGCATGTTCCAATAGATGGAAGATTCGCAACAGGGCACTTGCACACATGAAAAGCTAAAGGTCTACCTAGGAGCTACACAGGACAGCTAAATTATGAATTTTCAACACCTCGGCCGAGCCTGGGGCCTCCAAAGACGAGACGGTAAAAAATTGACAAATTTCGCAGGCTGAATCGAAAACACAATTAGAGAATCCATCGTTCATATGAAAGAGAACTTCAAGACAGACAATTGCAAATGAGTCATGATCCATCCCATCTGCTTTTCAGAACGCCGCCCACGACGGACAAGTTGTCAACGTTAACATTAGTGGCCTCGGTCAACAGACAAGACACACGAATCAATTCCAGGACCTACCGACTCTCCTCTTCCTCCAAGTCCATTCCCCGATCACAAATACACATTTCGCCTTGACCTTCTGTATCAGCAATACAAAAAATGATCTTAACAATTCTTGCTTCTTTTCTTTTTGCCTCACTGGCAATACTTGTTGTTTCGTTTGCTCTCCTGTGCTACCATACGCGCGTTTATAACAATGTGTAAATACAAACAAAGAAATTTACTAAGAAAAGCAAATATTTTCCCTTTGACTGCAATAGTTTTCCTTTTCTTATTGACAGGAAATAGAACTTTAAATGAAATAAAAAGATACATGCGATTTGGTAGGATTCAAATCAACAAACTAAAAAAACGAGCTAAAAATGCGAAAGTGTACATAAAAGAATAGAATTAATTTTCATATAGACATTATTCCCATTCAAATAGTAACACGTAAATGTTCACTGCAAATGATTCAGATATGTTGGTTACTTTCAATAAGAAAATTATGATACAACTGTTCAAGCAAAATTTCAGTTACTGAAATGCAATTTATGCAAAATATTACTACTGCAAAAAAAAATCAGAGATGTTGAAATATTGGTTTAATGTTCTTTGAAAGATGCATTTTAATAAATGTGTGTCTAAATGTAAGTGTGTGTGTCCAAATATAGTAGTAAGTTTCACATATTACGAGAAAAGTAAGAATATATCCTCAAAAAATGAGGGTCTTAAATCCACGAGTGTTATCGTGAGAAAAAGTAATGGAGATTCACATTTTCTTCACTTCACGCGGACGTAGTAGTAAGTATTAAATTTCGCGAGAAAGTTTTCAGCGAAAAGAAAATATTTATTTTCGAACGCATAAATCAATTAAACAGCCTAAAAACCTAATATTTTAGAGAACTATGTCTTCCCATTTGAACTCACCTTTTTGCGAATTACAATGTTTATAAAACTAAAATCAAACTAAAGGAGAAAAATTCAGCAAAACAATTTCAAACGTCTGATTATTATATTGTTTTTATTACTAAAAATATAATAATAATGCTATTTATTGCTGAAACCTATATATGGGATAACCATTTTTTAAATTTTTATATATCAAGAAGTTTTGGACGAAATATGTATGATAAAGTGGAAAAGGTTTTCGTGTGACGAAATCGGACTAAGTTTGTTTACGTTGATGCGACTACACATGCGCACAAACTAGAGACGCTGAGAATTTTAAATTTAGAATTTTTTAAATGTGTTTTGAGTATATAATCTAGCCAATTTTATTTGGATTCTTTTTCTTTTTGTTTCCATCATCTTATTAAATATCCCACATTGTCATAAGTGAACCTGGACGCAATTTTATTGTGAATGAACTAGCGATTAGAGCACTTTCTAAACATTTTCGTCTTAGGAGGGAGCCGCTTTTTCCATTTTTGAATATTTTGTTTCGCATTGAATATGAAATTTTAAAACTGAAATTTGAATATAAAATGAATTATTTATATGTGATATACTGATTGTTCCAAGGAGAAGGGTTAAAATTTTTGTTATGGCTTCAGCCAGTTTTCCGAAGGCTCTTCCTATTCCTGAAATAATGAACCACATTAGGCTGCCTATTCCTGGGTTTTAGGGAGACTGCAAAATTTTGGGCTTCTACAGTGGTATAGCCTATACTATGATTTATCTTCATTTTAGAAAACTGAATAAGTAAAACCCAGTGTCTAACGAAAATCAACTAATAAAAATAATCTCATAAATTTCTATTCCCATCATAACAACAGAATAATAGCCGAAATAATCCTCAGATTCTATCTAAGAGCATTCAGAAATTGCAGCCCTCAATATTTGCACGAACAGAAAAATACTTTCAAGACCATCTTTGGTTAATCGCTCCCTATTTTATATTCAATGCGAAACAAAAGGCTAAAATATTCCAAAATAAAAAAGCGGCCCCTAAAGAGAAACTCAATGAATCAAAAAATATTGTTCTACCCACTAACTCTGTCACAACTACAATCGAAAAGAAATGATCTAAACTCAACATAAAATTTGTCACAAATGCATTTAAAACAATAAGACTTAATCAATACAAAATAAAACAAGTCAAAGAGGGAATCTACTTTATTGCCTGAAAGGATTGACAGAAAGAATATATTTTAGAAGCCTCAACAAGTTTAAATAAAGGATTATATGAACACAAAAGAGACATTTAAAAAAAACAATACATTAAACGCATTAGTTATTCACCATAACGAGAGTAGCCACAATTTTGACATAAAAAATGCTACTCTAATTAAAAGAGGAAATAATTCACTGAGACGTAAATGTTTAGAAAATGCTTTAATCGATAGTTCAGCCACAGTAAATTTGCCCCACAGGTTCTTACAACGTTTCACCATACTTGCAGATCTTGTTATCACGATGTGGGATATTTAACAGCAAAGATGATGGAAGCAACAAGAAAAAGAATCCAAATAAAATTAGCTAGATTATATAGTCAAAACACATTTAAAAAATTCTAAATTTAAAATTCTCAGCGTCTCTCGTTCGTGCGCATGTGTAGTCGCATCATCGTTAAAAAAAAAACGTGCGCACAAAAGCGATACTTAAATTTCACTGTTTTCCGCAATTTTCATGTGCACACGCTGTTTATTTGTCGGCGGTCGCACAAGCGCCAAGCGTTTGAAAAGGGCAAGAAACTCAATTCTATAATGAGGTGCTCATTATATGACCTATTGTATCTATTACAAAATAACATTGGCATATCGTTACCATATAAGGCGTGCTATTCAGGAGGCTCGGATATATGTGATAATGAAGCGAGTCAGGTGGGTGGTAGCTTTAAATTTGTCCCACACTAACGTTCTTTAACACAATTTATTCTTATGCTTGCAGATGGACATGGGCTTCCTATTTAGTATTCTATCATCAATCATACCTTGCAAGATCGTCAGTTTTTTCGCCCATACACAATATACCGCCAAACACGCGTTCGGTATTCAAAATTTCCCACTCAACTATGGAGTCCGTTTTATACTCTTTTTTGTGATGTCAACGAACACGCGTTGTAACTTTCGTAATGCTCGTTGTAGTACAGACTTTGTAATCGCAGATTACAACTATAGTGACGCTGTTGAACAATACTGGTGTCAGACTCCTTCGAATATCACTCGCACTAATAATACTTGCTCGATAATACTTACTAATAGTAATCCGTATAATGATCCGAATAGGGAAATAGTTTAGACTAGAAATGGTGATACGTATAGAAATAGAGGATAGAATAGAAATAGCGATCCGACTAGTAATAGAGAATAGACTAGAAATGCAGATCAATCTAGACGTCACGCGACTTCTTATACACGTGATCCACTCAATTCAATAATGGGACCGCCTGTGTTTGCTGTGGCGATCTATGTTCAAATTCAAATGTCGGCAGCAACACTTTATTCCTATATAACATTCTTTTTACCTCTGTAAATAGAACGTGGACAAAGTTGTGATATTTCTGTACTTTTCATTGCCTAAGCTTAACACGTGATTGTAATGTCACCTTCTGTATCCCAAATGTGAAATTTTTCTTCTCCGCCTCTTACATTTGCACAGAACTATATATATATATATATATATATATATATATATATATATATATGTCGTAGATAAACGACCTTGACCTTTCACAACCCCTGATCTCGCAGATTTAAGTCAAACAATATGCGAGAAACTCGACGACTAGTCCAACATGGTTGAGTCCAAACCGTACCTCGTGAGCATCGGATTAGGAAGGGCATTTCAAACATTGGGATTAATTTAATATCTACGGTTTTCTACTCCCTCTAGCCAGGGAGTACTTGAATAAATCGTTTTACATATTGTTAGCCCCTTATTTAGTCCAAATCCGGGGCTGCTCGGCTCAGGGGCTAGGATCCAGGGCGCGATCCCGTCTCCGCGGTTGATCCGCCCTGGAAGGCGTAACACTACTCCGACTCGGCCCTGTTTAGGGACTCTTCCTTCGTCAAGTGTTACACTTCGGCGCGATCCCGTATCCGCGGTTGATCCGCTCTGTGAAGTCGTATCACTATTCTGGCTCAGCCCTGTTTAGGGACTCCGCCTTCGTCAAGTATTACACTTCGGCGCGATCCTGTCTCCGCGGTTGATCCACTCTGTGAAGTCGTATCGCTGTTCTGACTCGGCCCTGTTTAGAGACTTCGTCCTCGTCAAGTGCTACACTTTGGCGCGAACCCGCCTACGTGGTTGATCCGCTCTGGAAGTCGTATCACTATACTGACTCGGCTCCGTTTAGGGACTCGTCCTAACCGATACAACGAATCTTCGTGCGACATCGATCAAGCTGCTGCTGTTCCCGACAATTCTTCCATCCGGCAGTCGATCAGCTACCGCCGTCGACCAACTCTACATTTGTTTCGCCGATACGACCGAAATCAACTACCCCTAAACAAAACCAGTCATACCGGACCAGACACCGAGACAAACATATTTCTCCAGAGTACACTCTTGTACATTTTGGATAAATAAAATCGACGTTATTGTTCCTTAAACCTTTGCCTTTGTCCCCTCATTGCCTTAGCTGTTCACACCTTTCTTTGTAAAGATTGCGGGGGCGACATCCTTATCAGCCGGCCGAGTGCACCACGACCTTGAGTCCCAGGAATAGGCGGCCAAACGCGTGACGCGCACCTGTCTTTGTGTGATTATAATTGACGGGACATGGGATATTAGAACATTAAACCACTGTGGACAGTTAGAAAATATAAAACAGGAAATGGTCAGGTTAAATATCAATATTTTAGGTGTACGCCAAACCTGGTGGGGAAACAATGGAAATTTTGTCAGTGACAAACGCAGGATCATATACCCAGGCGGAGAGAAAAATGAAAAAGGAGTGGGATTGACACTAGATCAAGACATGAAGAAATGCGTTCTGGGATACAGTCAACTATCGGAAAGACTTCTTGCTGTAGTTAAACTAAATAGAAAGCTTTCAATATATCCATTATAATTATGCATGCACTGACAGTACAAAGCACAGAAAAAGAAACTGAAAATTTCTCTTCTATACTAGACAACGCCAAGGCCCTTTGCAAATCGCAGACAAAATTTATAAAGACAAAATTTATTAAGAGCTAGGGGGGACATAAATTTGTGGAGAGACATGGTCGTCTACGTCCTAAGGTGACACGGACATAAAGAAGAATCTAATTTCTTTATTTCGTTCTTAATATCTCCCATTCTGATAATTTCTATCTTTCTTAATATTTTCAATCTTAAGCTTTCTTTTTCTTTCTTAATATCTTCCATTCACACCATTTCTTTCTTTCTTAGTATTTTTAATCTTACTCTTTCTTTTTCTTTCTTTCGTTTTTTCTCTCTTTCTTTCTTAAAATCTTCGATTCTGATACTCTCTTTCTTTCTTAATGTTTTCTAATCATACTTTTCTCTCCCTCTCTCTTTCTTTCTTCCTTTTCTTTCTTTCTTTCTTTCTTTCTTTCTACTACCCTTTAATATTTCCATTTCTTTTTCTTTCATCCTTTTTATTCTATTCCGATTTGACTTTTCTCTCCTCCATTGTCTTATCTTTATTCCCTTAATTCTTCTATGTCGAATCTTTCACTCATATATATATATATATATTCCAGCTATCTTTCTTCGTTTTTCTTTCTGTTATCCTTTCCCCATCGCAATACATCTTAGTGCCTATTTTCGTCCGATATGTTGACATGTACTTCTATCATACCAACGGCACGCCATCTCATTTTAGCCTAAAAGTGCAACGTGGTGACGCAACAGGGCTGTCAAGGATCGGGGGCATCGTTAAAGAAAGCATTTAACGCAGAAGCTGGAAAGCAAATTTGATGGAAAAGAACGAGTTCAAGTGCATACGAACTACGCTGAAGACAAGCATGCTGTGTTTATTTCAGACAGCAGGAACATTGTACAGCAAGTGAAATGAATAGGGTTGAATAACAAGTAGGTAATCCTGAGAGAGAGAAAGAGAGAGAGAGACAGAGAGAGAGGGGGTATATACAAACGTATTTTTACAAATATACAACAGGATTTTCCTTTTCTTTCTCACACACACGTACACTCCTTCTAAGAGAGAAAGAGAGAGAGAGAGAGACAGAGATCTCGTGTTTTCTTCCTGCTGTCATCAGATCAAGTGCGTCTTCATGTGACTATGTGCATGTCACGCTTGCGACTCTAACCTTCTGGATATAGGAAAACTCAAAAACAATCGTTACTTATATTATTACAACAAAAACCTGATAATACACACACACACACACACACACACATATATATATATATATATATATATATATATATAATAAAAATATTAGTGTTTGAGGTTTTTTATTATATTATTACTCTGTCCTGGATATTGAGTTCTACCTGGATTCTATCCTCTTGGAAATGTATATATATATATATTGACCACTAATATTATCTCTCTCTCTCTCTCTCTCTCTCTCTCTCTATCTATCTATCTATCTATCTATCTATCTATATATATATATATGTATATATATATTTAAAAATTATAACATAGGTATGATATAACATCACTACCAAAATAGCCATTTCGTTTCAACACTTCTGGTGTCTTGTCAAGTGATGGTGTTGATTGTAAAATAAAAAGTTTTTAAGAAGTTCAAAATCAACCACTACCTCCACTGAAAGAAATATTTGTTTACGTAAGATGTAATGGCCAATCAAATTACAAGTATATGATAATTCAAATAACGCGACAACAGATCCTAGATACAATTTATTAATGCTTTAAAATTAATATTAGATTATACAGGAAATAAAGATAACTAATTAATTTTCAATTTATTATGTAATTAAAAAATAAAAGTTACGAACATTAAATTCTAAATATAACCATTAAAGTTTAAAAACTTACAAAATTATTCAAAGAAAAAACGGAGAAAATATGCGTAAATTTTCATGTATTTTTCTTAGTAATATGTTAAGTTTTCCCTCTGAATCTGAGTGGAAGTAAGAGGTGCAATATATGTCTACAAAATTAGTTACATTGACAGGGTTGTGATTAGAGATTTAGTGGACGGGGGAGAAAGGTTTATTGGCGACAAAACATATACAAGTTCAATTAAAGACGATTGACAAGTTACTGCATTTAAGCTTTTTATTTAATTTTTCTTTTGTTCGTATTAGTTTTTTTATTTTCTGGACATAAACTGAAAAATGTTGTCCGAATATTTTGTATGTCCCAGTGCTTTCGGCTATTCTTTTAGCCATTATCAAGGTTATTATTTCGGCTAAAAGAATAACCGAAAGAGCTCGGATACACACAACATTCGGACAATTTTTATTAGTTGTCTTTAATGAAACTTGTATAAAAGATGTACTGCTGTCTAAATACACACACACACACCAACACACATATAGTGTATTATTTAAACATATATTGTTAAATATAACAGGCAATGAATGTGTTTTATGTTTGATCATAAGCCGTTGTAATGTTCACATTGTGACGGACGCAGATAGCCCAAACACGCATACACGCATATATTAAGGTTAATTTCCGCCTGACAACAGAAGAGGTCACGTGGAAGTCATGAGACATTTTGGGAAAGCAAGTCAAGAGGTTGACTGACCCAATTACCCGTAGCAACAGATGTCTAGACAGAAGCTAGACAGGGGACTGATGTAAGCTGGAATTCGCGCCAAAACGCAGGACACGTGAGAGTTAGAAAATTACTTGGGAGTCAGTTGCTGTCTTGTCTTTGAAGGAGCAAGACTCGAAATCGAAGCGCTGATAACTTATGAACGGAAAGATGAGATTCATTTGATAATGATGGAACTTGTCCGATTCATCCCAGGCAACTCCGGACAAGAAGAACATGTATTTCTGTTCGATAACCCCAAATTGAAGACGATAACCTGTGTTATTTATCACAGAAGACGCAAAGGAATTTGTACGCTGAGAATACAAACTGCGTTTGAAGAAAAGAGAAAACCAGAGAGGAAGAAAGTATATATCTCTGTTACAAGCTGAATTGTGTAAAGAAGAAAGAAAGAAAGAAGAAAACCAGAGAGAGGAAGAAAGTGTATATACCTGTTGCAGTTGAATCGTGTTTTGAAACTGAACTGTATACAGAAGAAGAAAGAAGGAAAGAAAAAAGAAAACCAGAGAGAGGAAGAAAGTGTACATCTCTGTTACAGCCGGACAGTGTGTGAAATCGTATTTGTGCCAAGAAAAAAAAAGAAAGAAAAGAGGAAACGTGAAAGAGAAAAGAAAGGACAATGATAAAAAAGAGAACTGATTATAAAGATAAGTAATCATATATTTTAGACCCGTGTTAGAAAGATACACATGCATCCATAAACATTATGTTCTTACAAACACTTTTCCACATGTCAAAATAATAATCCTATCCCATCTCTTTTGGTTATGTGTTGATTTCTGCATTCGTAGTTATTCATACTTATATTTTTTATCCGTTCGGGTTCAGTCGAATCCATTTGGATTTAGGCATATTTTGATATCCCAACATAAGTCTTGAGATCTGGTCGTCGGATGTTTTACTCATGCTTATATTTTCTTTTATTTTAATATTTTGTATATCTGTACATATTAAAGTTCTTATATAAAAATTCAATACGCCTTATCATCATCCTTGAATTGTGGATCAGTATTCGTGTTGAAACCGAAGCGAACCTGGGAAAAGATTATTGTTCGATTATCCTAATCGAACAGTTCTCTTTAAAATATTTTTTTGTTTACTAATTGTCCATTGTCATGATCTGGGAGAGATAGCCTGTATCCCTCCACAGGTGTGATAATGTATGTATCTTCTGGTCGACGTATGATCGCCTTATAAACCCATTCGTCGACTAGGGCATATGACATCATGTTTGTTTTAATTTCGGGTGAAAATAAAAACAAAAATTGTCCAACATTTGGATATTTATTTATTAAGCTGTTCCTTGATCTAAGCTTATAAAAATATACATAATATTAGACAGATATTGGGTGATAACACAACAATACTCACACCTACACACAGTAAAAAGAACCTTCAGATATTGGAGGCCAACTACGTTAAAACAAAGCAACCCACACTCAACAAAATTACATTATGGTTCTGTTGTTAATATTTTCGGTCTCTCACGTGATACGACGTCATAGAACCGCATCATGAATTTACGGCCTGCGTCTATGTCAACATAACAGAATATCATCTTTGATGGTGAATGGCTTTGTTTAAATGTCTGCATAACCACTCTGAAAATGGCTCATATAAGCTTAGATCAAGGAACAGCTTAATAAAAAATATCCAAATGTTGGATAATCAAACATAATAGACATTCATTTTCTAATCATATTTAATAATATATATATATATATATATATATATATATATATATATATATGTGTGTGTGTGTGTGTGTGTGTGTGTGTGTTATGGTAATTTACCCACGCACGCATGCTCTCTCATGGACTCTCACAGCTATAAATAGGAGCAGGTACTACCTTTTGAGAGGGAAGTTTCCAGCAGTCAGCTCTGACAGTTGGACCGAACATTCTTGCTGTAACACTCTCGTTTGTATATGTTTGTATTACTGTTTCTGTTAATATATTATCAATTCCTCTCTTTGTGTCTTTATTTCTGGCCCTAACAATATATATATATATATATATATATATATGGAAAAACGCTAGATACATAAAAAGACTATGACAATGTGGAAAGGTTTTCCTGTGACGCGTTTCGTTCTTTAGGACTTCATCAGACTAAAGTAATGTTTATGTTGATGCAACGTCACATGTGCACGAAGGAATGGGGTCACTGAGAATGTATATTTAATATCCTTTTGGTATATTTGTTTGTCCGATTTCATTTAGTTTCCTTGTTCATGTTTCCATTACTTTTGTTACTAAATATCCCATCACTAATACTTCTATCCTTTTCGTTATTAAATATTATAGATAAACTAAACGAAGTCAAACATACACTAGTATTTATACATTGAATGGAAACAAACAATACTTTACCTTTCCTAGATATCATGTTAGACCGCAGTAACAATAACTTAAAACTAAGTGTCCATTACAAATCTCCTAATAAAAATGATCTCAAAAATGACTATTCTCACCATAACAACATAAAATCTGAAATAAACATCGGATTCTATTTAACAGTCTTCAATATTTACATGAAGAGGAGAAATACATTGGAAATACTTTCTCGCTCATCCAATACCCTAAATACCTCATATTCAACGCGAAACAAAAAGCTCGTAAAATATTTCAAAATAGAAAAGCAGACCTCCCTGGAAAATCTAACGAATAAAAATATATTGTCCTACACAAATACAATTAAAAAGAATGTATTTAAGCTCAATATAAATTTACAACTAATTCTAAAACAATAAAAAAAATTAAAAATTAATTAATGCAAAACAAAATAATATGCTAAAACTTGAAGGAGGAGTTTACACTATAACCTGTAATAATTGTCACAAGGAATACATAGGAGAAACCTCAAAAAATTTAAATAAAAGATTACATGGACGCAAAAGGTATCTTTTAAAAACAACACAATAAATGCATTATTTGTTTACCGTAATGAGTATGAACATGATATTGATTTTTAAAATACTACTCTAATGGAAAGAGAAAGCAATTTACTATGACGAAAATGTATATCGAAAGCGCTTAAAATGCTTCATCACCCACAGTAAATTTTCCTTCAGGTTCTTAAAATGTTTCATCTTTCTTGGCAGATCTTCTATTATCACAATGTCGGATATTTAATAATAAAAATAAGAATATGAACAAAAAGAAAAAGAAACTATATGATATCGGTTAGACTATATACTCAAAACATATTTAACAAAAATGTTTAATTTAAATTTAAACTCCTCAGTGTTATCTCCAGGAGCATGTGTAGTCGCACCAAAGGTAGACATAACCTTTAGTTTGATGATGTCCTAAAGGACAAAACGCGTTACTAGAATTTAACATTTTTATATTTAAAATAGAATTTTTGTCAAAAATGCTCGATGGATAAATAGAGCGACAATATTTTAAAAAATCAATAAATATTCAATGGACTTATTTCATAGACTGTCTCTAGAGTTGTGTGTAATACGTCTCATTGACATATGGTGGTTTGATAAATCTGTTGAATTATTACCAGATATATTTATACTACACAGAACAAACGCTAATCGTAGACTAAATATTTCAAATTTGAAATATGCATCATGCTAGAGTCCTTTAAGAAAGTGACAAAAAAAAAAATAAAAATTTAGAAGCAGTTAAAAAAAAGATTTTTTTAAACTCTACGAAATCACCAACTGACATAATCAGAAAAATAGAAACATTTAAAGCATCGTAATGTTCAAATTTACCGATTATTTATTTACTTTATTTATATTATTTATTTAATTTTATATTTTGTTTATTTTATTTAATTATTTCATATTATTACCTCTCAACAAATAACAAAGTATTTTATACTAACTCTATTTATAATTTTGATTTTCCTTACCTTTCAACCCTAGCAACAGAACAGTCTATATCGTACGCCTACGTACGGAAAACTTCAACCAATTAAAACTGCACTAAGCGAAACAATCTCATTGGTTCATCACTGAAAATTCACGTGCAGAACGAAATTGTGCCAAAACTCAAGTGAGCCACCTTCGGACTTTCGGGCCTTATAATAAACGCTGACCGCCCCAGGCAGTCAGTAACCAACACCCAAAGAGAACTTGCCAAAATACTCCACGTCACTCGAAATCACGATTTAACCGCGCAAAGATACATCATCGCTGACTCATTCCCGATCGAAAACTTAATCAACTCTGTGGATATCAATTCTCAACATTGCTTATCTAAAGTGAATTATATTCGCTACCTATTAAGTAAACATCAACGTGCGAACGACCTTAAAAGAACATTACATTACAGTTAAAGGTAGATCACTCTTAAAAACTCCTTCTAAAAAAGACACTTAATATCGACAATTATTAATATCAACACAAACTTAAAAAGACTGTAAATGAACGAACAATTACAAAGAGAGACATTCTGAAATCAAAAGACCTCATACACATTTCGCCAACATAACATATATCAATTATCCTGTTTGTATATTGTTTTGAATTGTATATAAATGTTATATTAATTTCTAATTGAATATGTCTCGTTCTTAATCGTATTTTAAATTTCGTTTATTTATTTGTTGTGGATGCAGAAAGTCACGCAACCTACACAAATTTCTTCTGATTCTTTCAAGCATAATTAATAAATTCTGTACGTCCCCAACACATTCATATTCTATTCTATTTGTCTTGAGCTGAAAAACTGATATTCTGTCTGAGACTTTCCAATGTCTATGGATGTTATTCTTTCATTTGGCATTGATAACAAAACCATTTCCATAATATTTAAAGACTGTTTGAAAAGCTATTAATTTGTTCTGTCTAACTCCAATATTGTTGTAGCATAACTACGGACGATAATGGGTTATGTCCCCATTCACATAAATACAGTAGTAAATATTGTATGTTAATCTGCAGTTGGAGATTTATTGTGGAATTCACTTGACGCACTTCTAGCAGTTGTCTACTTCTTCTATGCACCGCTGGTGAATTTTATGTGTTGTTCTTGTCCTAAGTATTATCGTTCATTACCAACCTTCGTGTGATTATTCTATTCAGTAACCTTCCCTAGGTTACAACAAATATTAACGAAGTCTCATATTATAAATATTATAAGTGTCAACATCTCGAGCCAGTAATTCCTGCGTTTCCTTTTTCACGAGTCCTCTCACATTTAATGTCCCGGATGGTATATTCTTTATATTCGTATGGAAGAGTTTGAAGAGTTTTAAATAATAAAATTCTCAACTTTTTAACGGTGAAGAACCAGAGAATTCGTTACCTTTTCTAGCGTGGTGCATATTTCAAATTTCAAATTTGAAGTCTACGATTAGCGTTTGTTTTCTGACCAACTTTAGCTACTATTTCGTGAGATACTTGAAGAGATATAAACCTGAAGAGGGAATCGATTACCTAAATAATGAAGGGCTATAAATTTTGCTTCTGAAGGAGAAATAAAATATAATAGTCATTTTTACATTTGGTCTCGTTTCATTTGTTATTTATCGCAGTACGTCACTTATAAGAGACTCTGGACGCAGTAAAATTTGAATTCGTCTATTTTCGGAAAGCATTATTATGACTGTGACCTCATTTAGTTTAATTCTTGGTTCCAGGCTATCTTCCCCTTTGCCGAAAAGATTTCAGCATTCACATGCATGGCCTTGGTGTCTAAATCCGAGATGATCTTCCATTAGTCAGGGAATTGTCTCTTGAGGCCTATATCTACTCTTTTAGTCACTTCCGTCTTTTTCTACTAAACTCTGTTGGCTATCTCTTTTTCTTTTATCGTTAAGTAATATGCATATAACCCCTTCCATGTTGTCTGCTATCATCTCTAACCTAGATCCATACAAAGAATGTAGACCCGATGGTATCACTGTAATAGTCATTAAGAACTGACCCCTGTTCTCTCTAAACTGTATAATAAATGCCTCGCTGTCATCGTAAAGTCATCGTCTGTTGTTCCAGTTTTTAAGAACTCTGGTGAATCGTCCGACCCTTCTATCTATCGGCCTATTAGCCTTCTACTTCTTTTTGAGGAACTACTCGAGGGGTCCTACTTGGGCATTTTCTCAGACAAGCAATATGGCTTTCGTTTATCCAGGTCAACTGCTGATGTACTGACGATAACTGTGGAAAGAGTCTATCATGCTCTAGATAAAAACGATGAAGCCCTGGCTGTACCTTTGGACATCTCGAAAGCCTTCGATAGGCTTTGGCATACAGGTCTTCTCCACAAGCTGAAAAGTTACTGTGTCTCCGGACAAACTTTTGAACTGATCCAGTTTCTCCTATCAAATACCGAAATTAAATTTATTCTGAACGGACACTCGTCTATATCCTTTCGTACTAACGCGGGTATCTCACAGGGCTCCTACTCTGTTTTTAATTTTCATTAATGACCTTCCCGGTGACATCAGCTCTCAATTTGGCTTCTACACTGACGACATAACCATTTACTCCTGCTTCGATAGTAAGGCTGATCAGTCTGACAAGGTCAAAATGGCAGCCAATGTCCAAAACTACTTCCAGTCAGTCGTTAACTGAGGCAAGAGATGGCGTGTCAATTTTAACTCCTCCAAAACTAAACTTCTCTCCATTAATCATCTGAAAGACGCCTCCCTGCCTTTCATTAGCATGGCTGATGCTAACCCCCAGGAAAGCGACTCGTTGCGCCTTCTTGGGCTCATGTTCTCTGCTGATATAAAGCGAAAAGACTATATTGAATCCATTGCTAGGTCAGCTGCCAAGAAAGTTTTTTCCGGTGTGTCGTGCAAGAAAATCTTTCTCTCCAAAATCTATCTTACATATCTTCGTCCATACATAGAATATTGCTGCCATATATGGCCCGGTTCTCCTGCTATTTACCTTGAACTCCTAGATAAGATCCAAAGAAGAATCAGCAATATTATTAGTTCTGATCTGGCATCTCGGCTTCAGTCACTTACCCACCGCCGTAATGTTGCCTCCCTCTGCCTTTTCTATAAATACTTTCATGGTAATTGTTCGAATGAGCTCTTTGCTATGGTATCTAGATTTCATGAATTTAAGTGCACTACTAAACTTTCGTCGAGATCTCAACAATTGATAGTTGAGCTGGCTAGCTGTAGCCGTATGTTCTATGCTAACAGTTTATTTTCTCGCAGTTTTCGCTTGTGGAACTCTCTCCTGGATTCATGCTTTCCAACCAACTTTAATCGGCAAAATTTAAATGCACTGTCAATCGCTATCTACTGTCCTCCTGATTACTCTTTGCACTCATTAATGTTTCTATTCCGAATTGCTTCACAACATGTAATCCCTTGCGTCTTAGTGGCTTTACTTTGTTGCATGGGGTGATACCGATTTTAAAAAAATAATGCCAATGTACAGCAGAAATAATGAAATTTGTCGTGTTTGGAGGTCGTCGTTTGAAGTTTAGAAGCTGTCGTTTGTTGTCGAACAAAAATACAAGTGTTGGTTTGGTTGAGAAAACAGACAAACAATGGAATGGAATGAAAAAAAAAGGAAATATTTTATTCTGTTGGGTTATCCTGAAAAAAAATGTGTAAATTCAAGGAATTTTCTTATGATAGTCTCTGCAAAGAATAAAGAAATGATTGAATTTACTGATGATGAGTTAAAAAGTGGGTGATGAATCTTGTCTAAACTATGTACGAGTGTTTTCGTAACGTTAAGTTTAGTGACCTACCACAACCACGGTACTGTGTAAAAAATAAAAGAAGAGCTGAAAAACGATTTCAAACGGATTGGCAGTTTGTTCAATAAACCATCGGCAAAAGTTCTCCAGTGGTAAATGATCAGAGGATGAAAGACCGTGCACGCGTTGCAAATGATACGGATACAGGAGCTACTCTTACAGTAACTTCCATATGGTACTATGAGATGTACAACATGCGAGGGACACTTGACGTCTACTGATACCTGGATCGTCTTCGACAGCCTGTAGAGTGGGTTATTTGTGGTCAGTCGCACAAGAGGATCTCAGTCTTCCTCGAGCCATAGTTTATAATGTCACGGATCCTGTCTCAGCAATGCGATGATAAACAGTAGCAAAGGTTGGATGACTCGGCTGCCTTCGGTCTGGAAACGCAATCTGATACAGCCGTGCAGCCTCGCGTCCATTACCATTCGCGCAGCAGTATGTAAAAACCATATCTACCTGCTCACGATATGAATATGCTGCCATTGTTAAACGGAACACTTCTCAGTTGACTCACTACTACACATTTTAATCGTCGAAGACAGACTAGCCACAAATGTACACGAATGATAAATATAACCTAGTCTACATGGCAACAGAGCACCATCTACCGTAAAATTTCTTCAAACTTAATAACTCAAAAACGAAAGATTTGCGGACATGATTATATGGATTTTTGTCGTTATGTCATGAAGAACCTGTCCCCAATTATAACAATTTTATTTTCTTGTAAAAAAAAAAAGTTAAATTTCGTGCATTTTTATGGTCTTTTAGGCTCAAGCGGCGAAGCGACAAGATCTTATGAATTTAGTTTTTTTTTTTTTTTTTTTTTTTGAATACTCGGAGGGAGATTTTTACATATATTGGCCAATGGGAATCAAGTTTTTCTAGCACCTAAAAATTTTGACTGCAGCCGAATTTTATGACCCCATTGAGAATAAAAAGGACTGCTATCAGCAGTTGGGAGAGGGGAATAACGTTGAAAAGAAAATGGCAGAGCGTCAACGTCGGACGTGGCAGTTTTTACAAGAGATCACATAAAAGGACAGTCTAGTGAGAGGTTATAAATCTGACGTAACAGATCCAAGGCAGATTCGTACAACAAACTTCACACCCCCAAACCTACAAGAATTTGCATGCGTCAAATCCCCTTCGAGCTGAGAGGTCTTTTTTACAGAGACGTTTGGTGTCATTTAAAAGATTGTGCTTTGTGCCATACTGTGAATTCTCTTACTCCGAGTTTTCACTTATTTTTGTATTTTTGAATTAATATATTTTGTATACGAATCCGTTGGTCTTATCAACAATTTTTGATGACTTGTATTTTTTCTTTTTCTGAGTCTAACCTTTTTATTGCCTCCTGAAAGTGTTATCCTGCCTAAAGAGGCGAACAAAAGAAAATTTTTCTGCAACCGTAGTTTAGTCCTTCTCCAATTTGTAATCATACTTATTGTTGTGTGTGTGTGTGTGTGTGTGTCTGTACGTTTATATATTGGATCGGATTTCCTACATTTTTCAACCGATTTCAACAAAACTTCACAGGATTACGTAAAATTACGTTGCGGTGGTTCTGACAGCGCCAAAAATTGGAAAAA
The DNA here is from genome assembly GCA_903632075.3 of Acanthosepion pharaonis. Lineage (NCBI taxonomy): Eukaryota > Metazoa > Mollusca > Cephalopoda > Sepiida > Sepiidae > Acanthosepion > Acanthosepion pharaonis. The sequence goes on from CAHIKZ030000027.1 coordinate 692,589, forward strand.
TACAATTGTTTTTGCACGAAATCAATTTGAAAACACGATTAAGAGTCATCGCGAGAATGAAAGGGGGACAACTCATATCGAGATATACTTATTATAAAACCCAGGTTGTTTGTGTGTGTGTGTGTGTGAGTTCGTTTATATATGGGATCGGATTTCCTACATTTTTCAACCGATTTCAACAAAACTTCACTTTTTTTCTGGCAGGTAGTGTTTCTTATTGTCTTGCACACATTTTTCTTTATTTTTACATTCAGAATGCTTTAAAATTCCATTTACAAGACAATTGTTTATAATAAAATTCTATTCAATAGGTAGACTCATAACGATTGAAAACAATGTTTTTGCTTGAGTTTGGGTTTGACCAATTCGTAAAAAAAAAAAATAAAAATAAAAACTAATTAAGACATGCGTGTCCGTCAACCTTAAATAATAATTTTTGTCAATTTTATTTTTCAGTCTTTATGATGGTCGATAGTTGATCTATCTCTTACTGTTACATACCCGGGCAACGCCGGGCTCTACTGCTAGTTGTCAATAAATGCGTTGTTCCTTTTGAAATTTTGCGCAGTGATCGTCTTGTTTTTTTTGTTTTTTTTTTAAGTTGCGCCTATTTTTTGAGAGTTGCTGCTTCTACCAACTAAGTTTTTATATCTTGCACAAAAATGTTTGATGTTACTGTAGTGTAGCATAATTTTTATACAATGTTTGTGAAAGTATTTTTGATACACCCTGTGTATGTGTGTACATATATGTATATTATAGCCGTTCGTGACTGTTGGTTTTTAAATCAGCTCACTCTAAGTAGTTTTTTTTTTCTCTCTATTAGCTCGTATACCGCATAATCTCAGTTTTCAACAATTATGATTTTTTTTTGCAACCCTATGTTTCTGCGTCATAAATCTATGAACTTTTGTTCAAATATAATGAGAAAAGTATTAATTTGTTTTAGTTCTTGAAAAAGGTGACCCCCCCTCCCAACCAAACCGAAAAATCGATTTTACCATATATGCAATAATGGTAAAAGACCAGTCATTTCAGAAGCTTTATTATTCAACTTGATTATGACGTAATTGGATAGTAGTACTTATGTATCTTTTAACGCATTTAACAGTTCATGGCAATAGCATAATATACGACCTTACAAATAATCAAAAACAATTTTTTATGGTTCCATAAAGTTCTAGAAGGCTGCAGAAAGTCATAGTACTAGTACTACTATACGATTTTGGGGTGGGTGTTGGGGGCGACATTCTTTTAAATAAACTGAATTTAACACTTCTTCATTATTTTTTAAAAACAGTTCATCGAATTATGATACAGGAAATTAATTATTTTACGAAGGGTAAAAAAAAATGTCGAAACACTAATATATATAATTTAATTTGCGCATCTGGATGGTGGGAACTTCTGTTTCATTTTGATGCCAATAATGATATCCACCAACTGATATTGTATCCATTTTACTATATTGATCTGCAGCAAAGTTAATGTGAGCATACAAATCCTTAACTTCATACAAAGCATAAACACCTGAGGCTGGTGGATAAGGAAGTGTTTCATATGCAGCATTCCAATCTTTTAGAAATAAGTGCTTCAAAGCAATCGTGTTTCGTTCAACATAATTATATATATATATATATATATATATATATATATATATATATATATATATATATATATAAACACTTCTGAGTCATATCAAGTGATGCACTTGATAAGGCACCAGAAGTTTTGAAACAAAAAGGCTATTTTTGTAGTGATGTTATAACATTCATATGTTAGTTATCATTTTGAATAAATATTATTTGCTTTACTCTGTATTGAGCACTCTTTTAAGAATAGTGTTTTTGGTTATCGGAATTTTATTCCATTTGTACCAACCCTGTACTTGTATGTTATAAACAAACCTGGCCGCCTAATGCACACCATAATAATAAACGCCACGCCTCACAAATTAACAAAGTCCTTTCCCACATTCGGCTGACTTGTGGATTCACTATTCTTTTAAATAGCAAATTATGTGAAATCGTCCTAAACCCAATTTTCCCTTTCCCCTTCTTATAAGAGACGAAGCGCCTTCTCTTGAAACAATTTCTAAGAGTTTCTTAAATGTAAAAAAAAAAGTAACTAAATTTTAGTTACTTTTTTTTTTAAAAAAAACTTACCGTTTCTACCCAAAGATTCCGTCCCTAAATTTGAAATAAAAAAAAATTAATATTTGCAATATGTCTCTCAGTGAAAAAGAAGAAATTGATTATATTTAAAAACAAAATTAGAAGAAAAGTTTTGTTAACAAAATTAGAAAAGTTTGTTGACAATGCGACGATAATGGTCACTCAGAAAATTTGGCACGTGCGTTCACAACAAAACCTATGCAAAAAAAAACTGATAGTTTCAATCAATCAGGGGGTATAACTCTAGCATAATTTTTATTTATCTTAAATGGACATCCGTAGTTTTGTCGGGGATGATTTTTAGTACATTTTTTGAAATCATAAAAAATTATTTGAAAATATCGCGCGTATCACAGATTTTAATAAGCTTTCTAATTTATGATCTATGAAAATAGATCTTTTTAATGAGCAAAAAAAACGAGGTGTAGCTATTCTAATTTATTTATGAAATATTTATCAACATTATTATTTTTTATTTAGAAATGAAAAAAAAAGAAAACAATTCTCGTAAAAATTTATTTTTCAACCTAAAAGAATTTTCACTGCAGACAAAAAAGTCCTTAATATATATTATTGATAAAATCCATTAAAAGCTGTTTTCATAAAATAAATGTCTTAGTTTTCTTGCATTTTTGTATTTTAAATTCAGAGCTGAAATTGGGGTTCACGCGCATCAAAATTTTACACGAAATTTACGATTTATATTCCTCAAAGTCTTCTTTATTTAATTAAAAAAATAAAATTAGTTACAACTATTCTAGTTTTAAAGTTTTCATAAACTTAAGTAAGGTGGGTATTAAACGTAAAAAAAAAGAAAAAAAAAAATTTTTTTAATAATTAAGAAATACTTTGGTCTCTACTCTTATTAATAACATTAAGTTTTTCCTGATAAAACGTTGTTTTTATTAAGTTTGGGGCCTTTTTTCATCAGGGTGTGCCACTTTTTTGGCGAAAAAACGGACATTCCTAGATGGTTTTAAAATAGAGCTAAGGAGAATTTTTGTGTAAAATTCTGCCTTAAAAATATTTCAAATGTAAATTCAATATTGACAAAAATGTTGTTTTCATGGAAAAATTTGACACTTATTCATTCAGTATTTAAAACTAACGTTACTAAAATGTGTTAACTTTGAAAATTAAACTGGGGAATTTATGCATAAATTCTGCCTTTTTTTTTTTTTTCTTTTTGTCAAAAATTCATGTCTAGTATTTAAGACTGGAGTTAAATTTTGTTAACTTCGAAATCTTATCGGAGAATTTTTAACGGTAAAATTCTGCCGTTGTTTCTTTAAAAAAATTTTTTTTAATCTATTCACTGCAGTATTTAAGACTGGAGTTTACTGTGTTGACTTTATAAACTAAACTGGAGAATTTTATGCGTAATATTCTGCCTTTCTTCTCTTAAAAAATTATTTAAATGAAAATCCAGTGTGAAAGAAAAATCATGTTATCTTCAAAACTAAACCGTAGAGATTTATGAGTAAAATTCTAACTATATTTTAGAAATGGAAATTATTTATAAAATGAAGGGGAAAACTTTAAAATCAGCACTGCCTTGAATTTAATGGGAAAAAAAGCCAAAACAAATGTACCAAAACACTTTTCTTGCTACGGGAAGGAGTGGCTAGAAACTAGAATCTTTCAGGAATTAAATAATTGTTATTTATATCGATGTAGTTTTTTTACATGATAAAAGATACTGGAAAAATGAAAATATTTCTGAAGGAAAGGTATAATAACTGTAGCTGTATTGACGGCATAAATCAATCCGCACATCTTTTTACTTTACGAATGTATAAGCAAACAAAAAGCAAACAAGAGAAAGAACAAAAGAAAATAACTTTTTATAACAGGTACAATATTTATATTTATAAATGTCAACGGTTTTACAAGAATTATTAATACGAGTTACTTCCCTTTGATTGGGGTAAAGTCTTTCTTTACTACTAAAATAATTTTTTTACCTGAGCTCACAAAAAGTTGAATTAACTTGTCGCTCAAAATGTTCACTGAAAGAGAGTTTAAAGAATCTTGTAAAGCTGAAAATATGTTGATAAACTTTTAGCTTCAAAGAAGTTGGAGAAGTGAATGTTCCGTAATGTCTAATTTGTTTTCGTTGATCGTAATGTATTGTTCGTAATTGTTTGTACTTAAGTTTCGTAAGATTCAATAACGTGATTGAATAGTTTTTAGTAAGTTGCAGAAGTTGGTGAGCGAGTTGTTTCGTTGAAATTTTAGTTTGAATTTCAGTGAAGTTATTTCATGTTAAAAAACTTGAGATTCTAACTTTGTACTTTGCTGCTGCAGTAATGATACAAGCGTCATGAACTCGTTTGGCAAATGCTAGTTGTCGTAAATTCTCACCGACTGGGTTCGCTCGTACAGTCAATTTATATGTTTTTAATCACGTGACAGGCTCCAAGAAGCATTGTTTTTTCGTCGGGTCAAAAACTACGTTTTTTTTTATTATTATTCGGACGTAGTGGTGAGCAGGTAAATTGTTTTTTTTAAATATTTGTTAACAACTCAGAAAGCGCCTTACAAACTCAGTCTGGAGCCTGATATGTTTTATTTTGCTGATTGAGAACAAATGTACGTGAAGATACACGAGATAATTTTAATATTTATTGTCCAATGAGAAGTTAAGGTTTTCTGAAAATATATATGAAGCTGTGATTCGCTTTTTGCACGAAGATCGATATTGATGAAAAAGTAGTATTGGAAAGCCAAATAACTATCTCTCTTGCTATTGTGACATGCGGAGGCTTCCTTACTTTGTCCGATTCAGCAATAACAGCAAGGGAGGTAATCAGCAGGTCACAACAGGAAGTCTCAGAAATCATAAAAAGACTGACAAAGCCCTGTCCGGTTTCTTTTCTACTTTTCCTTTTCAGTGGTCACTACCTTCAAGGCCCAGCTCGAAGGCTACTCTCAACCCTTTCTGCAGAAGATACGTGACCCGTCCAGGTAGCTTGACTTCAGATTTCTTGTTCCTCGTCGGAACAAGTGGAGAAACCTCACTTCCAACACCTATCTAAAGGATCACAACCCTTGCTGCAAAAGACACGTGCTAGTCCTGGCGGTCTGACAATCAGATTTCTTGTTCCCCGTGAGAAAAAGCGGAGAAGTATCTCTCTGCGAAACATCTACTCAAGAACTTTGTTAACTAGGAAACCCAATTTTCCCACCCCCAGTAAAATACTACTATTTTGCACTCTCTTTTCAATCACAAATAAAAACTGTTGAACAGTTATTTCGTGCCTTGGGTTTTGTTCATTCCACTCTCACCGCCGAGCGTACACACGCACGTTCGCAACCGGGAAAATTCCTACAAATCACACCCACATATTTTTCTGCTAAAGTAAGCAAATGCACAAAGCGAGTACCTTCTCAAAGGTGTAACAGAGAGAGGTATACACATACACCTCCACATGAACGTACACACGCAAATATAACTTTTATTGACTGGAAATGAAACGGTGTTTATATATCAAAGTACAATTTGGGTTAAGATGTGTGTTTACCGATGAGAAACACGATCTCAGGGCAGGAGGCGATGTTTTAAACCTGGGTCACTAGCAAACAATGGGGATGGGCGAGATACTTGGTTTTGTTTAACAGTATTTGTTTTGATTAAAAGGTTGAATCAATGTTTAGATATACCAAAGTATAATTTTGGTGAAGCGAGAAGAACTCGTGATTGAGATAAGGTAAATAATTGGAGAATCGGTTTACATGTCAAGGGATAGTTTTTGGCACTCGTGGTAGCTGTGTGCCGGGCCGAGGGTCAATTGTGATCAGCTGATCCTTTTTCTATATTAACTCTAGATTTTGCTAATAAAGAAGAGTCGGGGAAAGAGACTGTAGTCGAGAGAGTCACGAGACTATCATCGCAGTGAGTCGAAAGATTTGCGGGGGAATTTTGGAGGAAAGAAAGAAGACTGCTCCCTGTTCTGAGAAGTCTGTATGAGACTGGATTATTAGTCATAAACCTAAACCCAGGCGATTCAATACGCGCTTATCACACGCAAACCCTCTCTTTGTTGGGAATTCGCTGGATGCATTTTGTCTTTTCTAATTTATGTTAAATGTTTTTATTCTCCCTGTAACCTCTGTTCTGATGCTACCTTCTTATATAAAAGACGTCAATATTTCCCCCATTGTTGTCTGGCTTCTGCAGATATTATTTCTTGTTTTATTTTCCCACATTCTAAAACTTCCTAGCGCCAACTCTCACAGCCGTGTCCACATCCCCAGTCGACCGTGAACGTATGGACAACACCCCGCTTACTGGATCTAAAAACTAACACAGCGTGGGCAGGGAGCAGGACTTGACAAGTTGACCGATCAAAATAATCTGCGGGTACTCAGGGAGCGTACGGCCAGTTACCCCTAAGTTCGGTTCGGACCGAGTGGACACCTCAACCCAAAGAGGAAGACGGCGGGGGGTTGAGGGGCTGGGGACGAAGTGGTAGAAGGGAACCGTTAGCAATCTAACCCCCTTTCAATTGAGCATTTTCAGTACCACTTTGAAGGCAGAGATTTCATTATATACATAGATCACAAACCACTGATCTATGCATTACATACACACATTGATAAATACAGTCCACAAGAAATTAGACACCTGGATTATATTTCCTAATTTTCTTCAGACATGTATCAGGTCAAGAAAAAAATAGTAGCAGACACACTGTCATGTGCCAGAACTGCATCTTTAGATTCTAGTTCTTTGAGCTACAAATTAATTGCAAAAGAGCAAACTAGAAGAAGTCAAAGAAAGCACATCGCTAAAGTTAGCTGAGTTACCAGACCCATTCAGCAATACCAAATTTTATTTTGGTATTTTCATAGATATAACCACGGCCCTACATGCATCCAAATTTGAGACGACAAATATTTCAACACTTCCATGAATTGTTTCATCTAAGCAAACGTGCAACTGTGAAGTTGATTACTGAATGTTTTGTCTGGTCAAACATGTCAGTTGACATAAGAAATTGAACAAAATTTTGTTTAGCATGCCAGAAAAACAAGATACACAAGCACACAAAATCACCTGCCGGCACATTCAGCACACTTAGTAAAAGATTAACTAATATATATATATATCGACATTGTTGGACTTTTACCTTGTTCTCTATATTCACACATATATCCTATCATAGATGGGTTTACCCGCTGACCTGCCGCAATAGCTACTATGGATATTTTAGTTTACAACAATTGCCAGAACGATCCTTATTGATTGGATATCAGTTTTTCTGAAGTACTTTTAATGTTCATATTAGATGAACTCAGTTTCAGTCTACCTCATTTAAAGAGGTCAATCATCAACTTTGTAACTAAGCACATAAAAGATAAAGCCTATCACCCTCGTGCAAATGGGAAGGTGGAACGTTTCCACAGGCAAGTAAAAGCAACGTTGACTGTGGGATATGGTTTTTGGTACATCATTAGCCATACCTGGTCAATATTATGAAGACAACTCAGTTTACCCACATCAATAATTGTACAGGATTTAAAATATAGAATGCCAGCATTACCATTTAGACCTACACAGAAAATCAATAAAAAATATACCTACCATGTAACCTTTAAACCTGCAAATATATATTTATAAGAAATGACGGTTTAAAAAAAAACTTTGTGCCCAAACTACATAGTGAAGTACTTGATGTCTACCAAGGTCATCAAGTACTTCACCGTCGAAAAAAGATAATATTATCGATAGGATTTAACTTGCAATTTGATAAGCAATTCTTAGAACAAACTGAAAAGAGTGATCATTTACACTTAAAACCTACAAAAATACGGATGAATAAACATCCAGTAAAGCAGATGACACTCCATCAAAAACCACAACAAAGAAGAATATTATATACAACGACGTTTGAAAGACAAGTACATTTGCCACATTACAAAACATACATTAGATATAAAAAGATTATTTTTACATATCATTAGAAATAAATTCTATTTGACAAGCAGTTCATACGGATAGGTCGTTAATACGTGCATCAACGAAAGTTTAATCTCCTTTTTCAGACCAAAATAATAACATTTACCTTTTAGCACTCAACAAAAATTTGAGTTAAGAAAACTCCAGACACTTCTTGTATTTTCTAAGTTATCTGGACAGATTACACACATCTATATAAAAAAAAAAAAAAAAAAAAACATAAGAGACCGTACGTTTTAATTATTCTTTATCTTATTCTGTTGGATTCCGATCCATATTTGATCTACATTTCACCCCAAACCCACAATTTTACTCAGTATTGCTGCCTCTCGTTTCTCCAACATCACATAACAACCAGATATTAAATAATACGCGTTTTGTTGTTTCTCATTTTTATATATATATATATATATATATATATATATATATATATATATGTTAGAGGGTTTATAATTATTTTCTCACAGTTATAACTCCTCTAAACCATATATCAAAAGAATATATATAAATTGTAGGTACATCTCAAAAGCATAACATCACACACGTACTTAGATACACACATAAGACAAACAAAGCCACACACACACACACACACACACAAACATACACACCCTATTTATATAATGTAGGTGGTACAATACATGAAATAAATATTGTGACTAATAAGTGTTTATTGTAATTATTAGATATGAGATATTTAAAAAAAATCTATACATATATACAAGTAAATATAAACTAATTAGGGCTAGTGATTACACAGTAATACAAAAAATTAAAATAAGATAAAGTAACAAAATTAATTAAAAAAGGAAGGTATAGTCTTCAGTTGAAATCAATCTGGTCCCACGTGTTTCAACAGGTATTTGTTTTTATGCCTACATGTGACCATTAATTCATTTCTCTTATTTAATAAGTCGGGGCTTTTTTTTTTTTAAATTTAAATAGTTTTTTTTTTTCTACAAGGCTTAGATTACACATTTCTCTTTTACTATTGTATGATCTTATTGTAGTTATATCTCACGTAATTATGGGTGTATTGCCAGCATCCTTTAATTGCCAATAGAGAGAGATGTGTTGTTTTATTTTTCGTTATTCAAAGTTAGCTGATTATTAAAAAGTATTTTCCAAAATGTTTCAGTAGAACCAAAGATTGTATGCTACCTCGATATACAATATTTTTAGTCATACATTGACCGTTTAAGGGACAGATCGTATTGCGTCAGCAGTTAGATTTATTATTTATAACTCGTTTCGTTGTTGTTGCACTTTTTGCGTGTGATAATTACTAAATATTATTATTGTGGGATATTTTTCAATAGTTCTAGGGAAGCTTTAGCTGATCTTTACATTATTTTGTTAAAATCTTTAATGCTACTGACTTTTTAATTGTTTATCTGTTAAGAAAAATTCTATCAACATTATTTTTTACATTCCGATTTTGAGGTGGGGGGGACATAAACCATAATACATTGCGGTGTCTTTTTTTTTATTTTTACCTCCTTTTTTTTTTTTTTTTCAAGTATTCTTTGTGTTTGCTTTCTTCTAAGACGTTTTTTTTTTTTTGTATACTTAATTTTATTTTCATCAAATATTTCCTTATTCCTGGAGTTAATTGATAATCTATATTGTACTGATTTGTGTAAATGCTTAGATTCGCTATTTATGTACATTTGATTACCTTTTGTATACGGTTTGTAATTGCTGATATTCAAGTTCAGGGTCACATTTAGAAAGTTGATCTCTTCAGCATTAGTTGTAACTTTTAGTTCATGATCTTTTAACAGTTCTTTTCTTAGTCGATCTGTTTTTTTTAGCTAAAAAAAACTGATTAGCACCCATTTTTCGTTGTCTTTCTTCACAAAGTAACTCGTTATTAAAAAATCTTTCAAAAATAAAATATTCTTTCCTGAAACTTTATTTGAAACAAATATTAATTAAGTTTAAAATATCGCAGAAATGCATTTCTTAACATGGAGGTAGGTGTTTATATAACATGTTGACAGCTTCATTGAGAACTGGAAATTTAATTATTTTCTACAGGGGACATATCTGTAAAAATTACTTCAAGAATATAATGTGAGCGCCTTTTTTATATGATTTTTAACTATGCAGTAAACTTAAACATTTAGAAAAAAATTCCATAATCTAATGTTTTAATGAATTTTTTAAAGTATTTTGGCTTTAAATTTACTCTAGTTACCACTCTTATTTTCTGATGATATCATCTATGGACGTCCATATTTACAAAAACAGCAAGTTTACACACACACACACACACACACACACACACAAGCTCAAAATTCTTTTTAAAATACTAAGGGTCACTGAATTTTAGTAAACTTTTCCATTGATTAGTAAATATAGTTTTTACTTAATAACATCATTTAACCCATACAAATACAGAATTTTTTAAAATTTAAAACTTTATAAATTATTCTAATTTTAAAATTAAAACAATTCTTGTAAAAATTCATTTGTTAAAAAAAAAAAAAAAAAAAAAAAAAAAAAATAAAGAAGTTTTCTTAAGACAAAAAAATGCAATAAAACTAAGACATTTAATTAGAAAAGCTTTTAATTGCTTTTATAAATAAGGTATTATGGTAATGTCCATGATATATCTTATTCATAAAAGCAATTAAAAGCTTTTCTAATTAAATAATGTCTTAGTTATATTTGATTTTTTATTTTATGATATATTTTTGGTAACTAGGGCTCCTGTTTTACAAAACAAAAATTGATTTAAATTCTTCAAGTAGTTCAGTGTTTAACATTAAGCCATACAAAAATGAATTTCTCAAAATTTTATAAAACTAAATAAGTGGAGGTAACAGATAAAAAAAAGAAGGTATTTACAGATGTTTTCTAAAAAATAAACATTTCTAAAATAATTTCATTCACTTGTGAATAAGTCCTGACAATTTCATTAAAATCCAACAATTATTTGATTTTTGCAAAAATCACTGAAAAAAAAAAAAAAAAAAAAAAAAAAAAATATATTTTCAACCAAAATTTCGAACATTCTAAAAATATATATATATATATATATAGATATATATATATATATATATATATATATATATATAATTTAATAATCAAAAAAAATCATTTGGTCTTTCCTCTTAATAATAAACATTTTGACAATAACTTTGTTTTTATAAAGTTTGGGGCATTTGTCATCTATGCTCATTGGAGGAACCTAATTTAATGTTTTCTCACTCTTTAAAAACACTTTACAATAATGGTTTGTTGGGTTTATGATAATTACAAACGAAACAAATACCTCTGCAAATTTATTTTATTGCATGGAGAAAAATTAAATTTCCTCCCCAACATTTGTGTGCTACTTTGGACACATTGACATGGTTTTTCAATTGATCCAATGCTTGCATCTTTAGTTAGAAACTTAGTTCTGTCCATCACTGACTTTATTTTCAACACAACGGGTAATACAAAAACACAACACGATTAGCAATTACTTCATATACAGTATAGCAAAGAAGTTTAAAACTTTTTAATGTAAGAGAGAAATTCAGACAAGGAATGATAACAAAGGAATTAGTTTTCTTTCTTACATAATGTGATGCAGTTTTATGCAGAATATGACATTAAAAATTTTTTTTTTTTTTTAATAGATGGATAAACATTGCTTTTTAATTTTATATTGTATAATTTATCCAATCATTTTTAGAGATACTATGCTAGTAAATAAATAGCTAAGTGAAAAATGAGAAATCTTTAAGCTGCTCTGTATTTCCTCTCTCATGGAGGAGGCATTGAAAAGATCTAAGACCCAATGAAGAAGCCCTTAAAAAAAAAAATGTCCGGTCTTTTAGTCAGGTTTTTGGGAAGTGGGTCGAACTGTGAACTTTTCTTCATAGTTCCTGAACATTAAACAGACAATAATCTAGCCACCATTGAATGGAGTTTTATTTCATGTTGTAGCAGATGACTTGACGAGATGGTGGCATCAACAGTATTGAGAACGCAGGAGTATCAGACAGCTAAAATCCTTACGAATCACTCAAGTAAATGAAAAAGAATGAGAGAATACTGAAGTATAGACAGTTATAAGGGAGAGATAAAAGAAAAGAAGAAAGTGAAAGATGAAGAGAGTGCAGGAGAGATTAAGCAATGAAGTTTAACCTATTGAAATTGAATAGGAGGTTAAAAAAAAAAAGTAATACATGAAATAAAAAATTTAAAAAAAAATCAAGGATATATTTGAATTGCTACGGAATAAGTTTTTTTAAAAAAAAAAAAAAAAAAAAGAAAAGAAGAAAGACATTTTCATTTACTTATTCATATTTACTAGAGATTAATTTCATATTTTAAATAATGAATAAATATTCACTTCAAATAAAATGATAACTTGAACATGTTTTCATAATTATTTAAAAATAAAAATATCCAAATAGAGGTAACATCTATATTACCCCGTCAATTATGTACCATGCATGTTACACACTTAGGCGATCATGTATCTTTTGATACATGATTGACGAGGCAGATTTTCCCCGCAATAGGTTGCCATGTCTTTCTGTGGTAGCCCAGTTGCCATTCAAGGCTATAGAACTTGGTCTGTCTTGCTACTTACTCATAGCTGGGGAAAAAGAAGAGGATTCATACCTTTCCCCGAGGGTATTAGCACCTAAGTGAATGTAATGGATTCAACTGGAATTCAAACTCAGCTCTCCGATTCCTCAATGCGAGCCGCTATCCATTACGCCTCCCTCTGTATTACTGCAACAGCATAATTCATTATCCCAAGTAGGGTAGATCTCTATTATGACCTATAAATATATAACGTCATATTATGTTTATATTATAGGATGTGTGTGTGTATATATGTGTGTGTGCCTCAATAATGGCAGGATAATGTATCATGTTATCAGACCCAACTGGCTCAGAAATGATTTGAGAAGAATTCTGGAGACTTATGATGGTGTGGCCACCATGTTTGCTCAACAAAAGTTCAATCAATCTTTTCTGGAACATGAAGAGATTTATTTGCATATATGCAAGATCCTGCACCTAAATATCAGCTATAAAGATTGAACATATGTTTAATTTAGCCAAATAGAGTAAATCCAGTATGACTAAAATTCAACCAATCACTCTCTAGCCTGGAATTGACATGATATATGGTTTTTTAGATAAAATGTAAATCGGTCAATCTAATGTCTTCATTTAATGTGATTCAGCTAATTCTACATTGAAATATAGAAATGAGATCCAGGCAAACGATCTTGGACACGAGATTAATTGCTAGAAATTAGTCAAACATCAATGACAGGTTAATAGTAAATTACCTATTTAAGGAACATATACACAATGAGAAGTTTCACTGATTGCCATGAAAATCTATAGACTGAATAAATGAACACACAGACAACCGTACAGCAATATCCTATCAGCATAACAGGAATGGTTTTCTTAACCAACTACTTATCTTATAATAAACAAGAAATTGTAGAATGCTAATCAGGAGTTGGTTTCATCACTGATAGTGCACAGAAATCAAAGATGTTCCATTTCAGTAAATAGAGATCAAAGAACCTTTATATCATACCACAAATCCACGAGCATGCAACAAACTAGACGATTTCTTTGTGAGCTGGACAAAATGCAGATATCAATAACAGGTGCAAATATCAACAGCTACAGTTCTGTACAATGTCATTAGTTCAGTGGAAAAAGCCAGAAACAACATGAGACTTCCCTTTCACATGGAAAGCTAAATTAGAATAATATACCAAGCAATATGGCTTGAATAAGTTTTTGTTCATGTTGAAAAAAAAAAAAAAAATTTCCTATAAGACATTCAATCAAGAATTTTTCCCAGAAATATACAATAGATACAGTATGTTTATTTTAAAACTTCAATCATGTAACGGCTTCATAATGTACGATCAAAGAAATTTACATATAGTTTTAAGGAGAGAGAGAGAGAGAGAGAGAGAGACAGAGAGAGAGAGAGACAGAGACAGAGAGAGAGAGAGAGAAACAAACAATTTTCTACCAGAAATGAATATTTCTTTATATAACTGTAAAGGATTCCTGATAAATTTGCATGAAAACTTCTAAACTTAGTGAATTTATTCTGATCACATTATTGGTGAGACTTGTTTTTAAGTCTTGTGAGATTTGGAAATATTGCACATAGATGCAATGAATTTTTTTTTTTTTTTTTTTTTTAATAAAAATTATAGTCCTCTTTAAAACAATGTATTTAAGGGGACATATTTATTTTATTATGTATTAAGAATCATAAAGTTTCTTCTATTGATTAGACCTATCTTCACTTATTTTTTCTCATAAAAATCAGTAAGCAAAATGGCAGCACTGATTGATTTTTATCAACCTTTTGCAGGATATTTAAAGCCAGAAACTATTTTTAGTTTGTATTTGTTTTAGATAATGATTTTACTTATACAAGTCCTACTAATTAACACACAGTTAGGGAGAGAAGAGGTTGATTCATACATTTCAAAGGGTATTTCGGTGTAAGTGAATATAATGACTGCAACTGGAATTGGAATTCGACTATCAGATTTCCAATTTGTTATCAATTCGCACATCAAAGCTTACAGCACCTCCACAACTTACAGCCATTGATAAACTAAATTTAACAGTCTGACTAGAGAAAGACTACAAAATATAAAAAAGAGAAATATATGTAATCAGTATAACATAAACAAGCTTCTTTAAATTTCGTATGCATCTTACGTGCACCTACTGAAAGAAAAATTACAATAACACAGTTCCTTGTCAGCGAAACAAGTTCTAAATAAAGTTTAGATCTAAAATTTGTAACCTAAATCAAAACAACCAACAAAATCACTTCTGATTTTGTGATAGTGTGGAATCTGACTTAGAATGCCCAAGACATGTGACACCAGTTTCTAAACACCAAAAATATCATGCTCACATAACAGCACAAACATTCAAAACTCAAAATCACACTTTGTTAATATAAACGTTATTTTAGTGAATATACATACCCAATTGATCATCTCAATTTTTTGTTAACAATGAATTTTAATGTCCACCAGCCTAGACATGAGTCTTATTAAAGAAAATGTACCTCTCAGCAGATATTTTATTATCTTGTTAAACCATCTTTTTTTTTTCCAGATGTTCTTTACCACTCGACAACACATGGCTTCATTACTCATTTTAAAGAAAAATACTTATTTTGTTAGGAGTTTAGAATGTCTTCAGCTAACAAAATGACATTGCTACAATGTTTTTACAACACTACATAGAAGTTGCAAAAAAAAAACTTTTATAACACTGCATATACAATGATTTATAATGTCACATTAACAGAAAATAATAAATTCCAGGAGGATATTAGAACATGCATTCATCATTTTTACACCTTCTATGTAAATTATTAAGTGACTAAGTGTTCTAGTGTTAAAATTGACCACTATGAAACTTTTCAGCTACAGTACTTTGCAATGTCACCATAAAGTTGGGGCTGAGCAGTCAGGAAAATAGGTGATTGCAAGATTAATGTCACCATGACACACATCTTTGTTGATGGCTAACATTACAAGAACATTCTATGTTAGCTGGGTCTAGATCTAATTAGATCTTTTGTAACCAAAAAGTAAAAGTAATTTAAGCAATTAATAGATTTTACCCAAACAACCTTTGCTGTAAAAACCCAAGTGGCTTGGCAAAAAGGTAGTTTCCCCAGAATAAGAGAATAAAGATGCCAAGAGTGATATTTTTATTTTAATAACAGGTTCAATATTTAAGCCAATTTAAAAAAAAAAAAAAAGAAAAAGAAAAGGAACATTTACTCAAACATGTATCCACTAAAGTATTATTATGTGTGTTTAGGCAGCAAGAATTCACTTAAAATGTTAAAATTTAAGACTTTTTTTTTTTTTTTTTTTTAAAATCCTCCTGTGGATATATTTTAAATAATTGTGTTGTTTTAAAGTTGGCTGTATATAGTTTATTAATACATGGTGCAAGAGACTTGCATATATGTAGGTACCACCACTAATTCACTGAAAAAAAAAAAAAAAAAAAAAACCAGCATAGCATGATGAAAAAAGACTGCACACTTGATAAAATGTTATTAAGAGGGAAAAAAAAAAGTATTTTATTTTATTAAATTTTGGTTGAAAATCTTTTTTTTTGGCATCAACGGTCAGCCAAAGATTACTGTTTTAGTGCTTTTTTTCTGGTACAAAGCACATTGATTTGGAAATTCTTGCAAATATCAAATTGTCAGATTTTAATGAAACTTTCAGGACTTATTCACAAAGGAATTAAATTATTTTTGAATTTTTTTTTTTTTTTTTTAAAATGTTACCACCCACCACTTATCTAATTTCAAGAAATTAAATTTTAATTGCAAAATTTGTTTTAGTTATAAGCAGGACTCCTTAGAGAATCATTTTTTTTTTTTTTTCAAACAGTTACTCATTTATCAAAAATCTGCTCCAAATCATAAAATAAAAATGCAATAAAACTGACATTTTTTTTTAATTAGAAAAGTTTTTAAAATTCCTCTATAAATAAGATTTAAGGACATACTGTTTTAAGAAAAATTTTTTTGGAGAAATAATGGATTTTTAAAAGACATTTTCATTTTCTTTTTTAATTTGAATAATTTAGTTTCAAATCTTAAAATTCTGCATTACTTTAATTGCATTAAATGATATTATTAAGTAAAATCAAAAATTGAAAATCTTAATACAAACTGTTATAGACCAAGTTTTTTAAAATAATTTTTTTTAGTTTATAAACATTCTTATTTTTCTTAGTATGAGCAACCGTATATGCATTATGAGAATATAAGAGTGATAACTATAGAAAATTTAGGTTCAACATTCCTAAAATTAGATTACAGAGAATATTTTTTAACATTAAGTACGTAAAAAATTTTATAAAAGAACAGTCATCACAGTCAAACACATTAACATAACTGCTGTCAATTAAAAACTCGGCTACTATTTGGTTTAAAAATGCATTTTTTGTGTTATTTTAAACTTGTTTTTATTACAAATCAGATTATACTTTAAATCAGTGAATATTTCTCAAAGCTTCAGAAAGTATATTTTATTTTTGAAAGATTTTTTTAATCAAGAGAATTACATTGCAATAAAAGACAATGAAAAAAGGGTACTAATCAGTTATTTTAGCAAATAAAATATAATAAATAAATTGATTCCAATCAGTATAATTTCTGTTTAAAATACACCAAAGTATTTTATTTACTATAAATAGTAAATTTAATTCTTTAGCTTTCAATTAAAGCTTTTTCATCGTTAAAAATTCATTTTAAACCTTGGGTATCATAAATTAGTGGAGGTACCTATATATATATATATATATATATATATATATATATATATATATATATATATATATATATATATATATATATAATTAGGTAAACTTTTTCACTCTTTCCCTCCTGCCATTAAAGTTCTATTTTAATTTGGTTTAAATATTGCACATAAACACTTTTGGCAATGCTCAAATCCAGTCACACTATTATTTCTCTAATTCATATGTAATACATAAAACTTTAATATCTCAATATTTGACTTCCATTTAGACTAGGGGTGTTGCACATGTGGTCCTTAGGGGATAGGTAACCCATCGTCTCTTTTATACATTTGCTGTTTGTTATTTTGGGCTTTATAATTTAATTTAGTACTTAAAAAGAAAGTTAAACTTTCCTTTAACTTGGAGTTATCGCCCTTGCATACTGAACCGAGAGTTGTTGTTCCTTTACAATTGACGCTATGAAATAACAAAGGCGGTTATATTAAGTGGATAAATAACACCAAAAATAAACGAGAAAGACTACATTCAACTGAAGAAATGAGGGTTTACTTATGGCACATGCGACCAAACAGTGAAGAAATTGCGGAAAAAAAAAAAAGAACACCAGGCATAGGTTTCACATTAAATAAGTTGCAAAAATAGTTGAATAGAAACATTGAAATAAATTAAGTTCATATTTGTGTGTATTTTTTTTTTTTAAATACAGAGTTTTATTTCATAACATTTAAATGTATACCCTTTAAAAATTTTGCTAAGCATGCCATATTTTCATTTGGATCGAGGTGTGCCATTGCTTAAATAGGTTGAGAAACACTGCACTAGGGAAGATGTAATCTTCAAATCTCTTACACATATAAAGGTATCTCAATTGGACCTATTATGTCAACAGTACAAATGAACATTGTATCAACTAGGCTCTTAGTGTTCACAACCCAATTTGGTTTTTGTTCTGGTAAGGGGTGTAATGATGGCATGTTATCAAACTATTCCAGGAAATCGCATACTACTCTAATAGAAAATTGTATACCTGCTATTGTTAATCGCACAGCAGCATATGACCACATTAATAGAGATTTTCTCTTCTCATCCAGTAGAAAATATTTTATAAACTCCACTAAATGTCTAGATCTGATAGAGGAAGAATATTTGTTCTCAAAATTGTACATGTCTAGCAAGGACCCCAAATAACAAAACATTACAAACATCATCAGAAGTACAAAGGAATGAGAAACCTGATGTAACTTCTTCCTAGACTAATTCTCTGCATAGATACAAGCACAAATGTGAAGAGATGGATACTGTTCATTTAAGTATTCCATACAATATTCCAAACATATCTACAAATAGAAAAGAGCATTCTTGCTTTCCCCCCTAGAAATATCTAAACTGTCTGCTGTTTCAAACCCCCTTTTCAGATCAATGGTTACAAAAGGCTTTGAGCATGTGAAGCATGTGGGTCTTAGTGAAGATCATGATTCTTGGATGCTTGTAGACTAGTGCTACAGAATTTCAAAGAACTGTACCCAAATAACAGAAACCACATCACCTGAGAACTTTCAACAGCAGCAATAATCAAAATGGATATAACATGTAACTCAAAGAGAGAATGACAATCAAGATGTTGATGTTACACAATATTTCAAATGAAAGGTTAGGAAGAATCCCCCACCCATCATTAATACTGGAAGGAGCGATAACAGTTACTGAACTTGAGAAATCTATTTTTCTGAAAAATTGTTTTAATAAAAATTTTTTTTTTATAAATTTCAAATAAAAGTATCACTGGCTGCTTGGTCAATGAATGCTGAATGTTTCCTTATGAGGAAATGGCTAATGTTACTATTATCAGAGCAGTTAATGAAGGATGTTGTATGGTACTGAAAAAAAATGTAAAATCTTGTACTTCTTTGCTGAATTGAATAGAAAATCCAACAGGATTTGCATGCTACAAGATAGCTGTGGCAAAAGAATAGAACATTGGAAAACATTCAATAATCTGTCATACATATGATGGATATAATGGAAAGTTATCAGAAATTTGAGGAGTTGGAGAAATCATTTAAAAGCCAACAGTTGGTATTCAAATGTGTTTGTTAAGTCAATGATGCTGCAATTAAAGGATTGCTATGTTTATCAAAGCCATTTTCAGAAGTTAATTTTATGCATGTTGGCGGCCACAGAAGATATTAGCCTGCAAAAGCAGCATGCATAAGCCTCTTGGGAAATACAGTTGCAGAAAGAATTGATGTATTATCAACAACCAACTTAAAGATAAAATTGTTTACAATATTTTTGCTGCATTTGATGAAAGTACAAATCAAAGTCATATAGCACAATTTACTGTTTTATAAATAAGATGAAAACATGCTTAATGTCTGCAGAATTTGTGAAACTGATACCAATTAAAAGATATCAAAAGGGGGAAATCATCTTTGTAATTTTGGTAAAGGCACTGAATAAAACAGGTGCTGGCTGGAAACAAACAGTCTTGCTACAGATGTTGCACCACAAGTGATTGGCAACAAAATTAAAGAAAAAAAAAAACCATGTGCTATGACCTCAAGCCACCCATTTTATGTTTTCTGCTTTATACATTTTAGAAGTGTTTTGCAACAAAATATTAAAGATGAACAATGGAATAGATGTTATCAACTGCTTATCAGAGGAAAGTCATAGTAAACATGGACTATTGTTTACTGGTTAAAGTGATTTTTAGAAAATGCAGTGTGAAATGGTGCTATTTATGCAACTGAAAAGAAGAAATGCACAAGAACTGATAAAAAATGAACTGGCTAAAAATCTTTCACAGTTGACCCAAATGCAAAGAGGGGAAACTATGTCAAAATTTTATGACTATTTGTGTCTGAGATAAGATTTGAGCACTGTGTCCTTTGTCTATTATGAGTGTCTGATTTGGGCATCAAGAAGAGCATCAAGCTTTGTAATAACTTAGCTGAAATCAATATGACAAATCATTAGACTGCTTTTGTAAAAGATTAATCCCAGTCCTCCTTTATATATATATATATATATATATATATATATATATATATATATATATATATATATATATATATATAAAAAAAAAAATACATATGTTTTTGAAAAACCAACCACCAGGTGATAATATTATGCACAAGGCTCAAAAGCATTTCATGCCAATTTCAACACAGAAAAGCATATCAAATTTTTCAAGTTAATGAAAACCAAAAAAGATTTGACTTTAAAAAAAAAAAAAAAAGTCATTTTTTTTTCTTATGATTCTCTATCAGTGATGGTAGAAGAACATTTAAGTCAGAATTAACTCAGCTCTTGTGTAATTCTAAATTGAGGAACAAGTTTTCAAGTGTCAATGTTGGCAAAGTCTTGGGCTAAATTATCCTAGAAGTAAATGTTTGGAAGCACATCCAGTTGAACTATTCAATTTGATAAAGTTTAACATGTCTCAACATCAAGTTACTGAACTGTAATGGTCAATACCAAGAAGTAACAAGTATCAGGAAGCAGTAGTACAAGATATAAGACTAATAAAAAACACTTGACTTTTTTTCTTTTTTTATAGATCTTCAAAGTAGTATCAGAGTAGAAGAAATCCATATTTCTTATACCTGATTGCAAGTTGCTCAGTCTTGCCTGCATGCTGTCTATTCACATCTAGATCACCATTCTTGATTTACATATTTGTTGGACCATACCAATCCTGGCACAAAGCTACATTCATTTGAATTTGACAAACATGTTCACAAGACAAACATGTTAACCACTGTAGTTGGAGTTGCACCCTTTTGAATTCCATTTAATCACAAATTTAAAATATATGAAAATAATCCAAATAATTTTGAAACCACATTTTAAAGCTGTGAAAAAAATGGTGTGTGTGTATATATATATATATATATAAAGAAAAATACTCTTAAGGTATGCTATATGTATAGGATAAAGTGCTCAATATCAGAGATAGAGCATGTGTAAATATAAAAGTGAACATTGAAGTCAACACTTAGAGGCGACATGCTGTTTCATGCTAGATGCAATCGTCAGGCTACCTGATGAAATGCTCACTTATATATATATGGTGCGATGGGTAAATTGTTGCCATTTTATATTTTTAATTTTGCGTTGTTTGTTTTTGATTCTGTTGACTGTGAGAAAAAGAGAAACATAATATAATTCACTCCACCAGAAATTTGGAAATGACATCCTATTCTGCTTGACATTCTCACTGGAAGCTCCAATACAACCATTTCAGAGTTTGGGTGTCAATCTGAGGAGAGTGCAGAGGATTCAGAATGAGTTGGAGGAGTCTAATGGTGATTACAAAGGCATTTGGAGTGATCACTAGTAATGGCAACATTATGCCTCCATTCATCTTCCCACAGGGCCTCAGACTCAATATGGAGGCTTACATCAAGTGCCTTGAGGAGGTAGTGCTGCCCCGGATCAAGAGGGGGGCTGCAAGAAGACCCTATGCCTGGCAATAGTACTCTGCACCATGCCACACAAACGGGAGAACACAGACATGGCTGTCAAACAATTTCTGCAAAAACATCACCCCTTAAATCTGGCGACCTAACTCCCACAGACTGCAACTACTTGATTATTATATGTGAGGTGTAGTTGAGCTAGAAACCAACAAAACTCCTTGTAACACCAAAGATGAACTGAAGGCAAGGATTATGGCAGTATTCAACAACTTAAACAAGACTGTCAAGATGAGTTGCAGGAGATTCTGAAGCCATCTGGAAGCCATAGTTGAAGCCAATGGTGATTTTATTGAATAAATTTACTCTTTAGTATTTCAAGATTTTTGTATAATTCTGTTAAAATGAGATGTCAGTGTTATTTTCATTTTAGCATAATTTAGACAACTTATCCATTCCAGTCTCTGTCTGTGTGTGTGTGTGTGTGTATATATATATATATATATATATATATATGTATGAGGTGATGATTCAACAGAATATATATATATATATAAATAAATGGTAAATGAATATTTACTTTTTTACTCTTATCAGTATCAACATACAAACTTAGCAAAACATGTCACACATGATAGTGCTAAAAACTAAGATACTGTTTATATATGTAGAGTAGATTTGTCTTTCATTGCAATTCCAACTGGAATTGCTTGTATTGATACCTTTTATAATAAAGGCATTTCAATAAATATAGGTCAAATATAAAAATATATTAAACTCCTACAATATTGAACAGTGCTTCACAATCCTGACGAGAGTAGAGGATAACATTTGTGCTGATTTGTTCTTATTTCAAAGAAATGTGTCTGCTCTCATATACAGTTGAAGATTTTCCCTACCAAAATTAGTGAGTCTTGAATTATCAATTTTTGAATAAGTATAAGCAGTACATTTTTACAAAAAGAGTTATCCAGACAAGTGAGATATACATTACTAAGTAATGTTGATAGTTTTAAGTGATGAAAACTAGTGAAATTTAAACTGTACAAAATTAGATATATAACTAAATGTAAAATTAAAGAATTTAATTTTTTTTGTAACTCTTTTCAAAATTAAGCATGTTAAGTGTTTGGAAAAGTGTAGGAGAGAACTTACTGTTACATTTGTTTTTTTAAATATTTATTTTCAAGTCTCAAGACAAAAAATTAAACATGGTAAAATATCAGTTAAAAAGAATAATGTAGATTTGTAGATCAAAAAATTCAACAATGATAACAACAAAATTTTTAATTCAAGTAGAATTTTAAAATAAAAGCAAAAAACTGACAAGATATTGTTGTTAATAAATCACTTCATTTCATGATAATGCAATATAGATGGGCATGGACCTGAAAATTCTCACTAATGTGAGAATTTTTGGGTCCATGCCCAATGTCCATGGAATTTGTGGCTGACCCACTTCCACCCAATCTGTCCAAACATCAGATTTTAATCACTTTTTCGTCAAGCCAAGAAATTTTCAGTACCCCCCTTCATATAAACAGACATAAAAATACAGAATCCAGAACAAACCTATAAAACTTTTA
The DNA here is from genome assembly GCA_903632075.3 of Acanthosepion pharaonis. Taxonomy (NCBI): domain Eukaryota; kingdom Metazoa; phylum Mollusca; class Cephalopoda; order Sepiida; family Sepiidae; genus Acanthosepion; species Acanthosepion pharaonis. The sequence continues at coordinate 716,047 of CAHIKZ030000027.1, forward strand.
AGACCCATTAATCAACAAGCAAACAAATGAGAAAAATCCTTGCTGTAATAAAAAATACATTTTTCAGAAGTACTGAAAATCAAAACATTATTTCCTCGCACACACATAAAATGAAAGTAAATGTAAACAATATTTCAGGTAATAAATTTTAATAAATTTTCTTTCAGGTTAAAAAGAAAGAAAAAAAGTATGGAAAATATTTCCATAATGTAAACACATTTGTTCTTTAGCTCAATAAAAAGCACTTGTTAATAAAGCAGGTGTGGAATAACACAGTATTCTAGAGCACACCAATACGAAATGGGATCAGAAACTAATCCCACTAAATGAGATCTAGAATGAGTCACAAACATTACAATGAGAAATTCATGAAAGTTATAATTCATACTATAAGGCCATTTTTTTTCTCTTAATAAATTTGTTTTGGGATTTATAATGGCTGGAAAATTGGAGTCTTAAATTGGAGTGAAAGAAAAAGTAAGTTTACAGTATTTTTTTTTTCTTGCTCATTTAAAAAAATTCTTTTGTAGAAGAAAAAAATAATCAGTGTGAAAAGATTCATTTTCTTGTGTAAGTCAATGCAAAATGTCTCAGAGATAAACAATGCACACGATTGTAATTTTACTTTAAAAGAACTCTTGGCAGTTTTCTTATTTTGCTTTTTAAAAATAAAAATGTCAACAAAGTCAATGATATACAATTATTGAGTATTTAAAGTAAAAAGCAATTAACAGATTTCAAGTTACTGAGGTCAGTTACTGGAAGTTGGAAGACCCACAAAGCATCTTGATGAAAAATAAATTTTAAAAATTGTTAAAAGAATACAGACAGCTAACCAGAATCAATATTATGATTACAATTTGATTTTTCTTTTTTTAAAAGTCAGCAAAATTTTCATTTCTACTTAAAAAAAAAAAAAAAATAAATAAAATCAAATAAAATCAAAGCTCAAATCATTTTCTTTTTCCCTACATATATTTAAAAGCAAAATTTTACCCTAATCATTTCACCATAAAAAAATTGAAAAACAAGTCACACATACACACACACTTTATAAAGACTATAAGATGACTGTGGCAAGTTCTGAAAGAATTACGAAATAAAGCTACATATTCTAATTAACATATCCCAGTAGTGATTCAATAGATTCAAGAGTTATATTATTAAAGTTTCTTGAAATTACAAGAAATTACATGTTGATAAGATTAGCCAATAAGTTTTATTTTCTCTAAATTAATTTGCAGTAAATCAATAATCAAGCTTAATGAAAGTATTTTCTTTAACACTTCATTGTAAATTGGAAATTAATACCTGAGAGATAATAGGAAAAAAAGCTGATGAGTTTTATTAAAAATAAAGTAAAAATGCTATAAACTTATTTAGACAACCAACTGAAGTTAATATTCCAAGGCCATTTGGCTATGAAAGACATTCAAATAAAACTATAAACGAGGTTGATAGTAAATATGGTCCCTGCTACTTATTCAAGCAACAAATAGCAGTCTCCCTTAATTCCTTCTTTTCTAAAAGATCAGTTACAAGTGAAGACCACGTAGAGAGAAAAAACAAATATTGCCAAGCAATTCTTTGTTTTGTTCTCTACTTTCAACCAAATTTTTCTGCAAAATGTGTTTATGCTTCAAATGTATGCAGTGAGAGCATTTTACAGAGCTATACTGGTAGGATATCAACCTCTGCCATAGAAATATTTTTCTGCAAATGTAATGTGAAAAAGCATCACTCCACTTCATTTACTTATTAACATATCAGACATTCAAGGTACTTTCTAATTTTCTTTTGTGTTGTATTGTTCATCTTCAGTGATTGTGTTAGATTGTGTATTGCTTATAAAGGGTAAAGAGCAAAAATCCAGATTACATTTGGTGCATTCCTCATTTTGGTAGCACCTCATAAATCAATAGAAATCAAAGTAGAAGGATTGAATATTGAATTTATTTTAATTCAAATAAGGATTTCTTTTCTTCAAGGTAGTAATTTTTTGCTATAAATCTTATTTTTTAATAATTTTACAAAAATAAGAAAAATTTACTTTTTGCCATTTCCAAAATCCAATATTCTTGTCAAGGATGGTGCAACAAAAATTGAAGTGTCAACTAAAAGTCCTTGGAATTACGATACCTTAATTGACCTCATTCTAAATTTATTTATATTTTTTTAATACAGACTTATTTTGGGAAATCAAATGATAAAAGGGAACATTAAAAAGTATTTAACAAGTTCATACAACCAAAAAAAACTCCTGCAAGTTTTTATTCATTTGCAAAACTAATGAAGTTGAATTATCACTTAAAAAAAAAAAAAAAAATTAACTGATTTTAAAGATCTTATAAAAATGTTACTATACCAATTTTTTTTCTCTTTCTACATCTCTATTAACAAAACCTTTAAAACTCTGGCCATTGCTTACTATAATTTAACCAATTAAAATGGGATGATGGGCATTAATGATTTAAATTATAAGCAGTGGCCATTAACGCATTATAGGTAGAAATAGGTAGAAATCTATAATACCAGACTTTTTAAAAATAAATGTATCTGATTTCTATAATACCAGATTTTATGATGAGCTAAGATAATGTTATATCAAGTGTCCCAGATTAGCACACTAAACTGTTGCTATTGTTTCAGTGATACAAGCAGTAGATTTAACTGCTCACCCAAATTCAAAAATCTTATGCTTATTTAATCCCAGGTAAGACTTCTACAAATTGTTTTTAGTATTATTAAGTGTACATTAATAAAAGAATGAAAAAGATAAAAGAATCCAAGTTATTTTACCTATTCTACCCACCTGTAAGCTTTCAAAAATCCACTTTCCAGCATTCACACGTCATAATGACATGAAATTAATGAGAGTCAATCTGTAGTTCTCAAATTTTTCTTAAATCTGAAGAGTTCTTACATAAAAAAAATCAAAAGAGAAAATGAATTTCATGAGAAAAACTCACAGAACAGTATTTTATGAAAAGCAAAATGTCTTAATATACAAAAAACAATTTTCTTTTAATCTTTTACTCAAATCTCTTAATATTTTATTCATAATGCATCACACTGTTCATCATTATCTAAAAAATGTTTTTAAAAAAGCCAAAGTAAAATAATTCCATCAATATTTAGTTGACATCTCTATTTCTTTCTCCCACACACACTTCATAAATTCATAACATTTATGTTGGCCTTGATTCAGACTATGTCTTAGTAGATATCACACACTGAATTGCATTAGCCTAAAATAATATATCTGACAAGTAAACCAAGCAGTTCAATTCACTATTTCCTCAAATAAAAAAAGTCAGAAATTACAAGTGTGGGTAAAGAAATATATATTTCAAAAACATAAACAAAAACAACTAGGAAGAAAGTTTTAAGGAGGTGAAGGTCAAATACAGGAGACAGAAATGCTTTAAAAAAAATAAATAAAAAATAAAAAAAATTAATTAAATAGAGGGAACTTTTCTTTCTTTTTTTTTTTTTTAATGAAAGATTGAGGGATAAAACAGTAATGAACATTAAACTGCCATATGTTTAAGTAGAAAGGCATCATTATGTAGTTTCAGTGCTTGATTTTACTGGTGCTGTATGGTCAACTAACAGCACTTGTTTATCTGAATTTAAATTTTCCTTATTTGCTGAACTGCAACTGCTATTATCACCTACACTGTTGTTACTATGGCAACTTTGTGCTGATGTTGCATTTGTTGTATTATCTGCTACTATATCCATCTTGGGTTCAGAAGTACTGGATGCAGCAGAACATTCAGAAACAGAGGTGGATGGAATTTCTGTTGGCTGTAAGTCAGGAAGAGAGTCTGTAGCCTGGACTGTGGAGCCCATAGCTGGTGTCACGCTGTCTGGAGTAACACAACTCTCTGCAGGGGTGCTATTGTCAGCTGTCACATCTGTCTTTGATGAAGAGTCTGTTACTGGTACCTGGGCAGGCTCAGCTGGGGGGGAAAAAAAAAGTGCTGCTGCTTAGGAAAATTATTGGTAATGCCTGGAATAAATCTGCTTTGCTATTTTAGGCACACACACAGATTATATCTTAATCAGATAATAAATTAAGTGAACCAATAGTTTTCATAAAAGAGTGAGGCAAGAAAATTTCTACAATTTGCTTTCAAAGCATATTTACAGCATTATAAATGTCATTATATATATTTCCATAATGCCAACTTTTGCTTTATAATGTTTGGTAAATGAATGACAAAGTGGAAAAAATTCTATGTACTGCATTTCCCCATCTAGAAAATTGATTGGCCTAAAGTTGTGTTATTGTTGATGGAATTATATATGCGTAGGAGGGGGAGATATAAAAATGCAGTTATTATTATGCACCAACAGGAAACGCTGAAGATATTGGAATGCTGAAAAGTTTAACATTTTTAAATTTAAGTTGTTTTTTTTTTTCCAGACATGTCTTGGCATGTTATCTAGCCAATTTCATTCAATGAAAGAACTCTACCACAAAGACACTTAACAGCATTAAGAAACCTAGCAAAAAAATAAAAACATTTACATCATCTACTCAAAGAAAGGTGGATTTATTACGAATAGGAGAACAATGATAAAATTACTAGTAAATGATAATGAGAAAATAGATGAACAGAAAATAATCAGAGACACAGAAATTTAAGAGAGCAATTAAAAAATTAGTAATGAAAACAAGTCATTGTATAAACTATACCATCCTAGAATACCCCAACTTTATGGTCTCTCTAAAACCTATTATGCAGGCACTCTAATGCACCCCATTATATCAGGAATTGTAGCACTCTCCAAAAACTGACCAAAGCCATAACAAAAATTTTAACAGCTTTCTTTGGAATAATCAATACAGTGTAACCCGGATATAAGAGAGTTGTCGGGGACTGGAGAAGAAGTCTCTTATATGCGGGTTTCTCTTATATCCGGGTTTGGTCTATTTTGTTTAGGCAAGTATGGGAACACTTTGGGACCAGAGAAAATCTCTTATAACCGGGTTACACTGTACATCACATTAAAAATTCTGGTCAAAAAACTAAGGGGAATAAATATGACAGGTAACTCACAGGTTGCTTAAATTTTATACCACTGTCCTGGTTGACAAATGCTAAATATTTTTTTTAAAAAACATCCCAAATAATTATTGAATTCTATTTAAGAGAACTCAGAATTGGTAGTCCTCAGTATTTACATAAGGAGAAATACATTGAAATTACTTTTAAGCTCCTCCAATACTGTAATTATTTCATATTCAATGCTATACAGAAGGTTCATCAAATATTTCAAAATAAAAGAAACTATTCAAGCAAATCCAACAAATCAAAATATTACTCTACCTACCAGCTCTATCACTATTACAATTGAAAAGAATTTATCTAAGCTTAACAAAATGTTACCGTGCTTTACCAATTTAGCCAGAGAGGAGCCTTTCGGTTAACAAGGTTATAATTGTAGTTTAAAAACAATAAAATGTTACAACTACTTCCAAAACAATAAGAGACTTAATACAAAACAATAAGCTAAAACTTGGAGGAATTTACTCTATCATCTGTAATGATTGCTATAAGGAATAAATAACCAACTTGAGGAAGTTAAATAAAAGATTATATGAATATAAAAGGGAAATTTTACAAAACACACTAAATGCAGTAGTTGCTCACCATAATGAATCTAACGATAATTTCAATTTAAAAAATGCATTTAAAATGGAAAACAATTTACCAAGGTGAAAACTGTATAGAAAGTGGTTTGATTGCTAGATTTGTATCCAGGTTCTTACATTTCACTTTACTTGGCAGATTTATTATCACAATGTGGGATACTTAACAATAAAAATAATAAGGAAACTGAATGAAATCAGCTAGAATACATGACAAGACATATCTATATAAAAAATTAATTTTCAGTTTCCTGCTGGTGCATAATTATACCAGATGCTTGCATTTTTATATCTTTTTCTGTTTCCTACACTGTTAACAAAAACATTAGTCTGATGAATTCCTTCGAGAAGTAAAAAAAATGTTACACAGAATTTTTCCTACTTTGTCATATATATATATATATATATATATATAACATTTATACATCATATTCTACTATAATAATGTTTCCTTACAATAAAAAAAAAAACATTAGAGGCTACAGAATTTGAATCCTGTTTACAACCTTCTTAAAATCATTTTTTGAGTAAATTATATTTTCTAGCACAAAGAAATGGAAGCATTAACATTATTCCAGATGAAATATTCAAACTTAAAGTAACAATAATAGAATTGGTCAACTCACATTTATGAACAAGCAATGACAAAATGCAACAGAATTATTGAAGTCGACAAAAATAGTTTATGTAAAGATGAATGAAGTCATTTTTCTTTCCGAGACTAATGACTTCCAAAATAATTTTAATACTAACCAGACAAATCATTAGAGGATGGAGTAGAACTTTCAGCATAGCAGCATTTGTGACCTACAAACAAATTTAAAAAAAAAAAAAAAAAAAAAAAAGAAAAAAAGTTGTTTATCTTTTTTGGTAGAGAGGTATTAAACATTTCTACTTACTAGAGAAACTTGTGGAATTAGATCAACCCAAACTACAGTAGTATTTGGGTTGATGTTCTAATAATAATTTCTTTTTCTCCATTTGCTTCATTAACAAACATTCAAGAGGCAAAAAAACAAAAACCGAGAAAGACAACACATTCTTTCTTACATACAGCCAATCACTGACATTCCTATTCTCACTCACAAAGGAAACTCACATTCTTCAGCTGGTGGAGGACTTTTCTGAGCTCGCAATCGTTCTTGTTGGGCACGGCATAATGATTCTAATTTCTGGATTTTAGTCTGCAAAAGGACCCTTTCCTTATCCATTGTGGTTTTCTAGAGGAAACAAGAAAAGTAATGTTCATTTTTCACAGAATGAAATAAAAAATACCATCAGTCTTAAACTATATTATAACATTTTTGGAGGGGGGGGTATAGGTATATAGATAAGATACTAAAAAAAAAAAAAAAAAACTCACAACCAAAGATTTTTTTTTTAAACTTTATATTAAAATTATGTACCCTTCTTAAAGGTTACATCATTTTAGTGAACAAATTAAGAAAAATGTTAAAATTGTAATCTTATGATTGGAATTAGGAATTTTTTTTTTTAAATTTTAAATTGAATAATTCAACATAGCATTTTTTAAATCAATCTTTATGATAAAGTTTTGATTCTGAAGAGCATTTTGTAGTAAAATTAATGTTAAAAACTTAAAAATAAATGACAAATCATGATAGTAAATTTAAATTGCAACAAAGCAAATGTAAATGAAGCAGATACTTTTTAACATTCAAGACTTCTTCATTGGCCAAATCAACTGACCGAGATTTCCACCTGTAATACTTCTCAATAATAGTAAATCTCAGTCAGTTGATAAACTTGATGGAATGAACTAGTGCTGTAGTCTATCCATTTAACTTATATTTCATGCATATTCAAGTCTAGCAACTTAGAATCACACTCAATCATCCAAGTATTTTGTACAAAAATGGCACAAAAACATTTACTTAGGTATTATTATTAATAGTTATGAAAAGATATTTTTTTAATTTCTAATTAAAGAAAGAGTACTGATTGCCACAAATAAAACTACTGTTTTGGTTGGCCTATCAAAAATCTTTTAAACTTTTAATTAAATTTACTCTATATGAAAAGATTTAAAAAATATTGTTGTTAAACAAAGCGTGTGGAAAAGATCTTGGTCCAACCCACTTAAAAATTGGACCAAATGACCAAATTTTTTTTTTTTTTTGAAGGACATCTAGGTTAGGCTATTCAGCACTTGCTCATATATGAAAGTATTTTTGTTTTGTTTGATTACAGGTACCTTTGTACAAGTAATGGTCAGAGTATTTTAAAAGAATGAAAAGTCTGAACTTACCTGATCAATCATTCCTAACAAGGCCTTGTTACAATTTTCCCATTTACTTTTCCAAGCTGCACTGTCTTTCTCTAATTTCTTAATTTTCACAGTCATCTGCAATGTAAGAAAAAAAAATAACTAAGAAATTTATTCATTATGCTATTTGCAGAAAATCAAATCGAATATTCATTTTTAAGTCCTCACCAACTATAATTTTATGTGGCTTCTATTCAAGCTATCAGTTCACAGATATTAGACACAGAGAAAATCTAAATTGTAAAATTTGTAAAACACTCTTCTCATTCTAACTTGGTTTGCAGATTAATTTGGAGTTATCAGTTCTTCAATTTAACATTACTGCTTTAATAATGAATTATGCTTAAATTAAAAATACTTTCTTGATCTTAAATAAAAATGCTATCAGTTTACAAACTAGTTAGTTTAATAGAAATGATTTGGGCTTAGATATGTTATCAACAATAAATATCCTCCTTTTGAGCTATGTACAGAAATATTCCTATAAATACATACATCAAACTTCAGACAACATAAATGTACCTCTATATACTGAACACAAGCTGTTACAACTAACCTGATGTAAATACATTTTTTTAAGTGCTTTATTAAATTACATCAGAAAATATTACCCTTAATTGATAAATCAATTAACTGAAATTAATGACATTAAATATTCATGGGGATTGTTCCTATGCTTCTACTATTAAAGTATTTAAGGCACTGAGGATTATTTAAGGTGACAGGACAATATCTAAGCTTTTTATTAACCTCAAGAACTAAGACAAAAACATTAAATATAACTATGAATAAAATTACATTGTTCTGATTTCAATGATTACAACTAAAGTAAGTATTTAAAAGAAACAATGAGAGGATTTTAAATTCAACAATAATATTTATTAAACTTAACACAGTATTTATTAACAAGCAATGTCTTAAGAGTAAAATGCAATGGAAAAATATACTATGAACCATTTAGCAAAATTCTTTTTTTTGCAATAAAGCAGTTTATTTGAAACCCAAAAGTATTGAAATAGTGGATATTTCAAGAAATTTGCTTATAAAAGGATTTTTTTCTCAAGACCATCAAATACACAAATGACAAAGTTATTAATGTACATGACTAATTTTAGTGTCCTTTATCTGATAATTTAAAAAGATTTTTTAAATACAAAATGTCTAAATAGTGTGTTGTGCCATGAATGCAAAAATAGGTTGCAAAGAATTCTAAATGTCTGACCTCCAATGCAAATCAAACACTAGTTTTACATACAGCATAAGAGCAGAAATTAAACACATACAATTGCTTAAAGAGATGTCAGTTTCTAATAGCAATGTTAATTATAAAAAAAAAATAGAGATTTTATTTTATTTGAAATGAGACTGACTGTCTAGTTAAATAGAGCACAACTATATTCACAAAACAATTTCAAACCTATTACACTACTAATGCTTTGAAATATAATTCACTTAATGAAATAACCAAATTTGTCTAAATTTCTGTAAAAATTTTAATAGGATGAATTTGAATAAATGCAAATTTCTCTTAAGAAAAGCTGCAAACTTAATAAGTTTCATGTAATATCTGGAAATTATGATAAAAAAATTTCTCAAAATGTCACCTTATCCATTTCTCCTCTAAGTTTAGCAAACATTTCATTGCTTTTGGTGATTGTTGTCTGGAACTCATTGTACTGATCTTTATAAGTTTTAACCTATAAAAAACAAAAATAGAATCATTTGCATTTGATTGAATATTTATATATATTTTTTAAAAGTTGAGAATATTTTTCTAAACCAAAAGAACAGGACAAAGTCACTTGGTCTAATAACATAATACATATGAATGTTTTTCCACTTCACTATAAGCTTCATAAATGTACTTGCATGTATTATACTCAGATTAAGCTTTCAGTACATGCACAAAACACCAACAATGTCAATTTCTGCAGCCTAATTACAGAAGGTTTTTGTAATTGTTTTTATTTTACTTTTAGGCATATACATAGCATTCAATGCAGTTTTTTTTCTTTTGCAACTCCTGTATATAGCTTCTTTTATCCAATGCAGATTTCAATCAAGTTCCCTATTGATTATTTTAACCTCAATCTAAAGAGAACTATGTAAGCAGACCCTTTCCTTTACATATTTATTCAACCTCAACAGTCCTTTTTATATTTTCCTCACAAACTTCCAACTTTGTGAAAAGGTACTCCTAATAATTTCTGTTAGACTCTCTGGTGTGAAAAGAATTTATTATTTACACTCAGACTATTGTCCTCATGTAGATCTTTAACATTCCACTACCCATGTCTAGGAATATTTTGTCTAGACATGGACAATTGAATGAGAACAATCTACTCCCATAGATTAAATAAAGGGTTCAGTTCAAAATTCCCTGTAGGTTGCCTGGATCAAGAAGCATCTGATGAAATCAGAGTATACAACGGCCAAAACAAAATGGTAATAACAAAAACGAAGACAATAGTTCAAATGTAAAGAAAAGGTAATCCTGATATTCAAATCCGCTGCATATTTACAGTTACTTCTCCTGTTGTCTTATAGCGGGTATCTTTTGAGTTTGTCCTTATACAAGTAGAATTCAATGTTATTTGAAACCTACACTGGCGAAAATAAGTTTAAGATAATATAAATTAGTGTTATTGTGTACGCTTGATACAGAATTTTTTTTTTTTTCGAATGATGTAAAAATTGTATATTTTTCCACAACTTGAAAAATTTTAATGCTGGATTAATTTAAATTATCCAAATTTGCCAGTGGTTTAAGTCTAATGTAATAACCCCGCCTGTTGCAGTTCTGTCTCCCCGGTGGTTCTGGCCGAAAAAGAAATCCACCTGATCTTCCTCCGGTGAACTGAAAGAAACCACCACTATTCGCCATGTTGTGAATTCTTGATCCGAACAGCAGTGTATCGATCTCCCCAGAACGATCCGGTGGGAAGAGGAGGGAATGGCTGGGTATTTCGCTGAAAGGAAATCACTATTCATGCAGCAAAAGTTTCTTGTCATAGCCGCAAACACATGAAAAAGAAAAAAAATAAGCAACTCCTGTTCCTGTACAAAGAGCCCTATTTAGGCCACTGTTTTTTATGTCTCTACTGAAGGATTAGCACAAGTACAAAATGTTATTAACGAGATTCACTCATTTGGGTCAGAAAGTCACAGAAAGAGAGTAGGAAAATTTCTGCCTAAACAATTTCGGCTGATCTAAGGGAAGTAATTCGTAGATCTTCGTCTGTACCTGATGATATAGCAGTCTGCTTTCTCACAGCCTTGTTGACGAAGTTATCGGGATTCGTACGGGTTCTATTTCGATCTCTTGGTTTGGATTGGTCTTCTTGACACAGAGCAACCAACAGACCAGACCAGCAAATCCCAACAAGCCGCCTCTTCTGCGTTCTGATCTCCGAACTCAACTGACTAACTCAAGCGTGCAGGCAGCTTATAAAGAGAGAGGCGGAGTTAAACCATCTTTAGCCACCGTCCCCGAATTTTAATATACAAATCGCCTGGACCACCATGTGTTTCCGCCTAATCTCCAGATCTCTGCAGGCAACCAGTTTTCAAGAGGTACTAAAATTGGATTCAGACCTCCTGCTGGATCTTCCGCAGACAACGTATACTTAAATTTTGCCAAAACCACTTATCCTGACAAATTGGATTTTTGGGTGGTTGAATTCCGCTATTCAGACCACCCAAAAATCCAATTTGTCATTTATCACAAACTTTACTTTAATGAATCCGTCTCTTAATCACTTTGGAATTATTACATGTAATTAACTAAATAACTCAACCCCAGATACAATTATTAAGAGAAAAAAAATAAACTTATTTCTGGAATTACTCCGGAATCCCTTCTACCCAAGTAATTAGCACCTTCATCCTAATTCTTTAGCACTGTTGATTACTAAATCCAAGCCCCAAGAAAAACAAGTGCAACTGGATAGATGAATTCATAGGCTTTCCGAAGCTAACAGAATGTTGACGGCCGTGGACAATTGCAGCCAATTATCTGATAAAACTGGCGTTAGTTTTATGCCACAAAGTGTCTGAAACAATCAGTGAGAATTTGGATTATTTGGGCACATTGTGAGAAAAAAGCCAAATGTTTCGGAAAGGAATCAACTCAAGCAGCTGAATTTCATAAAAAGTTACAGTCAATGGACAGTCAATGACTGGTGTAGAGTTCTTTGGAGTGATGAGTCACACTTTTGCATCTTTGGATCGAATGAAAAAACCATTGTCAGACGCCGCCCAACTGAGGAATTCTATCCTGTGTCAAAAAGACGGTGCAAGCAGGAGGCAGGGGTATAATGTTGTGGGGTTCATTCAGTATCTTTGGTATTGGTCCAATTATTAAAGTTGATGGAAAACTCAACAGTGTAGGCTATATGCAGCTAGGTACAGAACATGTTCTGCCATATTTGACTGACCAAATGTCATCTGGAGCTATTTATCAACAAGATAACAGCCGCATTCACAAAGCCAAAAAAATAATGCAATTTTTTGATCACCATAATATGAACGTCATTGAGTGGCCTCAACAGGGTCTGGATCTTAATCCAATTGAAAATTTATGGAATTATATTTCTAAAAGAGTTCACACTAAAAAATGACAAATTTAGTCCAAGTATATGATTACATTAAGCAAATATGGCAGAGCATTTCAAATGATTTTTGTGCTCACCTATCAAGTTCGATGCCTAGGCAATGTAAGGGTGTAATTAATAATAAAGGTCACAGCACTAAATATTTTGTTTTTTTTGCTCATTTTTACTATAACCGTTTGCTTTAAATATAATAATACCCATGTGGTCTTAAACTTATTTTGCCAGAAAATTTGGATAATTTAAATTAATCCAGTATTAAAATTTTTCAAGTTGTAGAAAAATATACAATTTTTACATCATTCAAAAGAGAAATAAATTCTACATAAAGTGTACAAAATAAAAACTAATTTATATTGTTTTATTAGAAACACATTCTGAAATGAATAAAACTTTAACCATCGGTCTTAAACTTATTTTCGCCAGTAAAATATTATTAAATGATACTTTTTAACTTTTGCTTGATGGTAAGACATCAAACTGATTCTTTCTTTGCACAGCAAGGTCTTAAATTCAAATATAATCTCCCAAATTGACTTACTTTATACAGTTAAACCTGAAATTACTTATATCTTTACAAAATCTGAGATTTTAAAAAAATATTTTCATTAAAAGGAGTGATTTTTTTTCATGATTGAAATGGACATAAAAGATTGAGAGAAAATATACATGGAGTAGAACTATGTTATTGAAGTATAAATTTAAAATTTGATCACAAATGTTCAAAATGATTTACTCGTATCTTAATAATAAATTGTAATGCCTTAATTAGGTTATGGTCTGGATTCTGACTTGGTAGCTCTAAAACATTGATATTATTGTCCATCAACTATTTATTCATGAAATGACTTGTTCTGGATCATTGTCATGTTAGTAGGTCCACTAAAGTTTCAGTTCATGTTTTTTTGAGCAGACTGCTAGATTCCTTGGTCTAAAATCTAAATATATTGTTCTTCCTTCAAAATCTCATCCCCTTTAACCAGACTACCAATACCACCACAAAAAAAAAAACATTCACATAAGCATGGTAATGGCATCATTATGCTGACTCTTAGGAATGTGTTCTTTGGGTTAAAAGTATCACCTCCTTCTTCATCAAATGAAAGCAACATCCCAGTGGCCAAGAAGCACAGATTTTGTTTCATCTAACCAAAGAATTAATAATCAAAAGCCTGAATCCTTCTCAAGATGACTTAATAAAAAACAAGCTTTTACATGCATGACTAAGAGCATTGGTATTTTTTTGGAGATCATCCTTAGCAGTCACCCTCATGCAAAATTCACTGGAGTGTCTGCCAAGTCATTTCAATATCAGAGCCATTTAAAATGGCCAAAATATACCTTTGGTTGTGATTCTTGAATTGTTCTTGATATCTCTGAGTATCTTTTCTTGCCATATAAGATGACAACTTAAGTTTCATTTCTTATCATTTGAAGTTTCTTATGGTGTAAATAGTCTACAATTTCTTGATACCCTCTGAACTGTTAAAACTGGCACTTGGTTATGGCTTAAAATGTTTCTCATCTTTGTGAAGTCAATCTTTAATCAAAAGGTCCTTAATAAGTTTGTTAATCTTTACCATGGTGACTTATTACCTTCAGATGAGAAATGACAAAGATTGCAAATGCTACCCTATATTTAGTTTCAACCCTGAAGCATACAATAATTCACACTACCATATGAACTTTACCGGCATTCATTTTAAAAGAAATTAGGAACTACCTAATTTAAGAAAGTAAACACAAATCCATTCCCGTATACATTGCCTTTTGTGATCAAAATGCAAATTTGTTACTTTCACTCTTTTTCTTTTCTTTGTCAATTTGGGTGAAGGAAAAGCATTCCTATATTGAAAATATTTTTCTAATCAAATATTTTGCAGGGATATGAATAACTTCAGCCTGGACTATACACTTTAAACATACAGACTGTGGAAGTCAACAGGACTTACAGGAAACCAAATCTGTAATTGTGTTTTTCTTTTTAATATTGAATTGTACTGTGTATTCATATCCACCTACTGGTGGTGACCAAAGTATGAATATATAATTTCCATACCTGAACCAAAATACTGGCTTTACTTTTGTTTTAAGCACCAGTTTATAAAAGACCTCTAAATATCATAAAGATAGCATCGGTGTTTGGCACATGTACTGAAAAAAATTGTATTTATTCAGCTGATTTACTTTTAAAACAGATTTATGGATTACTATTCCCTGCCAGAATATAGGATTATCTAGAAGAAAAAATGAAATCCTGAGAAAGATGGAAAACTTCACCTAAAATGCTGCAATAAAAACAACAAAAGTGAAAATATGAGAGCAAATAATTCATGAGTTATTACAGAAAAAGCAATCCACATTACTTATTATAAATATCTTGAATACAATTTATCAGTAATAGAAATACATGACAATGTTCTAGTGATACACAATGTGTAATGCAAACTGATAAATATACTCATTTGATAAAACTTACATATACTAAATTTACAAAGAATCTTACTATTATTACCAGCATTTTGCAAACAAAATCTTTTTAAAACCTACTGATTGAATAAAAGCACTACTAACTTGTTTTTCTAACAAAACCATCTTGCTCTCAGTTTCAGTAGCTTTCATCAACATCTAGAAAAGACAAAAAGAATATGAAATTAGAAAAATAAGTATGAGAATTCACAAATATTACATTGCAAATAATTTAAATTATTTGTAATACAGGAATATTAAAATAATTAATATCCAACTCATTCTCTAAAATATTAGATTTAAAGTGTAACAAAAAAACAGATGAGTTTTTTTTTTCCAGTCATTAGCATGCAATGGATATAGTATCCCAAACTACCTGCTATTTTTTAATAATAAAATTCAACTAGTCCAATACACAATTCCATTGTTTATATGCTTTATCACAAAATGAACCGGTAATAGAAGTACAAGTTAGTGCAATATTTTAGTAGCCTATATGATCAGACACCAGTGGTGAAATTCAGTCTTTGCATTATTTCATGCAGAAATATTTGTTCAGGTTAAAATTGAGTCTGTAGTAGTTTAGACATTTCTATAAATGTTTAAATAGAAAAACAAAATTATTTTAAAAATAAGGTAAGAACTGAAAATAAATGTACAAATTCTGAGTTTGTTGTAAACTGAGTACTTACACTGAAAACATTGTTACCCTTAAGCAAGGATTCTTCTCTATTTTTATTCCAGAATGAGCTGGACTCTGCAAGGTTAACAGGATTAACTGTCCTTTATTATACAGAAGCATTTTGATATAATTCCTGTTTTCTCTCCTCAAAGTTAGTTTTAATAACAGTAATATTTGGATTTTAGAACGATCTTTTTTTTCTTCTTTTTTTTTACAGCTTAACTGTTAGCAGGTTATTTAAAGCCAGAAAATATTTTGTGATTGTAAGAATTCTTTGGCAATAATAATGATACAAGTCCTACTATTTAACACATAGCTGGGGAGGAGGGGGGAGAGATGAATTCATACCTTTTCCAAGAGTATTGCATGTAAGTGAATATAACAAACCCAACTGGAATTGGAACTGTTTTTTTGATATCCAATTAAAAGTTATTATCCATTACACCACTCACAGATCCAAGCTTACAGAACCTGATATTCTCAAGCAGTCACCATCTAGCAACTGACTAGGCTCAATATTGCATAACTTCACTGATCAGGCAAGAACCAGTGTTTCAACATGACATGGCTGTAAGCCTATAGATTCTAGAAGTATTCCAAAAAGGATAATGAAGACAATTTTTGAAACTCACAAATTCTCTTTCCTTCTTGCTTTTCTCTTTCTCTTCTACAAGCTGCATAGATGCTTGTTTCAATTTAGCATCAGCAAGTTGCTGTTCAAGTTCACGATGCTTGACAATTTTCTCGAAATACTACAAATGAAACAAAAAAGTATAAAAACATATCCACTTTAAAAAATATTTATAGCATTTTAATAAAAATGAAAAAGTATTCAGAAAATAACAAAAACACTGAAAAGAAAATGTCTGCCAAATAGTGTATTGTGAAAAAAGAAAAACTGACAGCTATTCTCTTAGCTGTAAGCTTCTATCTACCTCTGCAAAATTTGTTACACTATCAACAATAGGTGAACTGAATCGAATTCTTCCAAGAAGGCCTGTGGAGTTGGAAGCAATTAAGGGGTCACTGGAGTCAAAGTCAGTAAAACTATACAGTTTCCTGCTACTTTTTCTACTGTATATTTACTATTTCTTTTAAAGAAATTCATCTCAACTTCTTTTTTAAAATCATTTTTTTTGTAATTATTTTGTATTTGCAAAACTATATATGTAAAATGTCTTACATTATAGAATTTCTATTTTTATGATGTCTTTTACATCCTGTAAAAGATTATATTTCAACTTGTTATAAAGTAGTTTTATTTTTGTTCTGTACTTATTTCTTATTGCAAATTATATATGTAAAAAGTTTTACATTGTAGCATTTTCATTGTTATTTCTTCTATATCCTTTCAAAGATTTTGCCTTTAATTCTGTTAGAAAATATTGAAGAATGAATAGGCATGATATAAAAGCCACAATATCTTTATTCTTTGATATAAACCAGTTATAATGATATAGGCCTACTCAAGTTAGGGACGTATGCATAGGTTTTATGAGATTTGTAGACCATAATCACTTAATTACAGTCAGAGGTGTCAAAAATAGACGAGTCAGAGGTGTCAAAAATAGACGAGTCAGAGGTGTCAAAAATAGACGAGTCAGAGGTTTTGTGTTTCAACTCCAAAGCCCTGCTTCCAAGTTAGCATTACTGAACAATGAATCTTCAAATATGCACTTCAAATAAAAGTGGTGCTTCCTTGCCAAGAGAATTTTTATTTTACTTATTTATTTTTAGGCAGTTGTCAAACTATGCACATCCTTGAGTGTTGCTTATGAAGCTGCCCATTAAGTGCATGGCTTTCAATTGGGCTGTTACAGTCAAGTCTATCCTTTCAATCCACAGTGAAAACCAAATGTTCCTTTTCAATTATAAATGCAACATATCTGATAAGACAAATATTTACAAGAGAGATTTTTATACAGACATAGACAAAAAAATGAGTTTTAGAATTATATTAAATTTATGTCCTTACAAATTACAGAAGCTCAAAACTCCCTTTTTATATTAAGTTGTTCCTTCAGTGTCAATTCTCTCTTCTTTATGAAGACCAAATTTCCCAAGCCTGAACATTTTCATACTCATTGATAATTTTAAGCAAAACCTTCATGCTTAACTCAAGAAAATCATTGCTCATACTCTGAAAACTATTTTACATAACATTGTTTCCACCAGGAGATATTTTACATGTCAAACAATATTTCTCTTAGTTTATTACAGTTAAGTGACATTTGTAGATAACACATTTTTTTTAAAGTTTTCACACCACCAATTTAGCAACTGAATAGATAATACAATAAACTGGGACCAAGTCAGCTTTCTTACCTTTTCTCGTTGCTCATATTGTTCCAAAAAGGTTTTCAACTTTGAAGCTAGTTCTGTATTCTCTTCTCTCAATTTCATGTTCCTGTCATGATTATCCACCATTTGAGCCTGAATCTCATTAATAGTTGACTGTTAAAAGAAAATTTAATTTTCAGAAAAAAATTTAGAAAATAATGTGAGGTAGGGGATTAAACAGTATTGTGTATCATTCTGATTTTTTTTTTTAATTGACTTAATCATTTACCATCTTGGATAGATAAGATATCTACATGTGCCTAATATCTCTTACAATACTTCAAGAACTCCTATCACAATAATTTATCTACCAACTAATCTGTTAATAATTAATATATATCTTCAATATTCTTATAAAATATAGAAAACAATAAATAATATTGTTATTAAAATGCAGAAAACTAGTGTCAGTGCACTTAGTCAAAGCACATTCCCAAGATTTATTTTGGGAATGTGCTTGAACAAGCTTGAATATGGCATAAGGTCACTAGTGTGGAGCAATCAACAATGGTGTACAAGACTGACCCAATAACCACTGCACTACATAAAAGCAATCATGTCATTTGTTATCTTAACAAATTCAGTAGTAAGTCTAGTCAAAGCAGGTGGGGAATTTACATATAAAATACAATTTTGTGTGTTAAATATTTTTCACAATGCACAGATACTACATTCTGATCTTAGAAGTGTTAGAAAGCAATACAGATCCAAAGCAAAAAATGCTGATAAATGAATGACCTGGTCATTTTAACAACTACTCTGTGTGTGTATGTAACAAAATATCATTCAGTGCCTCAACAATAAACTCTCAAGAAATCTGGAATAGCCTTACTATAATTTATACAGACACCTTTATGATAATATTAGCCTCTTACTTCTCTCTTCATAAATACAATTACATTATAAGCTTCATGTTAAGACCTTTGAGTTTATTAAAAGCTTTTAAAAGGTCAACCAGACATTTTATTGCATTAAAAGTAAAATATTTTATGTAAATTGATATTTGAAATTCTTAACTAATTTTCTTCAAACACTTTGCACTTTTCAAACAAGTGTAGGAACTAAATTTCCAATATGTCTTTCACATTGCAGTATTCCAGATTCATTTAAATAATTGAATTAAGTTTATCTCAGAAATTACCACAAACAACTATAGTGTTATTAACTTCATTTTAAGTAGTAAATATTTTAAAAGTTATAATCAAGAAAAATATGTTGGGTTAATTTTTATACAGCATCAATTAATAAGTATTTTATTACCCAAAATATTAGTCTCTTCAAAAATATAATTACTGCAAAGTAATCCAAAAGTTCCAATTATTTTTTTTTTAAGTTATACATAATACACAAGTTAAATTTCATATTTTCCAATCGAAGTTATAGTGGTTTTATTTATAATTAAACAGAAATATTTTTTAATAAAATATTCTTTGATTAAATAAGGTTCACATTAAATTAAACAGGCTAATAAAAACGTTTTTTTTATTTAACCTAAAACACTAACTTATTCTTGCTAGAATTTAAATCAAAATTGCACTGGTTTAGAAATTAGAAAACAGTGACATTTAACTATTGAAATTTAGCTTGCTTTTGTTGTTACCTGAAACTTTGCAGATATTTCTTTTCGTTTCTCATCTTCCTCTTTAGCTCGAGCCAAACTTTCTTCCTGAAAAAAAAAAAAAAAAAAAACAGAGTAGAAAATATCCTTCTGAGGACAAAATACTTGATCTAAATAAATAATTATTCCAATTTGAATATCATGCTTTCAGAATTTTCATGTCTGGTAAGCCTGAAAAGCTTTTAATATGCACAAAGGTCTTTACATGTTAATAAAACACAAAGCTTTTAACATGTAAAGACCTTTATGCTTATTAAAAGCTTTTTAAACCTACTAGACATTAAAATCTTTTTATGTAAATTGACATTTGAAGTTCACAACTTTCTTCAAACACTTTGCACTTTTCAAACAAGTGTAGGAACTAAATTTCCAATTCTGATATCTCTTTCGCATTGCAGTATTCCAGATTCATTTAAATAATAGAATTAAATTTCTCTCAGAAACTATCACAAATGACCATAGTGCTATTAGCTTCATTTTAAGTAGTAAATATTTTACATTTATAAGTTATAATCAAGAAAAATATGTTGGGTTAATTGATATACAGTATCAAATAAGCTTAAGTTGGATTATCAGTAAAGATTTGAAAAGAAAAAAAGATATTTTGTCACTGTAGTATAAAATGTTCTCTTCTACTGTAAATTGGAAATTTGCCAGATCCTTGCTTTTATTATTTTTTTTTTTTTCATTTCTGAACCATGTCAACAGAAAGTGAAATTTTCAGATGTATACCTCCAGACCATCATAAAGTTCCTGTTACTGCAAAATGCTCTAAAAGAAATCCACACAAACACTGAGTGACAAATGCCTATCACTGAGAAAGCAAAGTGCCAACTTCCAAGACAGAGACGTGTAAAGTAAGATGCAATATTATATGGGGAAGTATTCAATTGTGTTGAATCTTAAAAATATTGATCATGTTTCTGAATTAATTAATCTTTGTCAAAAGAATTGCTGAGATACTAGAAAAATCCAAGTAGTAACAAACTAGATTTATAATTCATGAGATGTTGGGTATGCAGATGCTGTCAGTCAAGTGGGTGCTTAAATGTTTGAATGCTGAGCAGAAACAATATGAGGTTGAAACCTACATATTGATTTTGCAGCATTTTTTGTCATCCAGAGATAAATTTTGGAATGATTTGTCATTCAAAAAAAAGTTGTTTATGAAATGTGGTTACACTATGATCTGGAGACAAAGCAACAATCCCTATAGTAGCATCATTTATATTCTCTACAGGCAAAGAAATTCAAGATGGAAGTCAGCAGGAAAGTTATATCCATGTTTTGTATAAGGAAGGTATTTTGATGAGTATCCTCAGAATGGTCAAATAAATAATGTAAAATACTATTCTGACATAGTATACCAATTAAAGGAGACATTGAAAGAAAAACTGTATGCAGAAAGTTGTTCTCTTTTTGCCAGATCATCATGGCAAGACAATGGATGTTTTGAAGAATTTGGGTGTTGAATGCAGTCATCATCCACTCACCAGATCTTGCTACATCTGACTAATTTTTGTTTCCAATTTGAAATAGAGGAACTTTTTTAATGATTTAGGTGATAGCAGCAATAGTATTTCAATAATAGTTTTGGCCACTGAAATACAGAATTTTTTTTTTTTTTTTTTTTAGAAAGGTTAAAGAAACTTGAGAAACAATGTTTGAAGCATGTTGAACTGCAGGGTGAATATCTGAAATAAATAGCATGTTATGTATTATAGCTCTAGGTTAAAAAAAAAAAAAAAAAAACTTTTTCAGTACCTTCTAGTGTGTACAAAAATTAATGAATAAATGACAGTTTGATTTGATTGTTGAGTTTAAAGGAATATCAATCTTCATTAGGTCATTTCATGCCTATTAAGGTTTGATTGGATATCAGGATTTGTGTATTAAATTTTATTTGAGAATAAAATGATAGCCTTTATGAAAGAGTTCATTTAAAGTTAATGATTTTGGTATGAAGTTCAGTTGGAGATTATCTTATTTTGTTCATTTAATTATTTATCAATATTAGTTATTGCTTAAATTTTTGAATATATCTTGGTTTACTTAAGAAATTTATTTTATTTGGATCAATCCTGTTGAATTCATTCATATTGTTTACCTGATAATACTTTTCATGGAGCAGACTTAAATTCATACATTTTATAAGTATGTGTTCCACGGTATACTGTTCATTACATGTATAGCACATAGGTGGATCTTCCTTTTTATAGTATGTAGCTGTGGATAATAGAAATGTGGCCAAGTCAGAGTCACTCTTATTTTTCTATAACCATTTTGCCCTTCTTTAATATCTGGTTGGATTTTATACAGTTTATTATTTGTGCTTGTTCCATTCTTTTTGTCTATGATGAATTTTCTGATAATTGATCAAAGATCAGAATACAGCATTTTTATGTTTGATGGCTTCTTCTTTAATGCATTTCTTGCTTCTTTGTCAGCATTCTCATTACTGCAAATTTTAGTACGGCCAGGTATCCAATATAATATCTTTTTTTGCGTGTATTGGATTTTATTGGATTTGTAGTCATTTTATTTTTTATTGCCATAAGTGCTGAGAAAGAACCAGAGAAAATTTTGTATTTTTGCTGTCTCTTATTAGGTCAAGAGCTAAGTTAATGACTGTAGTTTCTGCTGGGTATATTGAGGCATTATTAGCCAATCATTTTTGGATTTCTTTTATTACCAAGTATAACAGCACATCCAACTTCCTCTTTTTTTTTTTTTTTGACCTATTCATATAAATTTTTTGAATGTGATCTGGATGTCTGTTTATTATATCAAGCATTTCATCTTTATATATAATTGGGTTCTTTATGTTTCTGGGATGTCTTGATAGGCCTAATATTATTTTTGGTTGTTTTTGGCCATGGCAGTATTTCTGAAGTAATGTAAATTTGTATAATGTTAGTATTTATTTCAGTTTCTAAAAGGATTATCATTCATTCATAAACTGAATGAAGTTTTAACCTTTTCTCTTTGATCAAAGAGCTTTGTATATTGAGGGTATAGAGTACACTTATGTATCAGGTTTGTGGGGTATGAAATGAGTTTAAGATAGTACTGAAGACCTAGTTTTTTTTCCTTCTCAGTTCCAGGGGCATTTCATATGACTATATATAGACTTTCATTAATGTAGTATTATAGGCCCCAAGTGCTAATCTCAGGACTTGATGATGGATAGTATTTAATGTTTTGAGGTATGTTTTTCTACCTGATCCATAGATGAAACATCCATAGTTCAACTTTGATCTTATTAATTCTATAACAGTGTTGTTGTTGTTGTTGTTTTTTTTTGTTGTCAGAACCCCAGTCTATGTGCTACCATTCTCTACAGTTATAAGACACTGTTACATTTTTTCTTTTACTTTATTTATATGTGGTATAAATGACAGTTTTTTGTCAAAAAAGATACCCAGGAATTTATGTTCATCTACAGTGAGTATTGTAGAGCCATCAATTTTAAGTATTGGGTCATTGTGTAATTTTCTTACCTGATAGAAATGTATGATTTTAATTTTTTCCTTGGAAAACTTAAAACCATTCTCTGCAGCACATCTGATTAGTTTGTTGATACATATTTGGAGTTGGTGTTCTATGAAGCTTATATATTTAGACTTATATTAAAAAGTCATCTACAAAATGGGAACAATCTGTTTCAGTGTTGATGTTTTTAGCAATATTATTTATTTTTATGCTAAATAATGTGACAGAGAGAGTATACTTCTCTGTGGAAGTCACAGTTCCTGTTCCTTTATATCTGACATTGTGGATCCCACTTTCATTTAGAAAATTTTTTATTATAATTGGTAGTGTACCCTTTGAACCTAAATTTTTTATACTCCCCATAGTGCCATATTTCCATTGTGTCATATGCCTTTACTATGCCAAAGAAGGCTGCAGATATATGTTGTTTTTTATATATATATATATATATATATATATATATATATATATATATATATATATATATATATATATATGCCTCTTTTATAAATGTTTCCAATTTAACTATATTATCCGTTGTACTTCTATTTCTGAAACCCGATTGGTATTTGGTAATTAGATTGTTAGCTTCTAGGTACAAGATTAGTCTTTTGTTAATAATTCTTTCTAGAGTATTGCAAATGCAGCTGATAAGTGCTATTGGTTTAAAATTTGAGGGTTTTAAATATTCATCTTGATATTGCTGGTTATTGGATTGTTTTGTAGGAACTTTTGGAATAGGTATTATGGTGGCTTGTTTCTAAGATGATGAGATCTTACCATTGATCCATATATCATTGAATATCTTTGTGAGATATTTTATGGATGCTGGAGAAAGTTGCTTTAGAAACTCATATTAAATTTCATCATTTCCTGTTGTTGTGTTATGTGTTTTGGATAGTACTTCTTGTAGTTCTTCTATAAAGACCAGTTTGTTATATTCTTAATTACTGGATATAAAGTTAATTTTGGGGGCTAAGGTTGTAATTAGTATGAGTAGTTCATTGAAATTTGCTTTCATAATTCTAATGTTCCATTAATATATTTTTGGTTATCATCCTAGGTTTATTGATTTTAGTAGGTTTATGCATTTTTTATTTTTGTTTCTGGGATGTTGTTGTGATTCTCACTTTATTGGTAAAGGTGAGAAAGTAATTTTTCATTAGTTGGGTGGTTTTCTTCTATTTCCATTTTGTTGACGTTTTCAGATCAGTTTTTTGAATCTATGGTATCATTTTTAAATTCTTTGGTTTGATTTTTTGGTTTGAACATAAATCATTGACTTGATCTACTTTGAGCTCTTTGTTTTGGTAATTCTGGTTTCTTTGATGTTTTTTTTTGTTTTTATTGGGGGTCTTTATCCATGGAAGGTAATGATGGTTGGGTTATAGATTCTTTAGGTTATCTGCTTGAACATCTTTTCTTCATATTTCTGGCTGATTTGTGTAGCAATCCCTAATCAGCGAGTTGTTAAATTTGGGTTGTTTTTGGTATTTCCAGTGTTAAGTTCTAATTTTGGTTTGATAAACCTTGGCCAGTCTTCTGGTCCCAGTTTGTAGCAGTTTCTGAGTAAGATCCTTGTATTTCTCTTCTTGCTTTTGTGTGTCATTTGTGGTTGTTTTTACTACTTGCATGTTCCATTAATAAACTTGCATGAAGGTTATTTTCTTTTCTTGTGGTATCTACAATTTTTGTCACTTCCAAGAAGGAAAGGATTTTGATGTATTTTAGAGCTAATATTTCTTTTTTTCCATTTTTCACAAACTCTTGCATAGACTGGATGATTTCCACTAGTTTTTGCATTTGCAGATTTCCTGACACTGGTCTGTGGTATAGTCAGGATCCTTCTCCCCATATCTCCCACATTCCACCTGGCTGTTACATTTTTCTTCATGATGGACATATCTTTGGTATTTATAGCAACAGAAAGGGTTTGATATAAACAGTTCCACATTTTCTATATTATAACAGATTTTCATTTTTTCTGGTATTTTTGGCATAGTCAACATCATAACAGATATTCTTTTTATATCAGTTATTCCCCGAGATTTTAATTCCTTTTTTATTTCTTCAACAGTGCAGAAGGAAAGCTCCAGGCTTCTAACTACTCTCTTGGATATACTTAGAGTGATGTGGGTAACTGATTATTTTTTGGTGTGGAAATTTTTCATTTTTAATAGAAAATTAGCATACTTCTTTTTGTCTATTTGAATACTACTGTTTCTTGGGGTTTTGACCGAGACAGGTTTAATATTCACTGATATCATTTTTACTATAATAAAAAGAGATAATGCTGATAATGGTATTTCATCCTTTGCTTCTAGAACTATATATCTTGGGAATTCTTTAATATGTTGCTTCACTTTCTGAACTCAAGTCCACATAGGGACACTAGGTTGGTTTATTATAAGCTATAAAGGAGTTCTGATTTTTTTTCACCATTCCTATTTCCTACCAACCATGGAGTCCACTTTAACCTGTTGTCAGTGGGAATTGCCAGAGAGAAACCCATTCGCCATCCAATCATAGGAAAATGTCTGGGGTTACACAGTCATGTTGCAACCATGACCTTCCAATTCGATTGACCCCTGCTACTACCTACTAGCATTTATTTGTAAGTTAATATTGACTGTTGATCTCTGATGTTTGGATTAATGTATTAATGTGATTATTGGTTGCATAAATGCTAGGGCTTGACATGACTAGCCAATTAATCAGACTGGGCCTTTCCAACCATTCATTTTGCACAAGTAAGGGCCAAAGTGGAGTGTTGGAGTTCACATGATTCTGCAGGGTCATGGACCAATCAGCCATCAGGATCCAATCCTCATGCATCACAGGTCACCAACCACAGCAAACAAGTGCCCTGGGAGGGAGGGCTCCTTGGCTGCTCTGCAAAAGTGCAGTTGGTGTATTCTGAAGCCCTAGCCAACAGGATAGAAATGACAATTTCTTAATCACGTTAATGTTTATTAGTAAGCTTCATATTGAAAAAGAAAGAATGTAGGCTAAAGTCTTGTATCAAAAATGAAGAATTACTGCAGGCTCATCAACACACTGACAGTCAACAACACACCAACTTCTAACACAAATTGTACCTTGAACACATTTGCCATTCCAGAGTTCCCATGAGTCAACTGAGCAACTGTCTTTTTTGTTGGCTGCTATTCAAACACCACCATTGTTCCTTTTCAGGTAGCCTCCAGATGCTGTCAAATACTTATTGAATATTTCTGTTGCAATAAACACAAGTCAATCATGGTCATTCTTCCTTGCTACATTCCTTCCTGGATTCCTGACCAAAATACCAACAGCTTAGGAGCAGTCTTTTCAGCCAGAGACTTCTCCAAGTAGAGAATACACTGCCCGCAAGATGCATGGTAAGTACATATTCTATCTTATTCACCGAATACAGAAGGAATACCAAATAGTTTTTTTTTTTTTTGATGTATTCAACAATAAAATGGTTCAAGATCAAATTTATCTGCTATTGGGACAAATGTCGAAATATCTTGTGTCAAAAAAATGAAGAATTACCACAGACTTGCCAACACACCAACAGTTGCCAAACACAAAACTCAAATGATACTGTGAACACACTTGTCACTCCAGAGGGCCCACAAACCAACTGAATGACCGTGTTTTTTGTCCACTACCATTCAAAGAACACCATTATTCCTTTTCAGCTGATGCATGCCACCAAATACTTGTAGACTATTTTTTGCCACCTACTGCAATAAACACATACCAATTATAGCTGTTCTTTCTTGATACAAGTCTGCAGTTTAAGATTTAGCTCAGAGCTTTACAATTTCATATGTATTCACCTGCTTGTTTAAACTTTGGTAAAATAAAATTAGTTTAACCCAAAAGCTCAATTAAGAAAAATCCTGACTGTTTCTTATCCAATTAAAATGACAAACAGCCTTTTTATTCATAAAGTTCTCAAAGTAATACTGTACAGTCACCTAAGTTAGAAAATAAAAATTAAGTTGGGAAGAAGAAATCAATAAAACAAATGTCGACTCTTACAAAAGACAAACCCTAAAAAGAGCTACTTCAATATGGTAGACAAGAAGCTTACCTTGATAAGACGATTATGTTTCTGCAATTCTCGACACAAACTTTCCAATTGACTTTTGGCCATCACAGCTTTATTGTTCTCTAACTGCAGCTGCTCTTTTTGACGAGTCAGCTATAAAAAAATGAATGAATGAATGAATGCTAGGCAAAAAGAAACAAACAAAATACTCTCCAAAGGGGGGGGGGTGTATGTATGTATATATATATATAAAAAGAAAAAATTATGCATATTTTCTAAAATAGGTTAAAAAATTATTTCACTATAAATGTTTTAATGCAATACTTTTAGTTCACATTAGATATAAATAAACCAGTTGCAACTAAAATAAAGATAAATATACACAAAAGGTAGATAAATATTATGAAATTTATAACTTTGAAAAGAGCCATTAAATTCCAAGTTTTGTAGAATGAAACTAATTGTGTTACTATATGTCATTGATGCAAAGTAGAGTATCTTTTTAAAGGCCTAATAATCCACAGGCTGGCTACAGTGTGTGTGTGTGTGTGTGTATATATATATGTTATTGTAATGGATCAAGGCTGATCCCAGCATGTGGCACCACACCATGGGGTGATCCAAGCCTTGTGAGTGAAATTGGGTAGACAGAACTCTTGTGGGCCATCAATAGCTGTGCTAGCACAAAACCCAAAATCATTGTGGCTGACGTTTTGAGTATGCTGGCCTTGTTCAAATTGTTGATCACACTAGATAACATGCTCTCTCCCAGAAACTGTAACTAAGGTCTTCTCAGCATAGTTGCGGTAAAAACCACAGTTGGGCTCTGTGGGTGTTGAGCAAACACAAATGTGCCTGAGCAAGCATCTGCAATAGGGATTGGCTAGCCACCCTAGTAGACGGATATCCTCAAATACAGCCAGATATATATGTAAATAAAAACAAATATGCAGAATTGCATATGAATTTTAATTCAAATGCACCTTTCTATGTTAAGAAAAAGTTTCTTTGACTTCAGTAGCATAGATAAAATGTCATCAACAGCAAGCTCACAAATTTGAAAGAATACAATTAGTACTCTGCATCAACTATGCAATTACAGCAAGACTACACAATGTAAGAAATGCAGACTAATACATCTAAAGGATTTGTGGACACAATAGCAACAAAGCAAAATTACTCTTCACTGCATCCTTATAAGAGAACATGACAAAAATGCATTTCTAACATGCCATGCAAAAGTGGAAATGGAAAACAATAAAAAAAAAAAGCAATCTCTTTGAAGATAAATTCAAGGTGAAAAAACGGCTATGTGCAAAGAAGAGCTAGAAAAAAAAATCTAGCATAGCAGACCATATGCAGAGAGAAAGAGAGAGGCATATATTAATCACTAGCAGCATGACCCGGCATTGCCCGTGCTTGATTCAAAAAAACGTAGGACTCATACAGTAATCGCTATCACTTGACTTAAAATATTTTTGCCCTTCCTTGCCTTTAAAGGAGTGCCCTTTGCTGTGCTGATGTTGCTACATGCCTTACTTCTTGCCTATATCACACTGCAAATTTTTTCTAAGCTCTATACTAAACATTAAATCTGTTACGAAAAAAGAACTACACAAAATGATCAGCTTTAAAAAAGGACTCGTAACTGGAAAAACCAAATGAAAAATGAATGTTAACAACAAATACCTTTTTCACACCCAACCCAGTTCTGCGGAATCAGAATCAACGTTGAGTTTAAGCAAGCGAATG